>CM046432.1:16446149-16976149 GCA_025506505.1 Flaveria sonorensis
ACAGAATAAAATAATGCAACAAAAAGATTGTTTCAATTGATTCTCATTGATAATGAATCGATTACAATTGATATTGATGCTTGGATGATATTGTAATCCCCTATGATGTTCTTCGTGTTCTTGTGATTGCTATCTTGCTATTTTGATTGATTGACTGATTGATATCGTTTCTGTGAATATGTGAATCTCTATTTGTGTATCGATATCTCTCAATCCCTTCTTAAATGAGTGCACCCATGCCTTATATTTATAGGCAGAGGGATTCACGTTTTACAATAGTAAATGTAATTTTCTTATCATGGTAAGAAAGTTACAGCAGTGAAATTCCTGATGTGACATCATAAATCCTCTGACAGAAAGTCAGTCTTTCGTAGATGTTGACTGATGACATCACTTCAGTCAGCTTGAGTTGTTGACTTCATGTGTTGTACTTGATGCGTGTTCATGCAAGTTGTTCTTCCGTAGGAATTAGTCTTCAGTAGGAGTCTTTCTGATCATCATCTTGAACTTCATCCTCAGGAGTAAACTTCCTTCTTCCACAGCAGCAGCAACTTGATCTTTGGACTTGTTCTTCCGTAGATGTTGTGCTTCCGGAGGAGATCTACGGATGCATGTTGACTTGTTTCTTTTATGATCAGCAGAACATCTACGGAAGAACAAACGTGTTCATCCGCATATAGTTCTTACAATTGGTCAATTTTTTAAATTGACCAAGTATGATGTTTCCTGCAATTATACACACAATCAACATACATAATAATATGGGTTCACACACACACACACACACACACACACACACACACACACACACACACATATATATATATATATATATATATATATATATATATATATATATATATATATATATATATATATATATCTTGCATTACAAAAGGATAAAGAATTTCAGATGTTCATTACAAGAGATTCCAAATCATCTAAACCTATACAAAAGATCTAGTCCTAACAATACTCCCCCTTAGGTTTAGATTCTTGTAATCATCTATTCAAATCTCTCAATTCTTGAACTCTTTCCAAAATCTTTGTGTTGAAATATCCAACAGCATCCTTTTGGACTTGGTATGGACACTTGATCTTCATTTTTCCCATTTTCTTCAATGTTTTAAAATTGCTACTACACTGTTTTGAGACACCACTTCTAATTCATCTTGTTCTGACATTCTGAGCTCAGTGATTGATGGAATTTCAGATCCCATGAGCTGACCAGCTTCAAATCTTCTTCTCTTGTATGCTTTAGCATGCAGCTTGTCAGTGACTTGAATGATGTGCACATACAAGCATATGTCATCTTGAGCAACTTTGTCATTTAGCTTGGGGAAATACTTGTCATGCAGATAAGATGTAGCAATTTAATCTCCATTGGATCAAATAATCTTATGCTTGATGCTTTCTTGTGAGGATCATTCCTTTTGTTAGGTCTAGATCTTTTGTATAGGTTTAGATGATAAATCATTTCTTATAATGAACTTCTATAATTCTTTATTATTTTGTAATACATGAAATATATGTTAACCCAAATATTATGTGTGTTGATTTTATGTAATTGCAGGAAAACATCATACTTGGTCAATTTGGAAAATTGACTAAGTGAAAAAACTCCCGCGGAGGAACAAATTGTTCCTCCATAGATGTTTTGTGGAACAAAGAACAAGGAATACACATCCGTAGATCTCCTGCGGAAGCTCAACATCTACTGAAGAACAAGTTCTGAAGTCAAGTTGTTGCTGCTGCGGAAGAAGGAAGTTTGCTGTTGAGGATGAAGTTCAAGAACAAAGGATCAACTCCTACAAAGACCAATTCATACGGAAGAACAAAACACTTGTATGATCTCAAATCATCAAGTACAACATAAAGTCAACCTATGATGTCATCAAGTCAACGACCACAAAAGACACTATTTATGTCAGGCAAATATTCCACATCATATCAATAATATTTTTTTTGTAAGTAAATCCCTCTACCGCTAAAAATAAGGCATGGATCCACAATTTTAGGAGAGTTTGTTAGGTTATTGAGGGAGATCGATACAACTATAAAGAGACATATTCTTAGTATCAAAATAAAAAAATCAATCAATCATTCAATCAATATAGCAAAACAACAAGAACATCAAGAACATCATTGGAGATCACAAGATCACCAGAGCATCATTGCTATTGTAATCGATTGTGTATGAATGAAAAACAATTGAAACAAATCTTTTGTTGCATTATATTATTCTATTTTCAACTTGTTTTATATTTTGTTTGTCGATTTCAATTTCACAAACAATTAAATTAAAAAAATCAAATATTGATAATTCTGCGATCTTTATTTGTTCAATCAAACTGATAATTCCTGATTCAATCCATGGATTCACAGGTGGTATCAGAGCCTCGTGCTCATTGATCTAAATCAATTGATCTACCAGTTTGATTATTTTAATTGATTGTTTGTTTTATCAAATCATCAAAATCTTGTTATATCGATCATTATTCACTGTTCCATTGCTCGATTAATTTCGATTTGCATTAGAATCGCTTTTGATTCGTGGATTTGTGTTATTGTTTGATTTCTCAAGGCTGTTTTAAACAAAACCATCATCATCTAACATCATAATTTCAAATTAACTGAGAATATATTGAATGATTTGACTAATTTTGACTACAACTTCTTATTTAATTAAGAGCATGTTATTAATTAGTCCATTTACAACAGAAGTCATTAGTTCCAAGGAATTTTTTTCTTAGTTGATTTGATATCAATATTATCAGTGATTTGATATTTCCGTATTAGTGTGTTTACATTGCCTTTACACTTTCATAGGATATTAGATTAATTGATAATTTTGATAATTAACAATTATAATCAACATGAGCAATTCAGTGGTTGGAGCTTATCAACCTCCGAAGTTGGATAACAAATCTGATTTCAAAACACGGGAAATCAGATTCAGGAATCATGTTAACTATATAGATTCTGATTTATGGGTGTCTATTACTGAAGGTCCTTACATTCCACCTGCTTTAGGACCTGATTATAAGGACAACAATCAGCCCATAAGTCTGAAAAATCTATCACCTGATGATGCCAAGAAAGTCAAAGTCGACATTAAGGCCTATAGTATGCTTACTATGGCTTTACCTGAAGACTTGTTGATCAGGTGTGAAGCATACAAGACAGCTAACTCATTATGGAAAATTCTTCACACTTTGTGTGAGGGAAGTGATGAGATTCGAAGCATTAGAAAGGATACCCTACGCTCACAATATGAGACATTCTATCATATTCAGGGTGAATCCGTCCCTCAACAACTCCATAGATTTATGGAACTTGTCACTGAAATGAATATTCTTGAATTGAAGTACAGTAATGAGGAATTGAACAAAAAGACCTGAAAGTTGGACACAAACTATGTCTATGTTCAAAAATACCATTGATCTACAAGCAATTGGACTAGACACTTTGGTAGCCTAGGTAGAAGCATTGGAGTTGGATGAGAAAACAAGGAACAAGAGTGTTAAAGCATCAATAGCACCATACCAATTCAAAGAAGCTAAGGGTGTTGGAAGTGTTTTATTTCCAATGAGGATGATGGAAGCTCTTATGCTGAAAGTGATGATGAAGAAGAAGCTGGTTTCTATGTAGCAAAGGATTCTAAATCTAGCTTTTAAAGCAGTTCAAGCAAGAAAGCAAAAGGAAAAGCTGATGATTCTAAAAGTTCAGCAGCAAAGGATTCATCAAATAAAAAAAGCAACAGCAAATATGAACCAATCACTATGGTTCTAGAAACAGAAGAACAAAAAGCAGCATTTGTAGAATTCAGTTCAAGCTTTCAAGCTTACTTGGGTAGTACTCTGACTCCTGCTCATATCTGTCAACAAGACCTAGAAGAACTTCATCCTGATGAAGTGGAAGATATGGATCTATAATGGCAAATGGCCATGATTGCTTACAGGGCCAAGATGTACATGAGAAGGAACAAAGGACTATCTGTTGCAAGAAGAACAACAAAGATTGGTGTTGACAAATCAAAAGTGAGGTGTTACAAATGCAATTTGTATGGACACTTCTTAAGGGAATGCAACAATAATCAGCAATCAACAACAGACACAAGACAAGCAAATCAGAGAAGCTTCAAGCAACCTTAGCTAACAAACTCATCCCCACCAGCCATAGGTTCTTCAACAGGTACTAGTAACTCTAAAGAAACTGGTTTGATTATTTTGCAGGATGGAACTTGTGATTGGAGCATGTATGAGAAGGAAGTGCAGGAGGAAAATCAAGCACTGATGGCAAACTTAGAAAACAAAATTCCACCCATGGCCAGAGAGGTAAGGGACAGGTTATGTTCACCAACATGTGTTGAAGAGGTAGAGAGATATAGGGTCCATGCTCAACAATTGGCTGATAAAGTCAAAGAAACAATGATTTTAAATGAATCCCATATAAGAGAATATAAATTGTATCAGGTCAAAATCACTTCCTTGCAAAAGGATTTAGATAAAATTGTGTCTAAAAATAATAATTTGAAAGAACAAGTTGAGCATCTAACAAACTGTTTAACCAAGTCCATGTCTGATCATGCATCTACTAAAGTTAAACTTTAGAAGTTCCAATTGTCATCACAGCAATATGAGAAACTGTTAAATTCTCATATTGAATCAAAGAACAGGTATGGGTTAGGATTTAATGCTATTGCACCACCAGTGAATGATAATTACACCACACTACCTGAGTCAATGACAAACAGTTTATCAAATCATTTTGCGTCAAGCACCAAAACTGAATCAAAAGTTGAAAATAATGAAGTGGTAAATGGTGAAGATACCGAAATTAGTTAAATTGATTCATCTGAATCCGAATTTTCAAAAAAAATGAATCAGAATTTGACTTTGATGACTGTGATGATCTGGATGATGTTGATGAGCCTAATAAACAAGAATGTGCTAGGTTGGGTAAGGAAAGAATATGGTAATTAAACCTATAATTCCCAAAGTCCTTGAGGAGATCAAGCTACCTTATCCTCTAAAACAAAGACATTTGTTGAAGATCATCTACACAAGAATTGGCCAGCTTAATGAAGGAATTTAGGAGCTCAACAAAAAGCACAAAAGTCAGTCAGCAAAAAGAACTACGGAGGAAGAAGAGAGAAACACTTCAGCAGAACACCTGCGGAAGAAGAAGACTGGTACTCACACATCCATAGAAGGAAAAATGCTCCAAAGTCAACTTCCGTAGAAGATCTGCGGAAGAAGCATTCATCTGATTCAAAGTCAACTTCCGTAGAAGATCTGCGGAAGAAGCATTCATCTAAATCAAAACAGTCATCCGTAGAAGATCTACGAAAGAAGAAAACATTTGCTGAATCATAAACTGTCAAGAAAGTAAAGAAACAATAAAGAGATGTGAATCCTCAGCAACAACAAGAAGATACATCAGCTGTAAAGATTGAAAGAGAATTGAAAAAGAAGCAGAAGAAGACAGCGGAGTCTGATAGTGAAGCTGAAGAAAAGTACTGCAAGTGGTATGACATGTATAATCACAACACACAAGATTGTTATTTCAGCAAATATTGCTCCATATGCAATATGAACAATCATATGACTTCTGATTGCTACTTCAATAAGCACTATGCTATTTGCAACAAGAAGAACCATTCTACTCAAGAATGCTACTTCAACAAGAAGAACAAATCTAAAGTGCCAAAGAAGCAACAATATAAGAATGATGAATCAGACTCACAATCTTCTGAGAATGAAGAATCAAAGGTCTCAAATCAAAAGAAGCAGCAACCAAAACAAAAGGTGCCAAAGGTCAAGAAGCCAACATCTGCTGATGAACAAACAAAGAAGAAGAAGGAGAAACAACACTATCAAAGCAAGACTCCTCTCAAGAAGGTAGTGTTGCAGGAAGATGAAGCCTTCTTTGAGCACTTTAAACAGGGTAATCATGTACCACAGTAAAAAAAAAGATGCTGAAACTTTTTCTAACAAAATGACATCTTCAAGTTTGAAGAAAAAGATACTCAATGAAGAAGTGAAAGAGAAAGTGACTGTGAATCAAGACCAAAGTACTTCAAGTCCATCTCCAACAGAACCATCCTCACCCCAAACAAAACAAAATGAATCAATTAAGACTAAAAACAATCTTGAGACATCTAGGCTAATTCATGATAGAGTAACTATTCTAGATAACAATGGCAAGCCCAAGACCATTAAGGCTTGGGCTTCACTTTCTAATTGATTTTATTATTTTTGCAGGAACACCCATACAGGACTGACAACAAGTGGTATGTTGACAGTGGTTGTTCCAGGCATATGACTATTCTTTCCTCCATGATTTCAAATATAAAAATGCTTCATATGGGGCATTTGGTGGGGATAAGAAGGGAGGTAAAATTGTTGGTGAAGGAATGGTAACAAATGGAGTACTCAAATTTGAGAAAGTTAATTTTTGTGAAAATTTACAATACAACTTACTTAGTGTATCTCAAATTTGTGATCAAAGTTATACCACTTTAATTGATAACTCTTTCTGTTACATTCTTAAACCAGGTTTTCAAGTCCCAGCAGATTGGATCCTTCTTAAAGCACCAAGAAAAAGGAAACAATAATGTTTTGGATATGAACAAAACCTCTATGACAAGCAATGAAACCTGCCTGATTTCTAAGTCATCAGAAGATGAAGCTTAACTGTGGCATAGAAGGATGGTTCATTCAAACATGAAGAACATGAATAAGTTGGTCAAACATGACTTAGTCATTGGCCTTCCTAAGAAAAATTTTATTGTTCAAATCATTGTTCATCATGTTACAAAGGAAAACAATATAGGGTGTCACACAAGTCCAAAACAATCAACACAAACACAACACCACTCAAAATGCTACACAAGGATCTTTTTGGTCCAACCAATGTTTTGAGCATTGGTAAAAGGCAATATTATTTGGAGATTGTTGATGATTTCACTAGATTCACATGGGTTTTTCTTAAAACAAAAAAGTGAAACTTCAAAAACATTAATGGAGTTTATCACTAAGATTGAAAACCAACTTGATTTAAGGATCAAAATCTTAAGAAGTGATAATGGATCTGAATTTGTTAATCATGTTTTAGATTCCTTTTGCAGGAACAAAGGCATAGCAAGACAATTCAGTGCACCAAGAACTCTATAACAAAATAGAGTTGTTGAAAGAAGAAATAGGACTCTAATTGAAGCAGCAAGAACAATGCTAGCTGATTCACAATTGCCTATCTCATTTTGGGTAGAAGTAGTGAACACAGCATGCAATGTTCAAAACAAAACTTTAATAGTCAAAGAACATAATAAAACATCTTATGAACTTTTGTTTAAAAGAAAACCTTTTATAGGCTATCTTAGAGCATTTGGGTGTCATGTGTCTATTTTAAACACCAATGATCAATTAGGAAAGTTTGATGAAAAAGCTTATAATGGTTTCTTTGTTGGTTACTCATCAACATCTAAATCATATAGAGTCTACATTCCACATCACAATATTATAGAGGAAACACCTAATGTATCTTTTGATGAATCCTTATTTCCAAAATCAGTAAAAGGATCATCTTGGTTGTTTGATATAGATACATTAACAAACTCATTTAACTTTGGTTATTTGAATGTTGCAGGTCCTGCGGATACATGTTATCCTTATGTACCTCCAAGTTTGGGCGAAGTGTCATTGTCAGCTGATCCTCCAAGATTACCCCACACACATACTTCAAATGTTGCTGATCCAGGCCCTTCATCTCAAACAAGCAATGAAAACACTGATGGACATGGAATTTCAACTTCAGCAGAAGTCAACAATGCATTCGTAGAAGTTCCTTACACATGCATAGATGTTCCATCTTCTTCTAGAGATGCTTCATTGCCTTCAACTGAAGTTCTAAACTCATCAGAAAACATTCCAACAACATATACATCTGTAGATCAACAAACTCCTACATCCGTAGTTGTTCCTGTAGCTGCTGCGAAAGTTGTAATTACATCTGCCGAAACACAAAATCATGAAGATGGAGTTCATTCAGCCTCAGAAGGCTAAAATGATGAGGATCTTAATCACTTTGTTGATTCTCCATCTTAGCTGGGTACATCTCCATCAACCAACATTACCAACTTGGAATCATCGATTCTAGTTGAATCAGTACCAACAACAAGAATTCATAAGTATCATCCTACTGAAAATATTATTGGTGATCTTACTAAAAGAACCACAAGAAGTCAAGGGGGAGCTGCCAATATCTGTCTGTTCTCCTGTTTTCTTTCACAAGTGGTTCCAGCCAATATAACTACAACATTGAAAGACAACAGCTGGATTGAAGCAATGCAAGAAGAACTTCAGCAATTCAGAAAACAAAAAGTCTAGAATCTAGTTGATCTTCCTGAAGGCCAATATCCAATTGGCACAAGGTGGCTATTCAAGAACAAACTATATGACAGAGGTATCATTATGAGAAATAAAGCAAGGCTGATAGCACAAGGCTATACTCAAGAAGAAGGGATAGACTATGATGAAGTTTTTGCTCCTGTTGCCAGGATTGAAGCGATTAGAGTCTTCCTAGCCTATGCTTCACATAAGAAGTTCACAGTTTACTAGATGGATGTAAAATTTGCCTTCTTATATGGTAAAATTGATGAAGAAGTCTATGTTGTCCAACCCCCAGGCTTTGAAGATCCTGATTATCCACATAGGGTATACAAGCTTGACAAAGCTTTGTATGGTCTTCATCAGGCCCCAAGAAAGTGGTATGAAACATTGTCATCTTTCTTACTCAAGCATGGTTACAAAAGGGGAACAATTGATTAGACTCTCTTCCTAAAGCATGATCATCAAGATCTCTTAGTTGTCCAAGTATATGTAGATGATATCATCTTTGGATCAACAAACAAGAGATTGTGTGAAAAGTTTGAATGTTTGATGAAATCAGAGTTTCAAATGAGTTCCATGGGAGAATTAATATTTTTCCTTGGTTTGCAAGTTCATCAGAAACTAGATGGCATTTTTGTCAATCAAGAAAAGTATGTGAATCAAATCTTGAAGAAGTACAACCTTGCTGATTCATCTTCATGCAAAACACTAGCATCAATAGTAGATAAGATTGTACTTGATCCTAAAGGGAAGTCAGTTGATCAAACATTATATAGATCTATGATAGGATCTTTAATGTACTTAACTGCCAGAAGACCTGACATAATGTTTGTTGTGTGTGTTTGTGCTAGGTACCAATCAGATCCCAAGGAGTCACATATGAATGCAGTGAAGAGGATATTTAGATACCTCAAAGGAAAGCCAGCTCTAGGACTTTGGTATCCCAAAGAAGGAGAATTCAACCTCTACTCATATTCTGATAGTGACTTTGGAAGGTGTAACAACAATAGAAAATCCACAACTGGTGGATGCCAATTCATAAGACCAAGACTTGTTTCTTGGAAGTGCAAAAAGCAAACAATTGTATCAGTATCCATAGCTGAGGCTGAGTACATAGCTGCTTCAGCCGGTTGCTCTCAAGTTTTATGGTTGTAAAACCAATTACTTGATTATGGTTACAAATTTCTTCAAACACTAATACATATTGATAACTCGGCTACTATGTTCATCACTGCTAATCCAGTGCAATATAGTAAAACAAAACATATAGAAATCAAATATCATTTTTTGAGAGATTGTTCAGAAAAAGGTTTAATCAAGTTGATTAAAGTGGATAAAACAAATCAGCTTGCTGATTTATTCACTAAAGCCTTTGACTTAGTGAGATTTAATTTCTTAATTGAGTCCTTAGGCATGACCAACTTAGATTAAAATAATCAATACAAAGAAAAGCATGATCTGTCCTAAAATTTTTATGAAAAAGCCAAAAATATTCATAAAACATATATGATAATCCAAGGATCATTGTAGGAATTATCAATTTGATTTTAACAAGTATTGATCGCGGAATTATCAACACCTGCTGTTTAATGGATTGTTTATCAAAAGTTAAAATCAATGAACAAGAAGAACAACTTGAAAAACTAAACGTAATAATGCAATACACAGATTGTTTTCATTTGCTCTTCATTCAAAATCAATCAGTTACAATTGATTATAATGCTATATGTTCTTGATGCTTGATCTTGCTATATTTTTAATGTTCTGTGTATCGATCTCTGTTATATTGTTAATGTTCTATGTATCAATCTCTGTTATTATTCTCTTGATATATAGAGATTGTGTTTATATTCTGTTCCTAAATCATTGCTGATATTTTGCTATTTTGTTGTAATACTTAAGCTAACTTCCTCTATCTATATGAATCCTTGCCTTGTTTATCGGCATAGGAGTTCACAATTTACAATGGAAATTATATTTTACAAAATAGAATGTTGTTGATGTGACGTGGAATATTCGCTTGGATTAAATATCTTCCGCCGCCATTGACTCGATGTTATTTCTCTGGCATGTTGACTTGTTGACTATGTTACGTACTTGATGATGTGAAATCAATACAAGTTTGTTAATCTTTCGTAAGAATTGGTCTTCTGTAGGAAGTTCTTCTTCCTCAGCAATTAGTCTTCCACAGGAACACTTTGTCTTCAGCATTTGTTCTTCAGTGGTTGTGCTTTCGCAGGAGTTCTTGTACTTGTTCTTCAGTAGCAAGCTCTCCTTCAGCAGCTCCACTTGATCTTTGGTCTTGTTCAGGAGTTGTTGTTCTTTCATAGGAGATCTACGGAAGCACAAACTTTAGTTATGCTCCTGAGAACATCTACGAAAGAACACTTATTCATCCATAGGTTGTTCTAACACTTAGTCAATTTTTCCAAATTGACCAATTCTGATGTTTCCTGTAATAACATAAACTAACACACACAATAATATGGGTTACCATATAATTCATGCATTACATTATATTATCAAAAAGAGAATTACAATGATTAATTACAAGAGTTGACAAGTCAACTAAACCTATACATTTGATCTAGTTCTAACAATATAAAATTCCAAAAATATTGTCTTAGTTTCATGTTTTCTTGAATAAGCAGTTCATGTCATGGGAAATGATAGTACACTATACCTTTGCTTAATTTCTTGAATTTTATCACACAATAAAGACTGATCAAATGTGATTTGATAAGTGAGTAGGTTCAGCTTGAGTGGAAACTATACAAGTTCATGCATAACATAATGTCAAGATGACAAATTGTGGACAATTCCATTCTGAGGAACAAGCAAGTAAGTCTTATCCTGATGTGATCAAGTTATTCACCTAAGCACACTATGTTGTGACACTTTATAACCTCTATCTTTGCATATCATGGACCCTTTGCTTTGTGTAAACAAAGACCTGGGTTCACAGGCACCTCTATTTTATGTAGGTAAAGACCTGGTGTTCTGATGATGATGATCAAAAAGATTCCAAAAAAAGGAACAACTCTAAAAGAATCCAATGTGATCAACTGTATATTAATTCAGAGCTTACAAATTATATTAGCATTAATAAGATTTCAAAGAAATCTTAAGATAGAGCTTATAACTTAAAGAACATAGTTTTAAGTGTGAAAAAGATATAAATTGACTCACAAACGGAGGACAAACTCTAATGTGACTTGAATATGGAGTCATATTTTTCTATCTTTAATCTGTACCAAAACATGATAACCAGCATGACAAGTTAAAACTACACTCTTGCTTGAATTTATGTGGAACATAATACTTGCAATCAACACTAGATCTATGTCTTCTATCATCAAACAAAACTGTTTCAAGAAGTTGCTTAGTGTCATAGTATGATCCCATTGTATGATGTAAATGCTTGTAAATAAGTTTAAGTTTCTGCTTATAAACAAAAATACAAAAAGATTTTGTTTTTTTTCTTTTATTTACTAATAAGTTTGACATATAATTGCTTTTCATGCTATTTTCTTAATAAATTTTTGATAAATGTATAGGTTCATCATTAATCATAAATTTAAGGGGAGTAGTAATCAGTATAAAAATCTGTGTTTAATGTGTTGTATTTTCAAATGAAGAAAGTTGGATCTTGAGCACTAACTTGGTTGCAGGATATATGAAATTTTTAACTAAATATCTATTTTGCACATGTGCCATGAAGTAGAGTCAACAAGGTCCAACAGCAAACAACAAATGATCTAACAATATGTTAGGATCATACAGGAAAAACAAACATTTGCTTTGGAAGAAAATTTTATCAAAATTAACTTCAGAAGAAAAACAAACATTTGCTTCGGAATAAAAACAAACATTTGTTTCGGAAGAAAATTTTATCAAAATTAACTTCAGAAGAAAAATAAACATTTGCTTCGGAAATTTTTTTTATCAAAATTACCTTCGGAAGAAAAGCATAAGTTTTGTCTTCCGTAGATGTGCTGCGGAAGAATAAAATCAAAACAAATCAAAAAGGGAAGGTTTTGCCTTTCGTAGATGATCTATGGAAGAATAAACTTGTGGATAACCACGGATGGGTAAAGAGGTATATGGGACCCACAATATTAAATAAGAGGTTTTTAAATTGTTTGAGAGAGTATAAAGGATACATTGACCATTGGCATTTATATTCACTTTTTCAGAACACTTTTATAGACCTAGAAAAACACTCTTACCCATAAACCCCTTTCTCATCGAAACATTCAAAATTTTCATTCCACACAACAATCCTCACCTAAATCACCTCTCAAACAACATCAAAATGGCCAATCGATTCGCAAAAGAGCATAATGTCTGTGCTTTTCTTAATCCAGAGGATTTAGTAGCCGATGGGTGCAGGGATATTATTAGATATCTGAGAAGATCAAGATTGTTCTATGCTTTATTTGCGGATCCTGTCATCTATCAATTGCATATTATGAATTTTTGGAACTCAGCCAGGATTGAGGAAGAAAATGATGATTGGGTGATTTATGCTACAATCAGGAATGAAGAGTTAAGAGTGGATGAAGGAACCATTAGGAGGGTGTTGGAGTTCGGAGAGCAAGAAGAAGGTCATCCTGATGTATTCGAACATGAATACATACAGAAGGTATTTCAATTAATTGGGTATGACGGTGACTATCAAAATGGTGAAATCAAGAAGGGGAGGTTGTGCAAACCCTACAGATTCTTGTGCCATACGTACTTAAAATGCATGTCCAACATGAAGTCTGGTTTGGATAGATTCTCAAGGCATATCTCATCAGGAATCATTGGTATATTTGAGGGGAGGATGCACAATTATGCTAAGTACATTCTGGGATGTTTATGTGACCACATCAGGGTGGAGAAGGAAAATAAGATGTATATGTTTCCAAGGTTTCTTCAACTGATTCTTAATGAAGCAATGTGTAACATCCCACATTGGTTGGGAAGGTGAACGAAGGCTTCTTTATAAGGGGCTTGAGACCTTCTCCACTGTGACCTGTTTTGCCTGGGCGATGGTGGTACGTCCCGGTCCAGGTGAAAACAAAACCGTGAGGCGATGGTGGTTTGTCCCGGCCAAAGCGGACAATATCATGGTGCGGTTACGCTGGGCTGTTACAGATGGTATCAGAGCCAGGGTCGGGCCGGTGTGCCAGCGAGGACGCTGGGCTCCCTAGGGGGTGGATTGTAACATCCCATATTGGTTGGGAAGGTGAACGAAGGCTTCTTTATAAGGGGCTTGAGACCTTCTCCACTATGACGTGTTTTTCCTGGGCGATGGTGGTACGTCCCGGTCCAGGTGAAAACAAAACCGTGAGGCGATGGTGGTTCGTCCCCGCAAAATAATCAAACCAGTATCTTTAGTGTTACTGGTACCTGCTGAAGAGCTTATGGCTGGTGGGGATGAGATTGTTAGTTGAGGTTGCTTGAAGCTTCTCTGATTTGCTTGTCTTGTGTCTGTTGTTGATTGTTGATTGCTGATTGCTGTTGCATTCCCTTGAAAAGTGACCATACAAATTGCATTTGTAACACCTCACTTTTGATTTGTCAACACCAATTTTAGTTGTTCTTCTTGCCACAGACAATCCCTTGTTTCTTTTCATATACATTTTGGCTATGTATGCAATCACGGCCATTTGCCATTGCAGATCCATTTCCTCTACTTCATCAGGATGAAGTTCTTCAAGGTCTTGTTGACAGATGTGGGCAGGAGTCAAGGTACTACCCAAGTAAGCTTGAAAGCTTGAACTGAAGGCTGCAAAGGCTGCCTTCTGTTCTTCTGATTCTAGAACCACAATAATTGGTTCAGATTGGGTATTGCTTTTCTTGGTTGATGATCCCTTTGCTGCTGAACTTTTCGAATCATTAGATTTCCCTTTTGCTTTTCTATTTGAAGTGTTTTGAGAGTTTAATTTAGAGGACTTTGCAGCATAGAAACCAGTTTCCTCTTCATTATCACTCTCAACACAAGAGCTTCCATTATCACCATTGGAAATAAAAGCACTTCCAACACTCTTAGTTTATTTGAATTGATATGGTGCAATAGGTGCTTTTGCACTCTTGTTTCTGGTTTTCTCATCTAACTCCAAAGCTTCCACTTTTGCAACCAAAGTATCTAACCCAATTGCCTTTAGATCAAAAGTATTCTTGAACATAGACACAGTTTGAGTCCAACTCTCTGGCAAAGTATGGAACATCTTTTTTTCAGTTCGTCATTACTGTACTTCAACTCAAGAATGTTCATCTCAGAAACAAGTTGCATAAATCTATGGAGTTGTTGAGGAACAGGTTCACCCACAATATGATGAAAAGTCTCATACTGTGAACGAAGAGTATCCTTCCTGATGCTTCTAATCTCATCACTTCCTTCGCACAAAGTGTGTAGAACTTTCCATATTGAGTTGGCTGTTTTGTATGCTTCACACCTGATCAAGAGGTCTTCAGGTAAAGCCATAATAAGCATACTATAGGCCTTAACGTCGATTTTGACTTTCTTGGCATCATCAGGAGACAGAGTTTTCAAACTTATAGGCTGATTGTTGTCATTATAATCAGGTCCTAAAGCAGGTGAAATGTAAGGACCTTTAGTAATGGACACCCATAAGTCAGAATCTGTATAACGTGGTTCCCGAATCTGATTTTCCATGTTTTAAAATTAGATTTGTTCTCCAACTTTGGAGGTTGATAAGCTCAAATTGTTGAATTGCTCATTTTAATTAACTTTGTTAATTATCAAAATTATCAATTGATCTACTATCCTATGAATGTGAATAGACAATGAAAACACACTAACACAACAATAACAAATCACTGATAATATTCAAAACAACTAAGACAAAAATCCCTTTGAATTAATGATTTCTGTTGTGAATGGACTAATTAATAACACACTCTTAATTAAATAAGAAGTTGTGGTCAAAATTAGTCAAATCGCTCAATATATTCTCAGTTAATTTGAAATTAAGATGTTAGATGATGATGGGTTTTGTTCAAACTTGTTTGAATAGCCTTGGGATATCGCACAATAACACAAATCCACGAATCGCAAGCGATTCTGATGCAAATCGAAATTAATCGAGCAATGGAACAGTGATTAATGATTGATAACAAGGTTTTGATGATTTAATGAAATAAATAACCAATTAAAATAATCAAACTAATAGATCAATTGATCTAGATCAATGAGCATGTGGCTCTGATACCACCTGTCAATCCAAGGATCGAAACAGGAATTATCAGCTTGATTTAACAAATAAAGATCACGGAATTATCAATACTTGTTGTTTAATTAATTGTTTGTGAAATTGAAATTGACGAAGAACAGATGAAACAAATTGAAAACATAATAAAATAATGCAACAAAAAGATTGTTTCAATTGATTTTCATTGATAATGAATCGATTACAATTGATATTGATGGTTGGATGATATTGTAATCCCCTATCATGTTCTTCGTGTTCTTGTGATTGCTATCTTGCTATTTTGATTGATTGATTGATTGATATCGTTTCTATGAATATGTGAATCTCTATTTGTGTATCGATATCTCTCAATCCCTTCTTAAATGAGTGCACCCATGCCTTATATTTATAGGCAGAGGGATTCACTTTTTACAATAGTAAATGTAACTTTCTTATCGTGGTAAGAAAGTTGCAACAGTGAAATTCCTGATGTGACATCATAAATCCTCTGACAGAAAGTCAGTCTTCCGTAGATGTTGACTTATGACATCACTTCAGTCAGTTTGACTTGTTGACTTCATATGCTGTACTTGATGCGTGTTCATGCAAGTTGTTCTTCCGTAGGAAGTTGTTCTTACGTAGGAATTAGTCTTCCGTAGGAGTCTTTCAGATCATCATCTTGAACTTCATCCTCAGGAGCAAACTTCCTTCTTCCGTAGCGGCAACAACTTGATCTTTGGACTTGTTCTTCAGTAGATGTTGTGCTTCCTCAGGAGATCTACGGATGCATGTTGACTTGTTTCTTTTATTATCCGCAGAACATCTACGGAAGAACAAACTTGTTCATCCGCAGATAGTTCTTGCACTTGGTCAAACAAGTATGATGTTTCCTACAATTACACACACAATCAACACACATAATAATAAGGGTTAACATATATATATATATATATATATATATATATATATATATATATATATATATATATATATATATCTTGCATTACAAAAGGATAAAGAATTTCAGATGTTCATTACAAGAGATTACAAATCATCTAAACCTATACAAAAGATCTAGTCCTAACACAAACCGGTTCCAACCCGGAAAAAACCGGCGGTTTGGGACTGGTTTGTATATTTATAGCCCAAACTGGTTTGGAACCGGTTTTTACCCAACCCGGTTTACAAACCGGTCCAAAAAAACCGGTTTGGAACCGGTTTTTACCGTTAAAAAAAAACTTTTTCAAACTGTAATATAGCCGTTTGAAGCATTTTTTGACCGTTTATGATAGTATAAATAGGTAGTGGTGTAATGATTTAGTCACAACACTCAAAAGCTCAAAAACGTGCTTAAAAACGCAAAAACGCTCTCTCACTTGCTCTACTTTTTACTCTCTTTTACTCTCTTGAATTGTATAATATGGCTTCTGAAGCATCCGTTCCAACCGGTGGATCCTCAAGCGCCGCTACCGTTGTAAGAATTCTACCAACAACGAGAAATCAAGAGATTTGGTGTAACTACGACTTATGCGAAATGTCGAATGGTCAAATTAAAGCTCGATGCAAGTCTTGTGGTTCGTTTTTCAAGACGGATTCAAACTCGACTTGAGAAACCATATGACCAAATGGTGCAAGGCTTTGAAATGTATGCCGACTCAAGGCCAAACATCAATTAGAACCGATGGTGGTATATGGAACTTCGACGTAGATATGGTTCGAGATAGAATGACAAAATTTGTAATTCAAGAAGGGTTACCGTTCGACCACTTCAACAACCCTCGGTTAACAAGATTGATTCAAGAAACTCTTCATCCACGCTACACTCATATAAGTCGCACCACTCTTAGACGTGATTGTTTAAAACTTTCGAAACAAGCAAAAAACGATTTAAAAGTTTTATTTGAAAATTTACAAACTGGTGTGAACTTAACTACCGATGTTTGGTCCGCCCCACACGGTTTATCGGAATCGTACCTTTGCATCACCGCCCATTGGATAGATCCGAGTTCATGGCAAATGATGAAATGTACGATTGCGTTTGAATTATTTGGATATCCGCATACCGGTGATAATCTATTTCAAATTTTATATTTTGTAATCAAAACATATAAATTACAAAACAAAATTTTCTTAAAGTTATTTGATAACTCCTCGAACAACACATCCGCCATTGATAAATTAAAATTAAAATACAAACCGGTTTGTGACGACGTATTTTTTCATTCAAGATGTGTTGCACATATTATTAATTTAGTTGTGCAAGATGGTCTTGCCGTTCGTGAAATTGAGGATTTAAAAACTTCTTTCAAAAATATATTACGTGACATTTTTAAAAATAGTAGAAAAAGATATGTTAATTATAGAAAAATGTGTCATGATACGAATTCCATTTGTTTAGTACCAAATTGGGATGTCCCGACTAGATGAAATTCAACTTAGAAAATGTTTAATAGTGCTTTGTGACAAAAAGAAACACTTCATATTTTTCATGATGTCTTGCGATGCGGGGTCGGGTATTTTTAGGGGTTTTAAAAAATGCAACTGTTTATTATCTAACAAGTTGTCTAACACTTAATCAAGTGTATTTAATGACACGTAAATTAAGTGAATTTAAAAAAAGAAACGACATATTTTCAGCAATGGTGGCGCCTATGAAAGAAAAATCAATTTTTTTTCCGAACTACCCCTCATTTTTACGTGTTCCGCCATACTAGACCCGTGCTTAAATGTTTCGGGGGTGGAAACTTTAATTGATGAGATAACTTGTGATTTAGATTTACATGAACAAAATCTATTTTTTGCGTCTAATACAAAAAAACAATTTAATGATTATCTTAAAAAATTGTTTAATGTTTATATTGAAAAATATGGTATAACATCAAATATCCACCGATCATCGACCGTAATGGAATCGAGTTCGTCGAGCTCAAGTAGAAACCCGATGCTTAATTTATATAATACTTTGAGAAATGAAAACAATAAACGGCAAAGGGGTAACACCCCAGGTAGCGAGCTTGGGAGGTATACCGGAATCGATTTTTTTATCTACTATGACTCCTGAGAAATTTCTATCGTTTGATATTCTGACATGGTGGAAAGGAAAGGAATCAAAATTTCCAATCCTAGCCACTAGGTCCTGTGATCTACTAACCGTTCAAGCTTCCACGGTAGCTTTGGAGTCTGGATTTTCTGTTAGTGGCAGGGTTTTATCGATATAAAGAACAAGGCTAACTCCAATAGCGATAGAGATGTGTATTTGTTTAAAAGTCCACTTAGATGCGGCCGAACGAAGACAAGATAAATCAAACCTTGAAGAAGAAATACCAATTGAAGAAGAAATACACGAAGAAGAAGTACAAACCAGACGGTCGTCACTGCTCTCCGACGAAGAACTCGCTTATGATTTGTCTCAACGCATTGACACACAAACCGATGAAGACGATTAAATTTAAAAAACTTGTATTCGCAAGATGTATCTTTTGTTTTGTTTAAGAAATCCTTATAAGTGTTTTGTTTAAGTTTATCTTTAATATACCTTTTAAAGAAATACCTTTGGACCCGAACCGGTTTGGAACCGATCCGGACCGGTTCCTACCGGGTTGGGTTTTATTGGCCCGAAACCGGTTCGGGAACCAACCCGGTTTTGGTCAAACCCGATTTCAAAAACGTTGACTTGAACCCAGTTCGGGTTGAATCCGACCCGGTTCGAAAAAAAAACCCGGTTTGCGCACCTCTAGGGAAACTCATGCAAACAATGAACCTAATATTCTATTTCCAGTAACTTGTGTTTTAATTGGGAATTAAAAGATGAAACACCTTGTTAAGCTTTATGAAGTGTTGAATCTATTAGTGAATCCATGAACTTGCATAATTTCTAAAATTGATTCTCATACCTGCATATAATGAATGAATAAACCTATAAGATTAAATGATGAAAACATCAAATTCAATGAAATTTAAAAACAAACAATTAAAATAAGCAACAAAAAATCCGGAAATATGAACTTCTAAAGATGCACACAATTAAGCTTACCAACAAAAAGAAAGATTCCTCCATGAAGTTAGAGAACAACAATATAACAGTAACAAATTATATTGGAGTACTAATAGCTATGCGAAGACCTAGTGATCTCATAAGAAAGTTATTTCTAAAGGTGTTTGAATCCATAAGAGATATTAAGTATTGATTTGTTCATACTAAGAAATTGCAATGGTTGATACTAATAAGTGTAGATGATTACACATAAAGCTACTGATCAAGTATACACAATAACTCAAACAAAATCATTTGTTGGATCATATGAGGCTCGTGCAACAAAAAAAAACACTTACAAAGATTTTGATGTTCTAAATGAAGTGGTCTTCCGATGATAAAACTGCTCTTCTGAAGCTAAGTCAAAGATCTTTGGAAGCTTAAAGAATGAAGAACTTCTGATGGAAGAACTCAGTCTTCTGAGACTAAGTTGTTCTCCTTTCGAAGTATACAACTTAGAAGATCAAAGGCAAAGCCTTTCGAAGAATAAAGTCCTGAAGACTTGCAGAAGTTCGAAAGAAGTTGTTTCTTTCGAAGCCAAAATGACCTAGGAAGAATTTATTCTACCGAAGTCATTTAGCTTCGGAAGAACCAACTATGAATCAGTGGACATAAGTATGGTCTGTCTGATAGCCCGCTGCAACTCTGATATACTGCATGGCGCTTTCCCACACCCATGTAGTTGACCATACTTTAATCCACTGTTCAACCATTCTTAACTTAGTACAGTTGCCATTCTTAGTTGGTGACAAAAGGTAAGTCATGGACATGTCATGTCTACCTAATCTAGGATATTACCATATCTTAGATGCTTTACTTCTAGCAATGTAGTATTTGTCTAGTTGTAAATTCTAGTTGGTTTTCCAAGTAAAACCAACTGTAGATAGTAGTATATATAGTTTCTCCATGTAACTTAGTAACCATGCTTGTAAGAGTCTTGTAATACTGAGTTACTTAGTAACCATGCTTGTAAGAGTCTTGTAATATTGAGTTGAGAAGTAATATATACAAGTATCTTGAAAAAGCATTCTTGTGTTCTTGTGTTCTCATTAACTTATTATATTACTTGTAAACATAGTTGAGATTCTGCTTCATCAACCTGAGTGACACTAAGTGAGTATGTGTGATAATCTTGTGTTGTGAGACAAACACCGATCCTGCAATTGGTATCAGAGCTTTTTAGGCTCTTGATTATGAGAACTTACCATCCTAAATCACCCTTGTTTCTTCATACTCACTCACTTCACTCTAATGGCTCTAAACAAGACGTTCTCTGAATCTGAGATGGGAACTATAACCAAGTCACCCATCATCACTCCTGATGATTTTAGGACTTGGTGTAAATGTATTGAAGGCTTCATCAAGTATCAAGACAATCGTATGTGGAGATAAGTTACTCATAGTCCATAACCAAAGGTGGAATCCCCAGTTGGTAATGGTGCCATGATTGATAAGGCTATTAAAGACTACTAAGATGAAGACTTCAAGAAAATGGACATTGACTACAAAACTATAACTATTTTGCTTACTACTATACCAAACTCCATAATGGTAGGCTTTAAGCAATGCGAGTCTGCAAAGAACTCTTTAATGCTTTGAAGCTGATGTACTCTAGTTCTGCTGAATCCAAGGAGTCAAAGAAAGATGTACTGAAGCAGAAGTTTGAGAACTTCACATATATTGTTGGTGAGACCTTGAGCCAACATTACTTCAGGTACATGGACTTGATCACCTCTCCTCAGTCTATGGGAGTGGTTCTTCAGAAGAGAGACATAGTTAGAAAATTCATGAGTGCACTTCCTCATGAGTGGATTTTCTATTGTGTCTCGATCAAGAGAACTGAGAATCTCAACACTCTCACTATGACTTAACTATATGGAATTCTTGATGGATACTGTATGGAGATGGAAACTCAGAAAGGCCATCAGATGAATAGTTGTTAGCAATGCTTTACATGTTGTTTAAGGTTCAAGAACTCCCTAACCCTAATTGTACCTGAACTACCCCCAACAGCCATCATCCTCTTTTGGGCCATACAACACATTCCCCGAGACACCCAAGTCTCAACAGGCTCAACAAAATCCTTTCCAGGATAGTGAGCACTCTGGATATTTTTAATTCTGCTTTGATGATCTAGAGTGTTTTAGCTCAGATGATGTTGAGGCTGGAAGAACTATGTTAGCTGATTCAAAACTGCCACTAACTTTTGGGCAAAGGTAGTTAACACTACATGTTATGTGCAGAATAGGGTTCTCATTGTTAAGCCCCATGGAAAGACCCCTTATGAGCTTTGGAACAAGAGGCCACCATTCATTGGCTTTCTTAGGACCTTTGGCAGTAGATGTACCATACTTAACACAAAAGACAATCTAGCAAAATTTGCTGAAAAGTCTGACGATGCAATATTTGTTGGATATTCCTCAACCTCTATTGTATATAGAGTGTATAATAGACCTCTATTGCATATAGAGTGTATAATATCAAAAATCAACAATTTGAATAATCATCCAACATAGTTGTCAATGAGCACACACCTTGTGTTAGGGGAAATGGTCCTGAATATATCTTCAATTTAGAATTGTTTCTACACTATTCTAAACCATTTTGTGAGAATGTTTCAGCTGGAACAGGAACTCAAAGTGACCCATATGAAGATCAAATGTTTGAGTTACCAAGACCTATTCCAAGTTCTCCAAGAAGAAATGAAGATCAAGCTCCTTCAATTGAAAGTCCTGAAATCTTCAATATCTTAGGAAATAATAGAGCTTCAACAAGTTGTCAGCCAACTAAGCCTTATAACTCAATAGCTGACAACTCAAGTATTCAACACCAAGCTGATGAAGATAGTGATCTGGAGGAACAGGCAACTGTTGATGCTGCTTCTCAGCAAAATACTATTGATGCTGTCACATATTCATTGAATCAGTCCTCATTGAATAAGTATGAGACATCAGCTGGTGATGGTATTCTGTTGGGTCTAAAAAAGGATAGTCTATATTATCAACACAGTCAAAGTCAACAAAGGTCAACGTCACTGTCAAAGTCATCGGAAAAGACCAAAAGACGCCTTCGAGATGAAGAACCAAGACGAGACGTTGTAGATATGTTTGACTAGGAGTTTATTGTTAATAAATATATTTTGTGTCAACAAAATATATTTATTTATGTTTAAGTCATTTTTATGTTTTATATTTAATTTCTCTAATTGTCTAATTCTAGGGGCTTAATATGTCATTAGTGCATATTATCACTATATATAGATTAGTGACAATTAGGTTCAAGGAGCTTGAATGAGCCATTGATTGAGGGACTTTAACATTTGTAATATCATTTGCAATCAATTCAGATCAAACAAGGGTTTATTGAATGCTCTTGAGGTGTTCATCTTGTTCATCTATATTTTATAGTGTTTGATCTATATTATTCATAAATATCATTGATATTTGTGTTATCAGTGGGTTTTGATTGTGTTTATCAATCAATTGCACTGTATTATCGATCAGGTGGACCAACATATTCAAAGTCCTAAGTAAAACTTTTCAAACTTGGATCTATCTATGCATCTTGATTCCTAGGCTCAGGATACACAACACTCATCCAACTAAGAACATCATTAGGGATGTCTCAGAAGGTGTGAAAGCAAGAAGTCGGACCCACAATGGGAATGTCTACTTGTACTCATGCTTTCTCTCTCAAATGGAACCAAAGAAGGTGGAAGAAGCCCTTAAGGACAACAACTGGATAGAAGCAATGCAAGAGGAGTTGCTTCAATTCAAGAAGCAAAAAGTATGGAATCTATATCCATTGCCACCTGGTCAGGTTCCTATTGGCACTAAGTGGGTGTACGGAAGCAAAAGAGATGATAGAGGTTTGATCATCAAGAACAAAGAAAGACTTGTTGTTAAAGGATACACACAGGAGGAAGGCATAGATTATATAGATGTCTTTACACCTGTTACAAGACTTGAGGCTGTACAAATCTTTCTTGCTTTTGCTGCATCCAAGTACTTTACAGTCTATCAACTTGATGTGAAATATGCATTTGTGTATGGGGATATCGACAGAGAAGTCTATGTGTGCCAGCCACTTAGATTTGAAGACCCACAACACCCCAACTATGTGTGTAAACTTGATAAAACTCTTTATGGGTTGCATCAGGAACCTAGATTATGGTATGAGACATTGTATCAGTTTCTTCTTAAGAATGGCTATTCCAGAGGCAAAATAGACAAATATTGTTCATAAGGAAGTCTAGGAAGGACATGTTGCTTGTACAAGTCTATGTCGATGACATCATATTTGGTGCCTCAAATGACCAAATGTGCAAAGACTTTGAAAGAATAATGAGAAAGAAGTTTGAAATGAGTTATATGGGAAAGATGGACTTCTTCGTTAGAATTCAAGTGAAGCAGATAGAAGAAGGGTTCTTCATCAATCAATCTAAGTATGTCAAGGACATCTTAGAAAGATTTGAGATGAAAGATTATGAGCCAGCCAAGACACCTATACCCAAAAATCACAATCTTTGTCCTGATTCCGAGGGGGAGAATACTGATCAGCATTAATACATGGCAATTATTGGATCTCTAATGCATCTCACTGAAAGTAGACCTGATATCATGTTTGCAACTTGCATCTGTGTAAGATATCAGGCTGCACCAAAGGTGTCTCACCTAATTCAAACTGGGTCTTTGGTATCCTAAGAATAAGGATTTCAACCTTTATGGTTACACTGACGGTGATTATAGTGGCTGCAACATCAACAAGAAATCCACATCAGGAGGATGTCAATTTCTTGGTGGAAGGATCATCTCCTGGTGATGTAAGAAGCAATCATGTGTATCCACATCAACTGCTGAAGCTGAGTATATTGCTTCTGCAAGCTGTTGTGCTCAACTGCTTTGGATTCAGAATCAGATGCTGGATTATGGTTTGAACTTCATGGAGACTCCTATCCACATAGACAACAAGAGTGCCATCTCTATCACAGAAATTCAGTCAAGCACTCCAAGACAAAACACATTGACATCAGGTATCATTTCATTCGAGATATTCATGAGAAAAATCTAATCAAGCTTGTCAAAGTCAATTCAAATGAATTATACGCAGACTTGTTCACAAAAGCCTTTGATGAACATAGATTTAAATATTTAATCACAGCTATCGGGATGATTAACATTGACTAGTCTTTCTCTTTTCAAAAACCTTTTAAAATGTGTCATATCTATTTTGTCTAACTACAATCTAAGCTCTGTTGCCAGAAAGTGTTTCAAAATTGTAAAAATTTTCTGTCTAAGAAATCTTCCAAAGAGAATTTTAGCCTCGGAAGAGTTTTACATAACTCTTCCGAAGTGTAAAGTTCCTTCAAGAATATTTTCTTCCGAAGAGTTTTTGGCCTCGGAAGAATTTTTGACTGTCAGTCAAAAGTTTTCCGAAGCTTATTAAACTTTAATTCTCAAAAGCATTTTTGTTCTTGGAAGCAAATGTGGTTATAATGTTTGTCTTCTGAAATAAAATGCCTTTGGAAGAAAATCTTTGGAAACAAACTTGTTTGCCTTCGAAAGAATTTTTACTCTCGAAAGGTATGCTACTTTGCAACGGAAATCTTTGGGCCCCACTCGATTTTACTGTAAAGATACTGTCGGAGAATAGTGATTAACTAGAATTTTAAATCTTTTTCACCATATCATCTGCCACCTACATCCACTTGGACCTCAAACCATCTTTTCACTCATCATTTCACCTTATCCAGTGGATTTTCACCATATAAAATTACCGGCTATTTCACTTTCTTACTTTTCTTTACCGTTCATCGAAAACCCAAGATTTCACTGTTCATCTTCTTCATCGTGCTTTCACTATCTTCCCGCTTCAATCAAACAGTCTCCTTTAAAACAATGGCCTTGAATCCACAACGCAACCAAGTCGCCATCCTTAATTCTTCAAGGGATGTTGATTTTGCCCCTGTCGTCCAATTTCTATCTCAATCAACATACTTCACTACCCTTACTGTTAACCCCACCATCTACTCAAACCACATGGCCGAATTCTAGGCCAATGGTCGAAGCGACACTATCAATGATGAAAGGGTCATCAGATCAAGGATCTACGGACATGAGATTATCATTCGTGAAACAACCATCAGGGAGCATCTGGAACTCTATGATGAAGGCGCCCCCACTGATTTCCCCAAGTCTAATTTAGAGGAAACCTACCTTCAAATGGGTTATGGAGGTGTTGTGAGCAGGTTGACGGTCTACAAGTTCAACTTCTGCTACAACTAGAAGTTCCTGCTTCATATTGTCTTGCATAGCCTCTCCAACAAATCATGGGAATGGGATCAAATTCCCTATGATCTGGGCTGCCTAGTCCATGGGTTGGTAAAAAGAATCAGATTCAACTACTCAAGGTTTGTGCTTAACAACTTAAGAAGCAATCTCATAAAGGATTCATTCTATATGCATCCTAAGTTCAGTTATCACACCATCAACTGTGAGTTGTACCAGGAAAAACTATAATTTACTCATGTTTTACTGGTACCTCACATAAAGCCTGGCATTTTCAAAACTCTGAAAAAGGTATCCACCAACTTCACTAGAAGATTCACTGATCTCCTTCCAGGTATGCTTGAGCCAATGGCTCCTGGTGACATCCCTGCAAGCCTAGCAGGTGATGAACCCACACCAGACACCACCACTACACTGCCATCTACTTCTTCCCACCCAATCAAAATCTCATATAAAAGACACCCCAAACGAACCCTTGATCAGTCTACTCTGATTGGTCAAGTCCCCTCTGTTCAGGCCAAAAAGACTAGAGTTGAATCAAGGGCTCCCACTCAGCCAGAGATCCAACCATCCTCCTCAATTGATCTCAATATCAGTGTTGAGTCTCCTCAGTCTCAACCTGATAAGCCCATTACCCAAGCTATAAGCCCTCAGAGTGAGTCTCAATACTCCCCTAAGCAGCCAAAAAGGGATAGCCACATCATTGGCTCAACTACTATTGCAGCCAATCCATTAGGTGCTCACCAAGATCCCGGGTCAATAGATACAACCTCTGTATCCTTTCTTGACCTTTTAACCCAAACTGATAAGGATATCACGTTTCAACAGGGCTATGATGTTAATCTACTTCACCACACTCCATATCAACTGAGCCCCAGGGAACCTCTGATATCTAGCCCACATCAGCTAGACCAAACTGAGGTGTGTCCAACTGGAGTGGAGGTGACTCATGCAGATTCAGTTGCCACTACTGAGAGTGATTCACTAGCCTCACAGGATAATGGTAACATCAGTCAGACTGAATCTATGACAACTTTGCCTATTGATGCCTCTAAAAGAGACATCAGTATGCAAAGGTATCCAGGACCTACTTTAGAAGATAGATCTGCCACTCATTAACTTGAAAATGAAAATCTAAAGGCTAAACTAGCTGATAAACAAATCAAGAAGTCTGTTAGGAATGTACACACTCAGGTTTTTCTGATTGCTTCCTCTAGCTCATCTACTTCTCAAGATGATGCTACCAAAAAAGGGGAGAATTTAGAGAAACAAAGACATGATAAGGAAAGATCTGCTCACTCTTTGGAGCAGATATCAACTCAAGTGAAACCCAACCTTGCCATTTCTTCCCTTGATGCCATTCCTTCATTCTATCCTATACAACAACACCTTGTAAACATCTTTTCTCAACCACCTTCCGTTTTAGTTCAAGTGGACCCAAGGATGCTTATTAACCTTAATAGATTTTTAACCTAGTTTCTGATAAGCTTCTCACTTGAACAACCCTTACCTAATCTTGCCAATGCCTACTTTAGAGCTGGAGAGCTTCAAAGGTTGACTACATCATCTACCTCTGAGGAGGAAGTTGGTCAACCTAAGGTCTCTGTTGAACCCAAGATTGACTTCGAAGGGGATACACAGACTGATGGCCCAGCAATTGACTCAAGAGGGACAAGTAGGCCAATTCTTGCTACTTCTGAGGCTGTGAGAAAAACTTCTGAAGTGGAAGCTCAAGCTTCGGAAGCAATTTTATTTACTTCTGAAGCTCTGGAAATTTCTTCCGAAGCTAAAGTCCAAGCTGCGGAAGGAATTATAGAACTATCCTCTATGTCTGATGACCTATTCATCATAGAAGACATTCTTGACTTAGCTTCTGAGGTTAATAGTGCGGACTTTCTTACAACTCCCATCTCTCCTGCACCATAAGTTCAACCTCCAACACCCCAACCAGAATCCTTTAAACCTGAATCTTCCTCTGATCCTAAAGAGAAGAGAAAGCTCACTGCTGAAGAGCTTCTAGAAGAGGAAAGGTCGGAGAAGCTGAAGAAGAAAGGAAGACTTGATAATGAGAACTTCCTGGCTGCAAGCAGCAAAGCACTAATAGCTGCTCAAGAAAGTATCAATAATCAAAAGAGGGTGGAGGTCATTGACAGGCTCATCAACATAGGAGAAGAAAATAAAGAAATTCTTCTACTCCTACTTGATGAGCTTGTGAAGCTGGAGAAGGCAACCTTCCTATAGAAGGAAAGAGAGGAAGCAACACGGTTGGCCATAAAGGAGGAGAAAAAGAAGAAGAAGGAGGAGGCAAAGGCAGTAGATAGAAGGGAGAAGATAACCTTTCTTTGCTCAAGAGGCCATAAGATAGAGGAGTTGGCCCCTCATGATTATGATATGATCATGTTTCTTTTCTACAAAGAAACTAAGGTGGTCAATAAGGAAAGAAAGAAGGCTTCTAGGGAAATGTTAAGGGAGAAGAAGAAGAAGGAGGAAGAGGCACAACTTGCTGCTACCAAAAAGGTAGGAGATAAGGATTGGATGAAAGCTTATCTTAAAGCCCATGGCTTCACTGGCAGGCAAGAGGGACCCATGTCTGAAAAGACCCTACAGGGACATGGCAGTGACATCAAGGCTAACATTTGCTTAGGAAGAAGGCAGGAGGTGCCACAAAGGCAAAGTGTTCAGAAGTTGGCACCAAAACAAACTCCCAAATCCAAACCAGAACTAACACCCAAACCACAACCTACAAAACCTATGCCCACACCTTCCCTATCAAAACTAAGCCAACCCCTAAACCTTACACCCCTGAACCAACACCATCAGCCATTCCCACACCTTCATCCCCTATCTCTAAACAGCCACCACCACCACCTGTCCATAAACCTAAAACATAACCCAAAACCCAATCTCAACCCAAACCATCATCTGAACCTTCCAAGCCCCTAACCTTAGAAGAATTCAAGGAATTAAAAAGAAAGCTCACCAACTGTACTACCTTGAGCAAGATCTCTTATGAGGAAGAGTCAATTAAACTAAAATACATTGATGGCTCTTCCTGTTCCCTCATAAGATATGCATTCCTTGATCTGCCAAGGGGAACACTGGACCAAGCTCTCCAACTTCTTGCCACCAACTCTGATGTACTTGGAGAAGAAGAGAAGAAGTTAAGGAGAAGACTAGTGACTCTGCTGGACACAAGCAAACGCGACAAGCTGCCATCTAATCCCCTCAATCAAAGAAGCTCAATTGTCCAATAGAGGTTCCATGAACCTATGCACAGCTTTGTTGTGCAAAGGGAGAATGGTCAAGTAAACAGACTTGACACATCTGCACTGCTACACTCTAGCAGATTTGATATTGCTGAGTTAGCAGGGAGACGATTCTCCAATCCCTCCAACTCTCACATTGCTGCTCACATAAGGAATCATTTGAGCATCCTTCATATTAACGAGCTTACAACAAAAGCAAAACTGAAGAAGAGTTGGAAAAAAGAGTAGAGGAAGAAGAAGAAGGAGCAACAAGAAAAGGAAGTTCATTTCTGCAAATGGTTGAGGGACCAACTTCTGAACCTATAGTTAGATAGGAATATGACTATAGTTCCCATCAACTAACTCTCTTCAAAGCGACACAACAAAGAGTACATGTCATTCAAAGCAACAGACTAGATCTACTATCAACAAATGACTTGTACAAACTCCTCACAACCATATCAGGAATGAACAAAGAGACAGACAAATATCTTCTTTCCCTGGTGTTGAAGACCTTGAAGAGTAGGAAGAAGTGAAGTTTTGATAGCATCAGCCTAGGGGAAGTTTGTTGGATCATATGAGCCTGGTGCAACCAAAACAACACTCAAAAAGATTTTGATGTGCAAAATGAAGTGGTCTTTGAAGATAAAGCTCCTCCTCTAAAGCTAAGTCAAAGATCTTCCGAAGCTTAAAGAATGAAGAACTTCCGAAGGAAGAACTTAGTCTTTCGATACTAAGTTGTTCTCCTTCTGAAGTATACAACTTAGAAGATCAAAGGCAAAGTCTTTCAAAGAATAAAGTCCTGAATACTTGTAGAAGTTCGGAAAAAGTTGTTTCTTCCGAAGCCAAAATGAACTTGGAAGAATTTATTCTACCGAAGTCATTTAGCTTTGGTAGAACCAACTATGAACCAGTGGACATAAGTATGGTCTGTCTGACAGCCCACTACAACTCTGATATACTGCATGGAGCTTTCCCACGCCCATGTAGTTTACCATACTTTAATCCACTGTTCAACTATTCTCAACTTAGTACAGTTGCCATTCTTAGTTGGTGACAAAAGGTAAGCCATGGACATGTCATGTCTACCTAATCTAGAATATTACTTTATCTTAGATGCTTTACTTCTAGCAATGTAGTCTTTGTCTAGTTGTAAATTCCATCTGGTTTCCAAGTATAATCGGCTGTAGATATTAGTATATTAGTTTCTTCATGTAACTTAGTAACCATACTTTTAACAGTCTAGTAATATTAAGTTGAGAGGTAATATATACAAGTATTTTGAAAAACCATTCTTGTGTTCTTGTGTTTTCATTAACTTATTATATTACTTGTGAACTTAATTGAGATTCTGCTTCATCAACCCGAGTGACACTAAGTGAGTTTGTGTGATAATCTTGTGTCGTGAGACAAACACCGATCCTGTATCATTTGAGTTAGCCTCTGTTAAACAACAATTGAGCCAAGTACTTGTTATCATTTTGTTGTTGTTGTTGTCATTAAAAATTGGTTTGAGGGTTTTCTCCTAAATTTGGAAGGAGTAACAAAGAATATAATATTATTGTTTATAAGCATATTATGCATCCGACAATTAACCCTGATATCCATGAGTGTTGCATATTGGTTGCATAAACACAAGTGACCATCAACAATAGTAGTTGTCATTATTCTCAAGAGGAAGAAATCTGTTGTACTATTACTAAAGCTCATAGGACAGAAGCAATGATTCTAATAATTCTTATTCTTTTCATCTACTATAACATGATGACTTATTTAATGAGCCTAATAAAAGGTCACAACAAATGAATTCTTTTCTTAAAAATACGTTGTGGAATGCTAGCGATTGCTTTTGGTTCATTTTGTACAAAGTATTTAGAGCAACAAGTAGAAAATTTATCAATACTAAATCATAAGCAGATAGCTAGCAAGATATGTAAATTCTTTTATTAGTGGCAAACAAAAAAAATTGAACCTTGAAGTATTAAAATAACGTTAAATGGCAAAAGAAAATGCTAGGAGCACAGAAGTACCAAGCTCAGTTTGATGACCACTTATGAAGAAACACTAATAAGTTTTATTCAATATCATAGTGCATGCATACATTCTACAGCAACCTTTTAAACATAGAAGAATAAAATCTTTGGAATCACAATTTCACATTTCATGAAACTAGACAGTATTTCATGAAGATGACATAACATTAATTATATACCTATAACAAATATTTGTTTCTTGCAAATCAATAAACATTAGTATCAAGTAACATTGCCAATGTGGTACTTAAAACTTAACTGATGCAAAGGAAAACATGTTTGCTACTCGATTTTAGGGCATGATCAGTCTTGATTCTCAAATTTGAAGGAATTTACAGCCAAAATAGTTACAATCTCTATGTTTATAGACAAAATAGTGTACAATAATCAACATATATATCAAATACATCATGAGTTTACAATATATAGTTCAACTTTGTTGATTCGTTACCTATTGAACCTCATATTCAGGTGTAAACATGAGACTTTTAGCTTTAAGCCTTAAAACGTCTCTTTTACAAAAAGGAAACCACGTAAGTTGATAGATGAGAAAATCAACATCAACTATTTACTATGAAAAAAACCCTCAATGAAGTCAGATTAAAGAAATTTTCAGCCCTGGAATTTTAGAAAAATTTCAAAATCAGAAATGCAGACCAATGCAGGAGACATACCTTTTGGGTTTTGCGTGCAATGCTTCCATTCAGTAAGATGCTCAGATTTACGACTCAGTTTAGGCCAATTGATGTATCCGGTGATCTTGTGTTCTTCAAATCAAGAGAGGAGATTATGGAAACTCTTCATAGTGCGTGCCCAGGATATTCTGATTGGTGGTTTTTGAAACGGAAGTTAAAATACCAATCGTACCCTTGCACCCCTTCTATCTACCTGATTTAATTTTTACAAAACTACTGATTTGCCCTTTTTATTTACAGCCATTGATCAACATATTCTATGATCTTTATTGGTTCTTTTAGTTTTTTACAAAATTTACAATTTTTCCATAACTTATGGAAGAATATGATAGGCAACATTTAGCCTTTTTATTCAAATTAAAAGTTAATTTAATATATATTTCTGGTTGCCTTCATCTTCCCCCAACTCCTTTTCATAATACATCTCATCATCCTTTCTTCACCTCCACCACCCCTTTCTCCATCGTTGGTCACCTATTTCTAGCCATGAGAGACCGTTGAAAAGCAGCAACGAAGAACCGTCAGAAGGAATCGAATGTAGATTGGAGCGACATCATCTTGATGAAATTAATCATACCCTGTGCATTTTGTTTCTTCATCTTTGATTCAATATGTTTTAGTTTTTTTTATAAACTATCAAATGTCATTTGACGATCGAAAACACATGGAGTTATATATCGAAGGTTAATGGCGTCGGCAATAAAGGACTTAGGCTGAGTGATCACTAGTTTGCTTCAACTAAAGGCTTCCATTCCTACTCCATCATCTAATCGAGCATCGGCTTGTGTTTCTTCCCACGAACACATAAACTTTATGTATAACTCCTTAAAGCATTAAAAGGAAATGTTTTAGTTTGTATATTTATACAGTTATTTTTCCTGCAACTCATGTTATCATCCTTCTAAAATGCAATGATATGTATGAAAATGGAAACATATAAAGGAAATGTTTAGCTTATTATTTACCTTATGTCCAGGGTTTTATGTAGGTAATACAAATTTTATTTCTAAGTACTTAAATATCATTGTTATCTTTGAAACTAATTGAATATCATCAGATATGTAATAATTGGTTGTGTGTGAATATATTTTACCTATCTGTTCGTTGCTATTTGATTTTATAGCTATTAGTATTTTATTGAATCAAGAAAATAATATGTATGCTGAGTTTTTTTATGGTGTTAGAGATTTACATATATGTAAATGGTGGTACATATTAATAGCAACTATCGATGTATTCTATAGTAGCTCCTTCTAAGCATTATTTATGTTGTAATTGTTTCGTAAGAGACACACATTTGTTCTATTGATTTAATTGGTATGTGTAAATAGACAATTAATTTAAAAGGTTTACATATATGTAAATTGGTAATCATTTTAAATAATTGATTTACCCATATGTATCAGTTATTCTTCTGGAAAATGTACGATTGATATGCATATTTACATATGTGTAAATATGGTAAGTTATCTTGAGAACTCTTATTTATTGTTAGAACTTTGAAAAACTCTTTTTACACATGTGTAAAAGAGTCCTTTTTTTTGTTTATATGTTTATACATGTGTAAAAAAGGAGTTGTTATAATTCTCACATAAAATGAATTGTAACTTTTAATTATTAAATATAATATTACATTTACTTACACTAAATAAGAGCTAATAAATTTCATATATGTGTGCGTAAAAATAGTAAATTTGTACTTCAAAGCATAACTAATATATAAGATATGTAAAAGTTATAATTTTTTTTAAAATAATATTATAGTGTAGAGATGAGAGAGAAGATAGAAGAGAGAATAGAATAAAGGTAATTAAAAAAATACATTAATTGTAAAAAGAAACTTTAGATAGTTTATAATTACATCCTTTTTAATAATTTTTTAAATTGTAATAGTAAAATATAATGATTGGTGCAGATTAGTTCTTTAAGTTCTTTAAATAAATTGAGTTTTATAATAAACCTAACCATATATATATATATATATATATATATATATATATATATATATATATATATATATATATATATATATATATATATATATATATGGGAGGGATCACTTGAAACAATATTATAAATGAAAACAATGAAAACTAGGGGTTACATATATGTAAGACATGTTACAAAGTATACAACTAAGAGATACGTATATATAGATGTTATGTATATGTAAGTATGTGTTACCAAGTGTACGACTAAGTGTTACGTACATGTACCTCATACATATGTAAGTCGTTTCGTAATAATCGACATTACTTGAAGTTTATATCAAAAAATATATAATGATCTCAAAAAATAAGGTTGAAATTTACTTAAAAATACTTTAAACAATTATAAAGATAAATTATTTATGAATTATATGATTGGGTAGTGGTGATTTTCATGGTTTTTCATTATAAACATAGTTTTCATTTGACACCTCTCCTATATATAATTATTAAATATAATATTACATTTACTTACACTAAATAAGAGCTAATAAATTTCATATATGTGTGCGTAAAAATAGTAAATTTGTACTTCAAAGCATAACTAATATATAAGATATGTAAAAGTTATAATTTTTTTTAAAATAATATTATAGTGTAGAGATGAGAGAGAAGATAGAAGAGAGAATAGAATAAAGGTAATTAAAGAAATACATTAATTGTAAAAAGAAACTTTAGATAGTTTATAATTACATCCTTTTTAATAATTTTTTAAATTGTAATAGTAAAATATAATGATTGGTGCAGATTAGTTCTTTAAGTTCTTTAAATAAATTGAGTTTTATAATAAACCTAACCATATATATATATATATATATATATATATATATATATATATATATATATATATATATATATATATGGGAGGGATCACTTGAAAACAATATTATAAATGAAAACAATGAAAACTAGGGGTTACATATATGTAAGACATGTTACAAAGTATACAACTAAGAGATACGTATATGTAGATGTTATGTATATGTAAGTATGTGTTACCAAGTGTACGACTAAGTGTTACGTACATGTACCTCATACATATGTAAGTCGTTTCGTAATAATCGACATTACTTGAAGTTTATATCAAAAAATATATAATGATCTCAAAAAATAAGGTTGAAATTTACTTAAAAATACTTTAAACAATTAAAAAGATAAATTATTTATGAATTATATGATTGGGTAGTGGTGATTTTCATGGTTTTTCATTATAAACATAGTTTTCATTTGACACCTCTCCTATATATATATATATATATATATATATATATATATATATATATATATATATTAGATTTTGTTTTTATAAACAAATGCAAAATTTAAAAGTATTCACTTCTTTATATAATACTTAAAAGCTTATAAGTTAAAGTACATAAAAAAAATACAAGTTGTAACATAATATCTCAGCTTCATAGGTATTCATAAAATACGACTTTATGGCCGATCATTCTGGATGTCAGTCCCCCTTCTACCTCGTTATTTTATATCTCAGCTTCATATTCTAATCGCATTCGAGTGATGATTTATCTTGTGCACTAAGACTAGATAAGAAGTTCATCCCACTATACTTCTCAAGTTCGCTACTCAAAGGTGTTACTATGTTGTCGTTTAGTATTTTTATCTAGTGAAATATTATACTAAGCATCCATTAGTTCATATAAACGTCCAGAAAATGCCATGTTTCTTATTTTTCATTAATGTTTAATGATGTACCATATTTACGGCATTAGTATCAATTATATTTGATAATTATTTGTTAAATTAGATTTTATGATTTGAACAAAAAATTTGTTGTCATCCACTAAATGTGAAAATGCAAACTATACTTTTAAGTAAAGTTTCAACTCTCATTATATTTAAGCAAGTGTTTAAAGCAACAACACAAGTAATAATCAGTCATCACTTCATTGGCTTCGGAAGACTTTGTCTTTGAAACTTTGAAAGACTTCATCTTTGGCTTCGAAAGATTTGGTCTTTGGCTTTGGAAGATTTTACACTTAGAATATTTTCTGTGATGAGTATAAAACTTCCAAAGTAATTTCTACCTTGTACATCAGTGCATGCATGCAAGAAGCTCTTTGGTTGTTTTGGCTTCTTTGGTTGCATCAGCCTTCTAATATAACCTTACAAACTCCCCCTAGGCTGATGCTACCAAAACAGAGAAGTATACTTAGATATTGACAATCATCATTAGGATCAAGACCATACCTTTCTTCAGCATCTAGTCAGGATCCCTCAGACTCTCAATATACCTTCTTATGTCATGGAGAATATGTAGAGGAAGATCAAGCATGTCTTGCCAGAAATAGACATCTTGACATCCTTGATCTCTAATGACATACCACCTGTCTGGATTAGCAGCAAAGGTCCAGGACAAGATGGGTCTTTCAGTTGCAAGAGGCTCTACTTGAGTTGGAGTTGGTTGAGTAGCCTCTTCTTGCACTACCACAGGATTCTTTAACTCATCCTGAGGTGTAGAGGTGGATGCCTTTGACTTCTTCTTGGGAACACTCTTCATGGCCATTCTTTTCCTCCTCTTTGAAGTCTTTAACTGAGAAGGCTGGCCTTCAACACTAGGTTATTCTGTTTTGTCTTTCTTAGTTGGGTCCTCTTCCCTCACAAGTTTAGAAGGAGAGGGATTAGGACCCTGTTATGGATTAGAAGATTAAGTTTGTTGAGATGCAACTCTTGGTCCAGGCTGTGTTGTCTCAGGGGGTTCAACCTTTACCTCAACTTCAGGTGGATCTTGACTGGGTGGAGAATGCAAGTCAACAAGCTCTGCCTTTTTAATCTTTTGCTTGATCACTCTAATGTTCTCTACCATAGTGGATAGAGACATTGGACCAAGCCTCCTTCTGGAGAATCCATACAGCTTCAAGAAGCTCATCATCCTTTGTCTGTCAGCAGACTTCTTTTGGCTCTTTTGGATGATGGCTCTTGACTTTATAGCTTCTTCCCTTAGTTTTCTCTTAGCAGCCTTTTGTTCTTTGATGACTTGTTTCTCCAGCTGCTTGAGATACTTAAATTCAACATACTCATATGATAAGAGAAGAAGTACAGATGCCTGATAAAGGCCTATGGCACTCAGGTAGTTGATCATGCTCAGTCTATCAGCTTTCTTGTCTACTTGAGGTTGCTCAGTTGCCACAGCTTCTGTCTTAGGGCTTTCCTGAACTGGGGAGAGGGTAGGAGCATGCTTATACAGCCTTTTTTGCCTTATTTTTTCTTTGATCTTGAGGAGCAACTCTGCACCCTTTGCCTCCTTTTTCTCCTTTAACAGCTTTTTGTCTGCCAGTTCATTTAGTACTTCTAAGGGAAGAGATATGAGTTCATCAATGTTATAGTTCTTAGTTCCCAGGTAGTTTAGCCAGGCTTCCCTCAACTCATCATTTTGAGTATTTGGCCTAGGGGCAGCCCTGATAACAGCTTCCTTGAATCCTGGAGACACCCTTGAACTCTCTCCCCTTAGCTTCATTTTCCTCTCTCTCTCTCCTCCTCTTCAATCTCCTTAGGAGTTAGTTTCCTTTTCCCTTTTTCACTCATAGGCCTTGGTGAGTCAAGGTGGAGAGAGCTTTGGCCTTTATTAGTTCAGTAGTCAAGCTCTGACCAGATAGAGGTTGTGAAACACCTTCACCAGCTGGTACCTCACTGAGGGTAATGGGTGCTGAAGAAGTTCCTGTCTCAAGGTTCACAGGTTTAACTACTGGGCCTTCAGTCAAGGCTTCCCCAAGCTAATCTTAGGGTCCACCTTAATATTTAGTTGACCAATAGTCTTACCTGCTAGCCTCTGTCTATATATTTTTGATCTCTGTTTGAACTCTTCTAGCACTCTTTCTTGAATCCTATCTGCTAACCTAGCAGCCTGCCTGTTTTGACTTGGATTGACAAGTGGAAGGTTAATCAGATAGGTGCTCTCATAGAATCTTAGGTTGGAAAAGTTGAAGATTTCCTGTTTCCCTTGAGATCTAGAGATAACCAGAGCTCTTCTGTTAGTGCCATACCTCCATCCCATTATTGGATTCTCAGAGTGATAAGATGGGTAGGCATAGCTCTAGGAATACCCTCCTTAAACAAACTTTGTATGAGTGAGTCCACATCCATGTAGACTTAAGGAGGTTGCTGAGTATGGACAATTGCAAGTGAGGGTTGTGAATCCTTAACATCCATACTCTGTGAAGAGCTTCCAGGTTCTGTGATTGCTTGGACTTTCTCCCTCTTTTTGGTAGCATCACCCTCTTGCACAGGTGAACTAGGGGTTGGGTCAATCATATCCACAGATTCTTGTGTTCCTGGTTAAGTTCCTCCTTAAAGGTCTCTCAGCTAGTTGTTCCCTGAGATTAGAAATCTCAAGTTGCTAATCATTGACCCTTCTTAGCAGGGTAGTCACCTGAGATTCCAAGTGACTAACCTTTGAGACTAAATAGGTGCAGGTATGAGTCAACTTTTTCACCTTTAGTCTCATGTTCCCCTCATCTTCATCAGAAGAATCATGGGGGGATAAGAGAATAGGACCAAGGTCTTCTTCCTCACCACCAACACTTTGTTTTTGGCTGCTAGATTTCCCCTGCACCATGCAACTTCAAGTGAACTATGAATGGGCTGGGTTGCCATGGTTGTGGTCTTAATGATGTAGTCACTTGCTGATATGAGAGCCTCTTCTATATGGACCTCCTAAATAGGTTCAGGGAGATCCACCTCAATAGTATATGGATGATGGTTTGAGTAGGGGAGGAGAAAAGAGACTCATGATACTCACTGAATCCCATGTCTTCATCATCATAGAATTCTAGGTTTGGAATTGGTTTGTTTAGATCAAGAGGCTGGGGATGGTAACTATCCCCTGAAAGTTGTTCACTAGAGTTTTGAGACTCTGAGTGAAAGCTTAAGGCTTGGGGGGTTATGAGCTCATCAGGCTAAGCATGATGAACCTCAGCACTGATCATTGGTAAGATGGGAGTGGTTTGCTCCTCAGGAGAAGTGGGAGCTCCAATGTCCACTTCCTCCTGTATTGGTGATAATATAGGGGCCTGCACAAACTGAGTAGCATGTGCAGGGGTTCGTTTGGATTTTCTTTGGTAGGTTATGGTTATTTTTGGCTGTATTGGTGGTTAAGAAGTAGAAGTGTGGGTTCAACACTAGCTGGTGCTGCTAGGTTGTCACCTTGAGTAATGAGCTCTAACATTTTTGGGAAAAGGGCTGTTTCTACCCCTTAGATGCCAACAGTTGGCTTCCTCATAGTCTTGAAGATGCCAGGCTTCATTTGTCCTAATTTTAGAACATTACCTGTTCCTCTCAACTATGAGCCCAGTTCAAAGTTGAGAATGTGCTGGACATATCTAGGGAATATGTAATATTCTAAGGATTCCAAATTTGAAAGTAATTTTGTGACATCCGGTAATTTTCCGTTACCAAACTCCGTTAGTTCCGTTAAGTCTTGCATACACGTGTCGGGAGCACACACTAGTTGTCGTTGAACGTTGGTGACTTAATAATAATTAATAATGTTAAACAATAATTTCTATGTTGATTATTAGTTGTGATTATATGATTTAAATGTTTATTGTGAATTTTATCGCGTAACGTGATAACGTGTATATTTATTTCGTGTGTTTTGTGATAAATGAAAATTATGCATGATTGTTATTTGTGACTAATAATAATTGTGTTTAGTAGTTAAAAACTATCTAAAAACTATTCAAAGAGTCTAATTTTTATAAAATACAAATTACAAGGGTTAAAAGGGTAATTATGGATTATTAATTAAAACAAAATCAAAAAAACCCTAATCCCCTAACCCCAATCGGCCGCGACCTCACTCCCTCTCCGTCTCCCTTTGCAATTTCGGCCAAGAACACCCACAAAGCATCGGTTTTGGATCGATTTCAAGCTCCACAACACATTGGAACATCGATTATTGTTTTCTTTCACGAATTAAAGGTTAGTTTTGGTGTTTTCATGCATTATTTGGTGTTAGCCGAAACCCTAATTCGAAATTGATGATGTGGAGGTCGATTCTTTTTTGTTTGGTGATGTTAATATGTTAGTTGGATTGTATATATGCTAGTTAACGTTGATTATGCAAGAAAGTTTGGATTTTGGTTGTTTGTTCATATGATCATCTTTGGCCGAGAGGTTGAGGCGATTTTGGATCAAATTGGATGTTGAATGTTGGTTGTTTGATGTTGTAATGATGCTAGTTAGGTTGTATGCATATTGGTTAACGTCGATTTTGCAAGAAAGCTTCGATTTTGATTTATGGTTCATAGGTTACTAAGAATAGTAACTTTATTTTGCATGAATTGATGATTTGATGATGTATGAATGTTATGGATGTGTTTGTGATGATGATTAGATGCTAAGTTGATGATATGAACAATTGAAAAACAAGAAGATGTCTTATAGTTCATACATTGCTAAAAATAGTAACTTTTGGTGTTGAACGTTGATGAATCATTATGATTAGGTGTTGTTGATCATGTTTAGATGTTGTCATGGACTTGAATTGGTATATAATTGATGAATTCATGAATGTAGTGTGAGTTTGATGAATTTGGGATGAACTTTCCCAAAAGGGAAACTTTATTTGTGCAAATCCTTGAATTGGATGATTTGAGCATGTTCGGGATATTAGGACCATGCTAGTGTGTTCATGGATGGTTTCTAAGGTGATTAAATGTGTTGTTTATGTTGTATGAATATTGATTTAGTTTGTTACCTGTTTTGGCCTGTTTGTGGAAAAATCATGGTATGAGTTATATAGGTAAGCTAGGACTTTTGTGGATAGATGATTGGTTAAGAATGAACATTTTGGATGTTATGAGAAAGATAATAGTTGAGATTCGCATGACTTGTATGATATCTAGTTGTATGATGATCTAGGTAGTACATGTGGTTAATGAAGTGCTATATGTAATCAAGTTGTATGTTGATCATGTGTGTTGTACTGTTATGCTTGTTTGAATGAAATTTCACCTATAATGTCACCAACGGGTCAAACGGGTCAACTGGGTCAAATGTGTCTTGTCTTTCTTAAACCTTGAGTCCCTTGGTTTGTAGAGCACTTAGGGTTTCATGTTGATTCTGTGTACACGTACTTATGTACTCTTGTGTTCTAGGTGACCTTTGAAGGTTGTCTTTCCCCTCTTTCTTTCAAGTTAAGCTCTAAGTTAATTCTTGCGCGCATTAGGTGAGTTCTTGCCCCACTCATTTTACATAATCTCTTTTGGGGGAGATAGCATACTGTTGATCACAAACGCTTTTATATATGAGTGTGTATAATATTGATATAGTGCTGTTTACCATGGAAAGTCCTCACACTTTCGGATTGTTAATATTGACTAGCGGGGAAATTTTGGGTAGTACTACTGGGTCTGACGAGCCCCACCTGTGTGACTCGAGGTCATACGGGTGCAATTTTGTCCTAACATATATTCGTCACGACCTGGTAAGTCGTGACGGGAGGCAACAAACGCAACACAGTCAGCTTCGATCGCGAAATCACTATGATTAATATTTTTTATGTTAATAGACTAGCTATCTATTGCAATACACTACTTATGATTTGAAAACTGTTTATCGGTTTACCTATTAACGCAAACTCTTGAACTCACCAACCATGTGTTGACTTGTTTAGTATGCTATTCTCAGGTTAAGGTTGCCAGTTGCCTAGGAGCACGCACGTCAGCATTGTTGAGTTGTCTACATTTGCCTTGTTTACAAATTTGGGATTATTTTCATATTAAACAATAGTGTTTGGGGAGCGTATGTTTTGCGCATTCACTTTACATACTACTTGTTTTGGGTTTTTTGGTTTTAAAAATGCTTCCGCAGTATTTTAAACGTTAACTCTGGTTTTGTTTATTAATCATGTAGAGTCGTTCTTGGTAACTAATGACTGAGATCCTGGTATGTCACGCGCCTCGCGGTAAAACCCTGCACGCGGATTTTGAGGGTGTGACAGATTGGTATCAGAGCCATTGGTTATAGGGAACTAGGTTGCATACACACACTAGACTATAACCGCACAGTTGTTAGTTACTTATCGCTTACTCTCCTTACTATATACTCATTGGCATACGCAACACGTACTTCAAAGCATGGCATCATCGTCTAGAAATTTAGGCAAGAGACCTGCACGATCTGAGTCACCTCCTAATTCTCCCGTACCTGATAGGGGATTTAACTGGCCCCGACATCCTTATCCTCCTGGCGAGATAGACTGGGATCAGCCTTTCATACCTCCTGAGCTCGATCCTCGGCGGAACTGGGATTTCTACCCCACCTACATAAACCGTATGGCATATAGAGAGCGCGTACCACCAGTAGCACCTACACGACCTAGGACTAGGTCATCGACCGCCTCTACTTTGCCTACACTTCCTACCTTGAGCATCCCTCTGGAGCAGGCATTTGCAGCCCTAGTAGCCACACTGGACACAGAGCGACAGCGGATTAGAGGACTCACTGATGAGAACTCTGCATTACGATCTGAGATGCGTCAGCTGCGTTTCCAGGTAAAGACGTTTCAGGAGCGACTTTCGATGGCCATTGGTGGACATCATACTCTGGCAGGCAACGTGGTAGCACTTAGTGGGCGCATGGACGCACAGGATCACCATAACATAGTGAACGATGATAGGTTTGCTGATTTAGAGGCATAGCTAGCAGCACTTCATATTGCTGAAGCCCCTACACCTTTGGGGAAGACCCTAATGAGGAAGAACCAGAAGAAGATCCGGAGGAAGAACTGGATGAAGTCCAGAAGTTGGAGGCTTTCTGGCAATTAAAGATGGAAGGAATCTAAGATCGAGGTTTACACCATGAGGTCTCACGATTTGGCAACACTTTGCCCAGGCATGATCAATCCGCCGATCAAATGAATTGAGCTTTATCAGCGTGGCTTGGTTCCGGAGATACAAAGCATGGTGACTGTTGTGAACCTCACCACTATCCAGCAGGTTATTCGATTGGCTCACAAGCTTACTGACCAAGCAGTGGACCAGGGAAAGCTACCCAAACAGGGCGCTATGGCAAGCGTGCCTGACAATAAACGCAACTGGGACAACTCTGGCAATAAGGGATCTTTGTCAAACAACCAATCTCAGCAACATCAGCAGCAACAACAGCACACTCAGCAGCATCAGCATCCACAGCAACAAAGGAGGTTTGATAACAACCAAAATTCCAATCAGCCATCCTCGGCATCGTAGGGACAAGGAGGCTATGTGGGGAAAAGTCCTAAGTGCAATCGATGCAACTACCATCACACCGGCAGGTGTGACAACTTCCAATGCCAACGCTGTGGTAAAGTTGGGCATGCGGCCAAAAACTGCTGGGGTGAACTGATGAAGAAGCCTCAACAATCACAAGACACTCAGAAAGGTTGTTTTGAGTGCGGAAAAGAAGGCCATTACAAACGCAACTGTCCCCAGCTTAAGAGGAATGGTAATGGCAACAACAACAATGGGAACAACAGCAACAATAACAATGGCAACAACAATAACAACAACAATGGTAATGGCAACAACAATGGAGGCAATAACAACAATGGAGCCAAAGGGAGAGCCTTCGTCATTGGCTCAGGTGAGGCTCTAAACGATCCTACAACAGTAACTGGTAAATTTTCGGTTAATGGTCGTTTTGCTACCGTATTATTCGATACCGGAGCCGATAGAAGTTTCGTGTCCACTAGGTTCTGTAGTCTTTTAAGTGATATGCCCTCAGCCTTAGAATCTAAATACACCGTAGAGTTAGCTAACGGCGCACAGATTCACGTAACGCATATTCTTAGAGACTGTAAGATAGAGCTTGTTGGTCATACATTCACCATAGATCTCATGCCTGTTACACTAGGAAGTTTCGATGTGGTAGTAGGCATGGATTGGCTTTCCGATAAGCAAGCGAAAGTCATATGCCATGAGAAGATCATACGGATTCCCATTGGTGAAGAAGTCCTTACGGTCAGAGGTGATAGGAGTGGTGCGGTGATAGGCATCATCTCGTTTATGAAAGCATAGAAGTTGTTACGAAAGGGTCGACTGGCCATATTAGGACTCATCACAGATAAACAGGTCAAGGAAAAGAAGATAGAGGATATCCCCGTAGTTCGTGAATTTCCCGAGGTGTTTCCGGAAGACCTGCCTGGATTACCGCCTCATCGTCAAGTTGAATTCCAGATTGAGTTAACTCCAGGAGCCGCTCCAATCGCGAGAGCACCGTACCGGTTAGCTCCGAACGAACTGCAGGAATTATCTGCCCAACTACAAGAGTTGTTGGATAAAGGGTTCATCCGACCGAGTTCGTCGCCCTGGGGAGCGCCAGTTCTATTTGTGAAGAAGAAGGATGGTACATTTCGAATGTGCATTGACTATAGGGAACTGAACAAGGTTACTATCAAGAATAGATATCCCTTACCTCGTATCGATGATTTGTTTGATCAACTGCAAGGATCAAGCTATTACTCTAAGATTGATCTGAGGTCTGGGTATCATCAGCTTAGAGTTCGAGAAGAGGACATCTCGAAGACCGCTTTCCGTACACGATATGGTCACTATGAGTTTTTAGTCATGCCATTTGGGTTGACGAATGCACCAGCAGTATTCATGGACCTCATGAATCGCGTGTGCAAACCCTATCTTGATCAGTTTGTTATCGTCTTTATTGATGACATACTGATATACTCAAGGACCGAGGAAGAACATGAGAAGCACTTACGTTTAATCTTAGAATTACTTAGAAAGGAACAACTATACGTAAAGTTTTCTAAGTGTGATTTCTGGATACGTGAGGTACAATTCTTGGGTCATATTGTCAACGAGAAGGGAATACATGTTGATCCTGCTAAGATTGAAGCGATAAAGAATTGGTCTGTTCCTAAGACACCAAGTGAGATACGACAATTCCTTGGATTAGCGGGATATTATCGACAATTCATCGAAGGATTCTCTGAGATTTCACAACCTCTCACAGCCTTGACTCATAAGGGAACAACATACAAATGGGGTGAGAATCAGGAAACTGCTTTTCAGTTGCTGAAACATAAATTGTGTAGCGCACCAATGTTAGCGTTACAAGATGGTAGTGATGACTTCGTAGTCTACTGTGATGCGTCTATTCAAGGACTTGGATGCGTCTTGATGCAGCGGGATAAGGTGATAGCTTACGCCTCTAGACAGTTGAAGATTCATGAGAAGAACTATACCACCCATGACTTGGAACTGGGTGCGGTAGTTTTTGCCTTAAAGATCTGGAGACATTACTTGTACGGTACCAAATGCACCATCTACACCGATCACAAGAGTCTTCAGCACATTTTTGAGCAAAAGGAATTGAACATGAGGCAAAGGCGCTGGGTAGAGTTATTGAATGACTATGATTGTGCTATTAAGTACCACCCGGGGAAAGCAAATGTAGTTGCTGACGCGCTGAGTAGAAAAGAGACTGCTCAACCTCGACGAGTGCGAGCTCTGCAACTAACGATTAGTACGCAATTACCTGAACAAATCCGAGAGGCTCAGACGGAAGCTCTGAAAACAGAAAACATTGGGTCTGAATCGTTAAGGGGAATGGAAAAACAATTGGAAGTAAAAGCGGATGGAATTCGTTACTTCATGGATAGACTATGGGTACCTCTACACGGAGACCTGAGAGACTTGGTGATGAGTGAGGCTCACAAGTCCAAGTATTCTATACATCCTGGATCTGACAAGATGTAGCATGATTTGAAGGCGCACTATTGGTGGCCTAACATGAAAGCAGATGTAGCTACTTATATGAGCAAGTGTCTGACCTGCTCGAAGGTTAAAGTGGAGTATCAGAAACCATCTGGTTTACTACAACAACCCGAGATCCCTATGTGGAAGTGGGATAAGATATCAATGGATTTTATTACTAAGTTACCTCGCACTTCTACGGGTTGTGATACAATATGGGTTATCGTGGATCGATTAACAAAATCTGCTCATTTCCTAGCGATAAAGGAAACAGACAAGATGGAGAAATTAACTTGACTCTATTTGAAGGAGATCGTTTCGAGGCATGGAGTACCAATCTCAATCATTTCTGATCGCGATTCTCGTTTCACATCACACTTCTGGCAGTCGTTGCAGAAAGCTCTAGGTACGCAATTGGATATGAGTACTGCTTATCATCCACAGACTGATGGTCAAAGCGAGCGTACTATACAGACTTTGGAGGACATGTTACGTGCTTGTGTGATTGACTTCGGGAATAACTGGGAAGTTCACCTACCATTGGTGGAATTTTCTTACAACAACAGTTATCACACTAGCATAAAGGCAGCACCTTTTGAAGCTTTGTATGGGACAAAGTGTAGATCACCAGTTTGCTGGGCTGAAATTGGTGATAGTCAATTAACGGGTCCCGAGTTGGTAGACGAGACAACTGAGAAAATTGTCCAGATATGAAACCGCATGGCCGCAGCGCGAGACAGACAGAAAAGCTATGCTGACAAGCGACGGAAACCTTTAGAATTTCAAGTTGGTGACAATGTTTTATTAAAAGTCTCACCATGGAAAGGCGTAGTTCGGTTTGGTAAGCGAGGAAAGCTAAATCCGAGATACGTTGGACCATTTGAGATAGTGGAAAGAATTGGTCCAGTAGCTTATCGACTAGCCTTACCTGATTCATTGAGTGGAATCCATGATGTATTCCATGTTTCAAATCTAAAGAAATGTTTAACGGATGAAATGATGGTCGTACCACTGGAAGAAGTTCAAGTAGACGAACAGTTACGCTTCATTGAGGAACCGATCGAAGTGATGGATCGTGAGGTGAAAACGCTTAAGCAAAGCAAGATACCCATCGTCAAAGTTCGTTGGAACTCGAGACGTGGACCAGAATTCACGTGGGAACGTGAAGACCAAATGAAGCTTAAGTACCCTCAGCTATTCGAAAGGACGATGCCAGCCGGCGAAGGTACTGATTAAATTTCGGGATGAAATTTCTTTCAACATGGGGATGATGTGACAACTCATCCAAAACTCACACGATTTCAATTTCCTTGTGCCAATGCAGTAGACCAGTGATGGAACACTCACCATGTAACGCAATTTTCGGGACGAAAATTCTTTCAACATGGGGATAATGTGACATCCGGTAATTTTCCGTTACCAAACTCCGTTAGTTCCGTTAAGTCTTGCATACACGTGTCGGGAGCACACACTAGTTGTCATTGAACGTTGGTGACTTAATAATAATTAATAATTTTAAACAATAATTTCTATGTTGATTATTAGTTGTGATTATGTGATTTAAATGTTTATTGTGAATTTTATCGCGTAACGTGACAACGTGTATATTTATTTCGTGTGTTTTGTGATAAATGAAAATTATGCATGATTGTTATTTGTGACTAATAATAATTGTGTTTAGTAGTTAAAAACTATCTAAAAACTATTCAAAGAGTCTAATTTTTATAAAATACAAATTACAAGGGTTAAAATGGTAATTATGGATTATTAATTAAAACAAAATCAAGAAAACCCTAATCCCCTAACCCCAATCGGCCGCGACCTCACTCCCTCTCCCTCTCCCTTTGCGATTTCGGCCAAGAACACCCACAAAGCATCGGTTTTGGATCGATTTCAAGCTCCACAACACATTGGAACATCGATTCTTGTTTTCTTTCGCGAATTAAAGGTTAGTTTTGGTGTTTTCATGCATTATTTGGTGTTAGCCGAAACCCTAATTCGAAATTGATGATGTGGAGGTCGATTCTTGTTTGTTTGGTGATGTTAATATGTTAGTTGGATTGTATATATGCTAGTTAACGTTGATTTTGCAAGAAAGTTTGGATTTTGGTTGTTTGTTCATATGATCATCTTTGGCCGAGAGGTTGAGGCGATTTTGGATCAAATTGGATGTTGAATGTTGGTTGTTTGATGTTGTAATGATGCTAGTTAGGTTGTATGCATATTGGTTAACGTTGATTTTGCAAGAAAGCTTCGATTTTGATTTATGGTTCATAGGTTACTAAGAATAGTAACTTTATTTTGCATGAATTGATGATTTGATGATGTATGAATGTTATGGATGTGTTTGTGATGATGATTAGATGCTAAGTTGATGATATGAACAATTGAAAAACAAGAGGATGTCTTATAGTTCATACATTGCTAAAAATAGTAACTTTTGGTGTTGAACGTTGATGAATCATGATGATTAGGTGTTGTTGATCATGTTTAGATGTTGTCATGGACTTGAATTGGTATATAATTGATGAATTCATGAATGTAGTGTGAGTTTGATGAATTTGGGATGAACTTTCCCAAAAGGGAAACTTTATTTGTGCAAATCCTTGAATTGGATGATTTGAGCATGTTCGGGATATTAGGACCATGCTAGTGTCTTCATGGATTGTTTCTAAGGTGATTAAATGTGTTGTTTATGTTGTATGAATATTGATTTGGTTTGTTACCTGTTTTGGCCTGTTTGTGGAAAAATCATGGTATGAGTTATATAGGTAAGCTAGGACTTTTGTGGATAGATGATTGGTTAAGAATGAACATTTTGGATGTTATGAGCAAGATAATAGTTGAGATTCGCATGACTTGTATGATATCTAATTGTATGATGATCTAGGTAGTACATGTAGTTAATGAAGTGCTATATGTAATCAAGTTGTATGTTGATCATGTGTGTTGTACTGTTATGCTTGTTTGAATGAAATTTCACCTATAATGTCACCAACTGGTCAAACGGGTCAACTGGGTCAAATGTGTCTTGTCTTTCTTAAACCTTGAGTCCCTTGGTTTGTAGAGCACTTAGGGTTTCATGTTGATTCTGTGTACACGTACTTATATACTCTTGTGTTCTAGGTGACCTTTGAAGGTTGTCTTTCCCCTCTTTCTTTCAAGTTAAGCTCTAAGTTAATTCTTGCTCGCATCAGGTGAGTTCTTGCCCCACTCATTTTACATAATCTCTTTTGGGGGAGATAGCATACTGTTGATCACAAACGCTTTTATATATGAGTGTGTATAATATTGATATAGTGCTGTTTACCATGGAAAGTCCTCACACTTCCAATTTTTAATATTGACTAGCGGGGAAATTTTGGGTAGTACTACTGGGTCTGACGAGCCCCACCTGTGTGACTCGAGGTCATACGGGTGCAATTTTGTCCTAACATATATTCGTCACGACCTGGTAAGTCGTGACGGGAGGAAACAAACGCAACACAGTCAGCTTCGATCGCGAAATCACTATGATTAATATTTTTATGTTAATAGACTAGCTATCTATTGCAATACACTACTGATGATTTGAAAACTGTTTATCGGTTTACCTATTAACGCAAACTCTTGAACTCACCAACCATGTGTTGACTTGTTTAGTATGCTATTCTCAGGTTAAGGTTGCCAGTTGCCTAGGAGCACGCACGTCAGCATTGTTGAGTTGTCTACATTTGCCTTGTTTACAAATTTGGGATTATTTTCATATTAAACAATAGTGTTTGGGGCGCGTATGTTTTGCGCATTCACTTTACATACTACTTGTTTTGGGTTTTCTGGTTTTAAAAACGCTTCCGCAGTATTTTAAACGTTAACTCTGGTTTTGTTTATTAATCATGTAGAGTCGTTCTTTGTAACTAATGACTGAGATCCTGGTATGTCACGCGCCTCGCGGTAAAACCCCGCACGTGGATTTTGAGGGTGTGACAAAATTAGAGTACACAAATTGTAAATACTTGAACTTGACTTCCTGAACCATCCCATGAACTATATAGGAAAGGTCCTCTGGAACTTGGTCCCATCCTCCATGCTTGTTAGATAGACTGTGGATGATAATATGGAGGAGGTATTTCCATTGAGAGGAAACCTTTCCTTTTCTGAAGGTCTTGATAGGGAAATACCCTTCATAGCCCATCTATCTAAAGGACTGGTTTACAACAGATTTGGGAAAGACAATTCACCTTTTACATCATCCAGCTGAAGGTTAGTGTTTATGGATGCTGGAGTGATGAAGATTGTCCTCCCCTACACTATGGCAGATAGTGACTTCTCTCCATCCATGGTGACCTCTTGATAGGTCCTCTAAAATTCCAAAAGCTGATCCTTATAGAGCGAAGGATCTATGGTGATGGAGGTGAAGTAGTTTGACAGAGTAAGAATGTGGCAAACCTCTGAGAAACCAGGATCTTTCTTAGAGTTCAACAGAGCAACTTGATTATGTTACCTGTGAAGATGCCTGGAGTAATTGGGTTGGTTTCTGCGGTCAGGATTGGCCATTTTGAGGTAGCTTCGTTGTGAAGGAAGATAAGAACAAGGGCAGTTTGAGTGAATTTAGGTTAGAGAAATTTGCAGATGAAGAAGATAGTGAAAAGAGGGGGAGCCGTTAAGAGAATATATATGAAATGGATTTGAGACAAAGTTAATGCAATAGAATAAACTTTGAAATCCAAATGTCGGTCCCACCTCTAAAAAAGTGCCCAAAAAGGTAGTTTTCTTAGAAGTTGAAAATCTTCCGAAGATATTTTTGTCTTCGGAAGTTTTAAGACAAGCTTCCGAAGCCAATTTGGCTTCGGAAGATATTCCTAAGATTTCTGAGAATTTTGCTTCGCAAGGAAAGTACTTAGAGAATTTTTGCTTCTGAGACATGTTTGGTTTCAGAAGAGATTAAGATGTGGGAGTTTTATTCTAAAGAGAATAAATCTTTCGAGACTTAATTTCTTTCGGAAGAAATTTGTCCTTCAAATACATGTAAGTACTTAGAAGCATATTTAGGCTTCAGAAGATATCAGAAGTTCTTCCGAAGGTAAATGTCTTATAAGTAGTTATTTGATTTGAAAACATAATGTTCTGTCGAAGATAACTTGATGTCTTCCGAAAGAAAATATGTTTGAATTTTTTTTAAAAATCTAAGGAATATCACTTTAAAATTTTTTCATCCTAAGTAAACTGTGATTATGAAGGTGATAAAATAGACAACTTAGGACACACAAGTTTTTGAAATAAAATTCATTTAGGTTTAAGAAAATCTACTCAAAGTTAATCATCCTAATAGCTGATACAAGATATTTGAATCTCTGTTCATCAAAATCTTTAGTGACCAGATCAGCATATTGTTCATTTGTGTTAACTTTGACTAGTTTGATTAATCCATTTTCAAAATTATCTCTAATCAAATGATACTTGATGTTGATGTGTTTTGTCCTTGAGTGCTACACAGGATTCCCTGTAATAGATATAGCAATGTTGTTGTCTATGTGGATGGGAGTCTCTTTGAAGTTTAATCCATAGTCCAGCATCTGATTTTGAATCCAACGCACTTGAGCACAACAGCTTGCAGCAGTAATGGATTCAGCTTAGCAGTTGATGCAGACACACAGGATTGTTTCTTGCATTGCCAAGAGACTATCCTTCCACCAAGGAATTGACATCCCTAAGATGTAGATTTTGCAATCATGTTAGAGCCACCATAGTCACTATTTGTATAAGCATACAGACTGAAGTCAAAATTCTTTGGATACCAAATGCTAAGCTTGGGAGAACCTTTGAGATATCTAAGAATCCTCTTGACAGCAACCAAGTGTGACATCTTAGGGTTGGCTTGATATCTTACACAGAAGCATGTGGCAAACATGATATCAGGCCTGTTGGCTGTGAGGTACATAAGAGACCCAATCATGGCCCTGTGGAGATGTTCATCCACACACTCCCCCTCAAGATAAGTTCCAAGGGAGTGATTTCTGGCTATGGTTGTCTTTGCAACCTTACAATTAGTCATGTTAAATCTTGTAAGGATGTCTTGAACATACTTTGACTGACTTATGAAGATGCCATTGTCAACTTGCTTCACTTGAATTCCTAGAAAGAAATTGAGTTCCCCCATGGCACTCATTTCAAATCTATTATTCATTAGCTTCTCAAAGTCTTTGTAGAGCTTTGGATTAGTTGACCCAAAGAAAATGTCATCTACATATACTTGAAACAGCATTAAGTCATTCCCTGTTCCTTTGATGAAGAGAGTTCCATCTATAGTACCCTCTTGTAGCCATGTTGACAGAGATACTGAGATAGTGTCTCATACCACTTTCTTGGAGCTTGGTGCAGCATATAAAGAGCTTTATCAAGCTTGCAGACATAACTAGGATGATCTGGGTCTACAAAGCCAGGTGGTTGTTTGACATACACCTCTTCATCAATCACCCCATATAAGAAAGCACACTTGACATCAAGTTGGTAGACCATGAAATCATTGGATGTAGCAAAAGCCAGGAATATTCTTACGGCTTCAAGTTGATAGGTTCAAATGGATCGATTTGTGATGATATTGTAATGTAATGATCAATTCAAACACTAAGTAATCAAACACAAGAAATTACTTCAAAAATTCATAGATTTCATTGATAGCAAAAGCTTAGAATACAAAGTGTAAGGATGAGTTACAATCGTTCAGATCTGTTCTAACTGTTTCTCTATCTTCAATCAACATTTTGATCAAACAACAACAACAAATATGTTCTCTGATTGAATTACAGTCCGAAAATGAAGAACAACTTTTCGCACACAAATCTGAACAATACTCAGATCTGAACGGATTAATCACCAAATTGTGATTCAATTCATGTTTCTATAGATGAAACACAACTAAAAACAACATCAATCAAATTGCAATCAACACAGATTTCAAGTGATTCAAAGAGCTCAATAATGTCGATAAGCTCTGATCACTAAACCGAAAGCTCTGATACCAATTGATAGGTTCAAATGGATCGACCTGTGATGATATTGTAATGCAATGATCAATTCAAACACTAAGTAATCAAACACAAGCAATTACTCCAAAAATTCATAGATTTCATTGATAGCAAAAGCTTAGGATAGAAAGTGTAAGAGTGAGTTACAGCCGTTCAGATCTGTTCTAACTGTTTCTCTATCTTACTACATAATACATAAACTATCCTATTTACAGTATCAAAGAAAAACAAGGAACATATACTTACAAAATAAGTCCTTATACTATGACAAAACGTAAAATACAAATATTAATCTTCTAAGGGCTCTAACACAAGTCTTGCCACAGGAGCAAAAACATCTATGTAACCAATTCTCTCTTCTTATGTGTATCCTTAAACAACTAGTCTTGCCTTGTTCTTAATGACAAGTCCTCTATCATCCTTCTTGTTCTAAAAACCCACTTGGTTCCTATGGTAGTCTTCCCTTACGGAAGAGGACATAGGTTCCAAACCTTTTGTCTTTTGAATTGAGCAGCTTCTCTTGCATTGCTTCAACCCAACTTTCATCCTTTAAAGCCTCATCAAATTTCTTTGGCTCTATCTGGGACAAGAAGCAAGAGTATAGACAAGCATTTTTGTCATGGGTTTGTCCTCTTTTTCTCACCCTAGTATCAACATTTCCAATGATGTTTGTGGTGGAGTGTGACTTGTGGATCCTGAGTTGAGAGAGCATAGTAAGTTGATTGGAAAGATCTTTAGATCTGGCAATAGAGCATCACCCACCACATCAGCACACTTATTAAGAGAGGCTTGATTCAATGAGTGTGTGACATCATTTATGTTGTCTTCTATGGAGTGGTTATCAGCATCAAGAAATTCTTGATCACTGTCATCACCTCCATTTCCTCCTGCATTTGAAGCTCCTTCATCTAAGTTTTGAGCCTCTGAGCTAGAATTTGTAGGCACCTCAGATGTTTCAGCTAAATTTGTCATGTTTGTGCTAATAAGATCTTCACTTGCAGGATTAGTTACCACTGGAGCTATGGTAGTATGCTTGCTTGGTCTTCTCAGCTCAAATCTTGGGTCAGGATCTCTTGTTGATAAGTGCCTATAGATCCTGAAACGTTCTCACAAGATTTGTTAAAACAATTGGTAACTAAATCAAGATCAAACAAACAATCAGGATCAGAACCTTTCATACTAGGAGTGTGCTCATTGAGGGTCACATTGGTTGACTCCTCAACTACTCTAGTTCTAAGATTGTATACTTTATAAGCCTTAGCTTGGGAAGTGTATCCAATAAAGTGTCCATCATTTGATTTCTCAGCAAATTTGGCTACTTGATCTTTGGTATTCAAGATAGTGCAAGGACATCCAACTGGTCTTAGGAAACCAATAAACGGTCTCCTTTTGTGCCACAGCTCATAAGGAGTCTTACTATGAGTCTTAACCACTACACTCTATTCTGCACATAGCAGGCTGTGTTGACTGCCTCTGCCCAGAATGTGATGGGCAGTTTAGAGTCAGACAACATGGTTCTTGCAGCCTCAATAAGTGTCCTGTTCTTCTCTCAGCAACACCATTTTGCTGAGGAGTCCTGGGAGCACTATATTGTCTTGTAATACCTTTTTCATCATAAAATGTTTCAAGGATTTGGTTCTTAAATTCTTTTCCTTGATCATATCTTATGGTTTTGACCTTGTGATCACATTGATTCTCAATTTTCAGAATAAAGTTCTTCAAGATCTCAGGAGTCACATCCTTAGTTCTAAGGAAAAAGACCCAAGTGAATCTTATGAAGTCATCTATGATCACCAAACAATATGAGATCCTTCCTAAACTCATTACACTGGTGGAGCCAAAGAGATCCATATGTAATAAGTGAAGGGGAGTAGTGATAGAGTTTCTTTCCTTTGGCTTGTGAGACATTTTGTGTTGCTTCCCTTCCAGGCATGCTACATAGTGGTCATCACTTGTAAACTCTTTCTTTGGCATTCCAATTACCAAATCATTCTTAATTAATTTATTCATTCTTTTAAAGTTTACATGACACATTCTTTTATGCCACAGGAAAGACTCAACATTATTTGCTTTTGATAGAAAACAAGAAACTTTCCCTGAAGGAGATGTTTCCTGCAGGTCCATCTTGTACATGTTCCCTTTTCTAGGGGCCCTGAGCAGGATATGCTCTTGAGTAATGACCACCCCGGGCTTGAGAACAATGCACTCATGCTCAGTGAAGAGCATGTTATGACTCTGTTCACAAAATTAGGATACACTCAATAGATTGTACCCAAGCTCTTTGACAAAGTTTACCTTTTCAATGCTGAGCTTACCATTTGTGACCCTACCCCTTCTAGTAATGTAACCTCCAGCATCTCCTCCAAAAGCAGCTGGCCATCCATTAATTTTCATGAAATTTTGAAGCAAAGAGCCATTGCCAGTCATGTGCCTGGAACAGCCACTATCAATGATCCATACATTCCTCTTGGTCTTTAGCTGTTCTTGCATAAAAAGAAATGTTTAGTTACATTTGGAAACCTAAGCTTCATTGGTCTTGGGCTTATCGAAGTGATTTGAAGACAATGTAACAGTAAGTGATCCTATGTTCAAGCTTTGAGGATCATTAGCTGTTGTTGTTGAAGAACTTTTAGTCACTTGGTCTTCCTTCATCTTCTATACCATTTTTGGAAGATTAGACTTGGCCTTCAAGACTTTTGAAGTTTTTATGACTTTAGAAATCTTCGAGACTGGACCTTCGAAAGCTTTTGCATCCACTACAGAAGGCTTCAGTACTTCGGAAGCATTCCTTTCTTCCGAGACCAAAATTTCTTTCGAAGGTAAATTTTCACCTATCTTCTTCTTCACTTTGGAGCTTTCGAAAGGAAAAGTTTTTCCTTCCGAAGCTATCTTCTTCTTCTTATTTTCAGAAGTTCTCTTCTTGGTTATATGGATGGCACTCTTAGGATTATAGAAGCAATCCTTAGCAAAGTGAGAGATACCACCACACATGATGCATTCAACTTGCATACTTCTTAGAGTCTTCTTCTGAGTAGAAGACTGAGCTTGATCACTTTCCACTTCCATTTTCATCTTCATAGATGATGCAGCATGCTTCTTAGGGTGAGGCTTGCTCTTGGAACTGGATGGTTTAGGCTGTGCAGTAGTGGTGCATATTTGATTAACCTTCTTTTCTTGACCAGACTAGAGTCCATAGTTAAGTCTTCAGTCTTCACCACTTCAAACCCAACAGAGATAATGACTTGTTTTTGCTTGGAGTTAAAAATAGCCATGATTTCTTGAGCTTTCTTTGATTTTCTTTTGGCTACCCGTATCAAGTTCTTTCTAGCTGACTTGGTCATCCTTGGTTCTTTTTTCTCTCAAGGAGCATAGTGAACCCTTTTTAGGATGATCCTCCTCACTCACAACAAATTCATCCTTCACTATCTCTTCTTCATCTTCATCCTTTTCTTGGATGGGGTCTATGAGGGGCAACTCATCTTGACTAGTTCCACACCTTGTAGATCTTACAGATAATAGAGTGTATGGAGGAGCTATCTCACTTGAACCCAAACCCTGCCTGTTCCTGATAAAAGATCTTTGCATGCAAGGATAAAGACATGATGTTTTTGAAGGTTTCTTCTCAATAACACACTTTTCTGCCCTGGCTTTACTTATCACATGCTCAGCCTCACATTTAATTAACTTGGTAATGATATCTTTGATTTGAGTCCTATAATTTGCTTGCTCATGCTTAAGAGTTGAAATTGTTTTCTCTAAATCTTCTATTTTAAGTTTATAGTCATTTTTAGTTCTTTTGAAATCAGCTTTTAAAATATTCAAAGACTCAAGGTCAGATCTCACTTCCAGGTTATAGGACCTATACATATTTACTTTAGCATGCATTCAGGTGTACAGAGATGTTCTAATACCTTGGTTAGGAGAGATATCTTCAACGTCAAAGCTCCAATCAAAGCCTCCTTCTTCAACAGACGTAGCAGCTTGTTGTTTTGGTCGGCTTGGCTTCTCAGATTTGGGAGCTGCATCAGTGTAGTTTGGTCTGGATTGTGCTTGGCCACCATTTTTCCTTGGTATCTTGCACTCCCTAGTAAAGTGTCCTATCTGGTTACAGTTGTAACACTTCACTTTGCTTTTATCCTGTCCAAACTTTTCACTAGATACATTGATGGGAAACTTTCTTCTGGTTCTCTTATAGAATTTCTTGGCTTTATGAGTGAGAAAAGCTATCTGCTAGACTATATCCATATCCTCCAGGTCATCTGGATGGATACAGTCTAAGTCTTCAAGAGTGAAGAGAAAGCTGCCACAATACTTCGGAAGTTTTGACAACTTCAGAAGTTTTGGAGAGTGGACCTTCGGAAGATGTTGCATTCACTGCAGCAGGCTTCAGTACTTCGGAAGCATTCCTTTCATCCGAGACCAAGTTTTTTTCCGAAGGAAAGTTTTCACTTGTTTTCTTCTTCACCTTGGAGCTTCCGAAAGAAAAAGATTTTCCTTCCAAAGCTAGTTTTTCTTTCTTCTTCTCAGAAGTTTTCTTTTTGATCATGTGGACAGTACTCTTAGGATTGTAGAGGCAATCCTTAGGAAGATGGAAAGTAATACCACACATGATGCAAACCATGTGCTTTCTCCTGAGAGTCTTCTTTTGACAGAATGACTGAACTTGACCACTTTCCACCTCCATCTTCATCTTCACAGATGATGCAGCAAGCTTCTTAGGGTGAGGCTTGCTCTTGGAACTGGATGGTTCAGGCTGTGTAGTAGTGGTACATAGCTGATTAGCCTTCTTTTTGCTGGAATGAGTTGGGCATGAACTAGAACTCCTGGTACTAGATTTCATAGTTGAGTCTTCAGCCTTCACCACTTCAAATCTTGCAGAGATAAATACTTTTTTCTGCTTAGAGTTGAAAGTGGCCTTGATATCTTGAGCCTTCTTTGATTTCCTCTTGGCTTTTCTGATCAAGTTCTTCATCTTAGACTTGGTCATCCCAGATTCTTTTCACTCCTCAGGATAATAGTGACCCTTCCTAGGATGATCTTATTCACTTGTAAGGCCCCGATCCCGGGACGCTCACAGTTAGACAATCATCGCACATAAAACATATAATCTACATTTACAAATTTCTAAAACATTGCAGCGGAATTCTTTTAAACAAACATTTCATATATATATAATTGCTTTTGCAAAATAATACATCGTTGACAGATTACAAAATATTACTCGTTGCATTACATCACAAAAAAACATTATAATTTAAACAACGGATGCCATCCAAAAATGCCAAGTAGCTGCCCCATGCCATCCTCAGCAACATTACCTGCCAACTGGAAACACATAAAAGTCAGCGTTGCTGAGTGAGTTCTAGTTTTATAAAATAAAAATACTTTTCTTTCATTTGAAACCATTCTTTCTTTACTTTCCCATGTGATCATGCATCATACGTACACATAGATAATAATTTATTATTATCTTTCATCGTCATTCGTTGACTTCCGTTCATTCATCATTGTACGTCATCTTTATCATTCGTTATCTTTCTTACCGTACTATACGTACATCATTAACTTCCGATGACATGTACTGTACCCCGAACATTGTGCTCGAAGCTAGTTACTGGGTCTGAGGTCTATCGTAGACCTCGAACATTATGCACGAAGCTGTCTCCAGTACCTAGGGCAAGTACACCCATCATTATCATTCATCTTTCATTCCGGACCAATGCCATGTGCAATACCCCGAACATTGTGCACGAAGCTGGTTACTGGGACTGTGTTCTATCGTAGACCTCGAACATTATGTACAAAGCTGACTCCGGTACCTAGGGCAAACGGAAAGGGTCCCATACGTATGGTCAATCAAGAAGATTAGACCCCTAGTGTGCATCCTTCCGGGGTAGTTAACCCGTACACTGTTGAGCTAACACCCTTCATTGGGTGTGAACCTCCATACATTGCTTGCAAGACTTTCCGTACATCATTCATTCATTAATGCATGCATTCATTCTTTCTTTACGTTCCTCTTTTCATTATCTTCCGCTTTACGTTACATAATACTTTCCATTTACTTTTCATAATCATACCACGTAAATCCACGGAAAATAAACATACATAATAAGGAACATAACATAACATAACCATACCATACATAACATCATCACATCACATATGACATCATAAAGTAAACTTACATTACCCCCTAGGAACATCCCAAGTCAAGCCTACACTTACATCTTCCCCAAAATCTCAGAAAATAATCTAAGTCATAGGCGCATGAGCACTATGCAGGCGCATGGCCTTTCAGGTGCATGGGAAAACTTAGGCGCATGGGGAACTTTCAGGCGCATGGGAACTATTTGGGCGCATGACCGAACACTTAGTCTCCTGGGCAAATTCCTAGGCGCATGGGCACTATGCAGGCGCATGAATGCCTAGGCGCATGGGCAGTTTTGGGCGCATGGAACACTTAGCCAAATTCAGCCTATTCTAGGCGCATGGATACTATTCGGGCGCATGGGTTTTGGGCGCATGGGACTACACTTAGGTAATTTGACCATTGGGCGCATGGGCCAATTTCAGGCGCATGGGCAACCAACTCTCACTATCAGCATCATAATCAGTCCCAACATCATCAGTTCATCATGTTCTAACTTAGTTCTAGCATTCTAAGCATCATAACACGAACATGGCATCGTCATAACATCATAAATCACCCAAATCATAACCCACGAACATTCACACATACACATTCATACGGGTACAAAACCCATTTCGTAAAAACATACATACATGCATTTCCAGCCCCAAAATCAGTTAAAACAAGTAAAAAGGGGGTTCTAGAACTCACCTTAGCAGCCTTCGAGTATGACTTTCTTCAAACCCATTTGCACTATGAGTTCAACCGCCTAGAAACCCACCAAAAACACACACCCGAACACAACAAACACACATAAGCATAAAACCGAGGCATAGGCCGGCCAAGAACAACTTAAAATGATGAATTCTTACCTTGAATTTGGTTTTCCACTTCTTCTTCTTCAAAAACCCGAGAGCTCAGCTCTTTCTCTCTCTAGAAAATCCGGATGAAAAGAAGTGTGCAAGGAAGTGTGGGCGGCCATGCCCACTTTATGCACCCACTTTTATTCTTTTTGTCTTTTAACATATTTAGCCCCTCAACTTGGGTTAAATTGTGTTTTCTTTCTTTTATACGCATTAATTCTTCTTTCTGGTTTTTTAAAATTTTCCGGGTGTTACAAGTCCACCCCCCTTATATAGGTTTCGTCCCCGAAACCTGTTATTCCTCAAACAGATGTGGGTAATACTGCCTCATCTCTTCTTCAGTCTCCCACGTAGATTCGGATCCCTTCCTGTGCTTCCACTGTACACGCACAAGGGGAACCACTTTATTCCTTAACCTTTTCTCCTTGAGATCAATGATTGCCACTAGTTGTTCCACATAATTGAGCCTTTCATCAACTTTAATATCTTCCAGTGGTACAACCATATCTTCATCAGCTAAACACATCCGCAGATGAGATACATGGAATGTAGGGTGAATTCCACTTAACTCATCGGGTAACTCTAACCTATAGGCCGCCTCTCCTACTCGAGCAATAATTCGGAAAGGACCTATGTATCTCGGGCTCAACTTGCCCTGCTTCCTGAACCGAATGATACCTTTCCAAGGTGAGACCTTCAACATAACTCTATCACCCACCTGGAACTCAATCGGCCTACGTCTCTTGTCGGCATACGACTTCTGCCTATCTTTGGCTGCCTTCATAAAGGCTTTGATCTTCTCGAGCTTCTCAGTTGTAGCCTCAATCACCTCAATACTTCCAAACTCCTTCTGACCAATATCACCCCAACAAACGGGTGTTCTACACCTCCTACCGTTTAGCATCTCATAAGGGGGCATACCAATACTGGCATGATAACTATTATTATATGAGAACTCAGCTGACGGTAAGTGGTCATCCCAACTTCCCCCAAAGTCAATGACGCATGCCCGAAGCATATCTTCTAGCGTTTGAATAGTCCTTTCTGACTGACCATCCGTCTGAGGATGATAAGCCGTGCTAATGTGTAACCTTGTCCCCATCGTATCATGGAACTTCTTCCAAAATTTAGATGTAAACCGGGTGTCACGATCAGACACAATAGACACCGGCACACCATGACGAGTTACTATCTCTTTGATGAATAGATCCGCTAATCTTTCAGAGGAGTACGTCTCGTGGATCGGTAGAAAGTGAGCACTCTTTGTTAAACGATCAACTAGCACCCATATGGCATCATACCCTTTCACGGTACGAGGTAACTTCATTATAAAGTCCATGGTGATATGCTCCCACTTCCATTCCGGTATATCCAATGGTTGGATCCTCCCGTACGGCTTCTGATGCTCAGCCTTCACCTGCAAGCAAGTAAGACACTTACTCACATACTCCGCTACATCGTGCTTCACACCCGGCCACCAATAATCTTTCTTCATATCTTGATACATCTTTGTAGCACCGGGATGAATAGAGTATCGAGTCTAATGAGCTTCGTCCATAATCCTCCCACGTAGATCCCCATAACGAGGGATCCACATCCGTCCGAATCGGGTTCTAACACCAAGAGTGTTTTCGCCCAATTCCGCAACCATAACTCTTATCCTTTTGGAGTTAAGATGATCTTCCTTCGAGGCCTCGTCTTGAAACTCCTTGACCTGCTTCATCACATCAGATGTCATAATCAACTGATAAGCCTTCACCCGAATCGGCTTGGGTCTCTCCTTTCGGCTAAGGGCATCCGCCACTACGTTGGCCTTGCCCGGATGGTAATGGATCTCGCAATAATAATCCTTTATGAGCTCCAACCATCTCCTCTGCCTCATGTTTAGGTCCTTTTGCTCGAAGAAGTACTTCAAGCTCTTGTGGTCCGTGATGATTGTGCACTTCGCTCCGTATAGGTAGTGCCTCTAAATCTTTAGTGCAAAGACCACAGCTGCTAACTCCAAGTCATGAGTAGGGTAATTCACCTCATGAACCTTCAATTGTCGAGACGCGTATGCTATCACCTTTCCTCGCTGCATCAACACGCAACCTAACCCCGAGTAAGAAGCGTCTGAATAGACCACTAAGTCCTCGCTTCCTTCGAGTAATGATAGAACTGGAGCTTGAGTCAACCTTGCCTTTAACTCCTCAAAAGAACTCTCTTGAGCTTGACCCCATACAAACTTCACATCCTTGTGGGTCAACTTAGTCAATGAAGAAGCTATCTTAGAGAAGTCTTGAATGAATGTCCTATAATATCCCGCCAACCCCAAGAAACTACGAATCTCGGATGGCGTCTTTGGAGACTTCCATTGCATCACCGCTTCCACCTTTGCCAGGTCCACCATGATCCCTTCCAAATTCACCACATGACCCAAAAACTGAACTTCACGCAACCAGAACGCGCACTTGGAGAACTTGGCATACAACTTCTCCCTTCTCAACGTCTCCATCACCTCCCGAATGTGACCGGCATGCTCCTCCTCACTCTACGAATAAATCAATATATTATCGATAACACAATCACTGATTTATCCAACATCGGCCGACAGACTCGATTCATCAGGTCCATAAAAGCAGCTGGCGTGTTGGTCAAACCAAAAGACATAACGAGAAACTCATAGTGTCCATAACACGTGCGAAAAGCTGTTTTACGAATATCCTGCTCCTTCACCTTCAACTGATGGTAGCCAGATAGAAGATCTATCCTCGAGAACCAACTGGCACCTTGGAGCTGATCAAACAGGTCATCAATCCTCGGCAATGGATACCGATTCTTCACCGTCAACTTGTTCAGCTCGTGGTAGTCTATGCACATCCTCATACTACCATCCTTCTTCTTCACAAATAAGACCGGAGCACCCCAAGGAGAGATACTCGGTCTAATGAACCCCTTATCAAGCAACTCCTGCAGTTGCTCCATCAATTCTTTCATCTCGGTTGGAGCCAACCGATACGGTGCCTTAACAATAGGTTGAGCACCGGGTATCAAGTCAATCTGGAACTTAATCTCACGGTCCGGTGGCACACCTGGTAAATCTTCAGGAAACACATCTGGGAACTCACACACAACCGGTACATCCGACAGTTGTGGTGTTGGCGTATCTACATCCTTAACGTAGGCCAAGTAGGCACTACATCCACGCCTCATGCACTTTCCCACCACCACCATCGAAATCACCTTCGGGATAGTCGTAACTCGATCATCGTAGATCGTCACCAAACTCCCGTCGGGCGCTGTCAGTCGAATCTTCTTCTTACGACATATGATATTCGCCTCGTAGTCCGCCAACCAATCCATTCCTAGGACTACGTCAAATCTGCCTAAGGACATCACAAACAGTCTAGCAGGAAATTTATGACCCTCTAATTCTATATCGCAGCCTTCTATCAGGTCAACAATCCTGGTAGACTTACCTATGGCAGTTTCTACATCGAAGGGCTCATCAACACCTCTACTACTAACTGGCAACTTAGCACAGAAAGCAGCAGAAATAAAACTCTTACTAGCACCTGAATCAAATAGCACAGAAGCAAGAGTTTGGTTTACTAGAAATTTACCTGACACGACATCGGGGTCCGTCCTAGCCTCCTCCTGAGTCATCGTGAATGCCCTGGCGCTCACCCTCTGCCCCTCGGTCCCGGTCTTCTTCCCTGCCCTGGAACTCTCAGCCCTTGGCTTCTTGCATTCTCGACTCATGTGGCCCTTTCCACCACAGTTAAAACACCTTGCCCCCTAGCACTCTCTTGCCAAGTGGCCAGGCTTTCCACACTTGAAGCACACATTCAATCCCCACCTACACTCCCCGGTGTGCTCCTTCCCACACTTGCCACACCCCTTCGACCCCGCATCGGATGTGACCACACGCCGGTCATCCACCCATGCCTTCTTGTTGTTTGCCGGGGCACCACCCCAACCAAACCTCTTCCCATTCCAGTTTCGGTCACCACCGCCTTTCTTGCTCTCCTCAGCCACCACCACTTCCCTCTCGTTGTACAGCCTTCTTGCCAGATCGACCACCGACCTGAACATATTCGGCCGGGCGGCGAACATGTGCCTACGGATATCCGCCGGCAAGCCCTGAATATACCTCTTGATCTTTCGCGACAGAAGTGTTACCTGATCCTGCACCAGTCGTGCCATCTCGTTAAATTTGGTGGTGTATTGCTGATGCGTCATGGTTCTCGCCTCCAGTTGCAGGAATTCATTTTCAACCTTATCGAGCTCCTCATGAGGACAGAACTCCTCGATCACTAGCTTCTTCGACTCTGGCCACCTCATTCTTCCAATTGCCCTACTACCCTCGGCTTGGACGATATTGTCCCACCAGCACAGAGCCGAGTCCACAAATGAATGAGTGGCAAACTTCACCTTCTGATCCTCCCGGCACTCGCTGATATCAAGTACAGCCTCTATCTCTCTCACCCACCGGTGAGCAGCAGCAGCAGTGCCATTTCCGTAAAAATTCGGGGGCTTGCATCTTTGAAATTCCCCATAGTTATAGCCTCGTGCTGCCTCCAGCACAAGCTCTTCTTCTTCTTCCTCATCAGTAGAGACAACTGTCTTAATTCCCGGTTGCTCCCTTACTCCCGAGGACCTATTCCTCTCTTTCCTTTCTCCTTCTCTCACAGCCTTTATCACTTCGGTCACTACAGACGGTAAGATCATCTGTATGACCTGATGAACCTCCTCTACAATAGCTTCCTTTACTGAGGCCCTTAAGTTAGCACTTTTATCACCGCCTTCTGGATGAGTGGTCTCGGGCTCTTCAAGAGCCACCTCTTCAACTCTAGGCTTTCCTCTTATGACCCGTGGTCCAGCTCCATGTCCACCACGACCTCAACCTCGAGAAGCCTTCGAAGATCTACCACCGGCCATCCTCTAACACGCTATAAGATTCAAACACTAACACGGTCATTCAAGGTAATGGCTCAGTTTATGTCAAGTATAGTAAGTCCTTAATTACACTGGCCAGTTGTGATTAGCCACTTACTTTACTCTTCATACCCCAAGCATTACCTATCCTGACTACATCAGTATCTAAATCTACTAAGAAGCACATAAGTCTCATAACATGCGCACGTAATACCAGTTAACATCAAGAAAATACCTGATGGCACGTAGCTACTCAGACTGGCATCCCTTCCCTTTGTCCCACTTTCAGTTTAAGTTTAGGTTTCTTTTGAAAATTTTAACCCGTTTCACTTAAACTTTGGCTCTGATACCAACTTGTAAGGCCCCGATCCCGGGACGCTCACAGTTGGACAATCATCGCACATAAAACATATAATCTACATTTACAAATTTCTAAAACATTGCAACGGAATTCTTTTAAACAAACATTTCATATATATATAATTGCTTTTGCAAAATAATACATCGTTGACAGATTACAAAATATTACTCGTCGCATTACATCACAAAAAAACATTATAATTTAAACAACGGATGCCATCCAAAAATGCCAAGTAGCTGCCCCATGCCATCCTCAGCAACATTACCTGCAAACTAGAAACACATAAAAGTCAGCGTTGCTGAGCGAGTTCTAGTTTTATAAAATAAAAATACTTTTCTTTCATTTGAAACCATTCTTTCTTTATTTTCACATGTGATCATGCATCATACGTACACATAGATAATAATTTATTATTATCTTTCATCGTCATTCTTTGACTTCCAGTCATTCATCATCGTACGTCATCTTTATCATTCGTTATCATTATTACCGTACTATACGTACATCATTAACTTCCGATGACATGTACTGTACCCCGAACATTGTGCACGAAGCTGGTTACAGGGCTTGAGGTCTATCGTAGACCTCAAACATTATGCACGAAGCTGACTCCAGTACCTAGGGCAAGTACACTCATCATTATCATTCATCTTTCATTCCGGACCAATGCCATGTGCAATACCCCGAACATTGTGCACGAAGCTGGTTACTGGTCCTGAGGTCTATCGTAGACCTCGAACATTATGCACGAAGCTGACTCCAGTACCTAGGGTAAGCGGCAAGGGTCCCATATGTATGGTCAATCACGAAGGTTAGACCCCTAGTGTGCATCCTTCCGGGGTAGCTAACCCGCACATAGTTGAGCTAACACCCTTCATTGGGTGTGAACCTCCATACATTGCTTGCAAGACTTTCCGTACATCATTCATTCATTAATGCATGCAATCATTCATTCTTTATGTTCCTCTTTTCATTATCTTTCGCTTTACGTTACATAATACTTTCCATTTACTTTTCATAATCATACCACGTAAAGCCACGGAAAATAAACATACATAATAAGGAACATAACATAACATAACCATACCATACATAACATCATCACATCACATATGAAATCATAAAGTCAACTTACATTACCCCCCGGGAACATCCCAAGTCAAGCCTACACTTACATTTTCCCCAAAATCTCAGAAAATAATCTAAGGCATAGGCGCATGAGCACTATGCAGGCGCATGGCCTTTCAGGCGCATGGGAACGCTTAGGCGCATGGGGAACTTTCAGGCGCATGGGAACTATTTGGGCGCATGACCCAACACTTAGTCTCCTGGGCAAATTCCTAGGCGCATGGGCACTATGCCGACGCATGAATGCCTAGGCGCATGGGCATTTTTGGGCACATGGAACACTTAACCAAATTCAGCCTATTCTAGGCGCATGGATACTATTTGGGCGCATGGGTTTTGGGCGCATGGGACTACACTTAGGTAATATGACCGTTGGGCGCATGGGCCAATTTCAGGCGCATGGGCAACCAACTCTCACTATCAGCATCATAATCAATCCCAACATCATCAGTTCATCATGTTCTAACTTAGTTCTAGCATTCTAAGCATCATAACACGAACATGGCATCGTCAAAACATCATAAATCACCCAAATCATAACCCACCCACATTCAAACATACACATTCATACGGGTACAAAACCCATTTCGTAAAAACATACATACATGCATTTCCAGCCCCAAAATCAGTTAAAACAAGTAAAAAGGGGGTTCTAGAACTCACCTTAGGAGCCTTCGAGTATGACTTCCTTCAAACCCGTTTGCACTATGTGTTCAACCGCCTAGAAACCCACCAAAAACACACACCCGAACACAACAAACACACATAAGCATATAACCGAGGCATAGGCCGGCCAAGAACAACTTAAAATGATAAATTCTTACCTTGAATTCGGTTTTCCTCTTCTTCTTCAAAAACCCGAGAGCTCAGCTCTTTCTCTCTCTAGAAAATCTGGATGAAAAGAAGTGTGCAAGGAAGTATGGGCAGCCATGCCCACTTTATGCACCCACTTTTATTCTTTTTGTCATTTTAACACATTTAGCCCTTCAACTTGGGTTAAATTATGTTTTCTTTCTTTTATACACATTAATTCTTCTTTCTCGTCTTCTAAAATTTTCCGGGTGTTACATCACTCCTCTCAGAATTATCCTTTACTATATCCTCTTCATCCTCTTCATCAATGGGGTCTATGAGGGGAAGCTCATCTTCACAAGTTCCACACCTTGGAGATCTTTTGGACAATAGAATGTATGGAGGAGATATCTCAGTAGATCCCAGTACCTGCTTATTCTGATAACAAACTTTTGCATGCAAGGATGAGGATATCATGTTCTTGAAGGTCTCTTCTTCAAGAACACATTTTTCTGCCCTGGCTTTGCTGATCACAAGCTCAGCCTGGCATTCAGTTAAATTAGTGATAAGAGCTTTGATCTGAGTCTTGTAGTTGGTATGTTAATGCTTAAAATTTGAAATGGTTTTCTCTAAATCTTCTATTTTAAGTTTCTAATCATTTTCAGCTCTTTTGAAATCATCTTTTAAAATGTTTAAGGACTCAAGATCATATCTCATTTCTAAGTTATAGGACCTATCTCTGTTAACTTTAGTAATACATTTAGGTGTACAAAGATGTTCCAATACCTTGGCTTCTTCATAATCTGCCATCAGTGCTTGGTTTTGAGATGCATCCTCAACTTGAAAGCTCCAGTCAAAGCCTCCTTCTTCAACAGCGACTGGAGCTTGTTGCTTGGGCTTCTCATTCTTGGGAGCTCCATCAGTGTAGTTGGTCTGGTTTATGCTTGGCCACCACTTGTTCTTGGTGTCTTGCGGTCTCCGGCAAAGTGTCCCATTTGGTTACAGTTGTACACTTTACTTTACTTTTGTCCAGCCCAAACTTTCCACTGGTTGCATTGCTAGGAAGCTTCCTCCCTGTCCTTTTGTAAAACTTCTTGGCTCTATGAGTGAGAAGAGCCATCTGCTGGACTATTTTGCATGTACTCCAGATCATCTAGATGGATACAGTCCAGGTCTTCAAGGGTAAAGAGAAAGCTTCCTGTGCTTTCATAAGTAGACACAAAGGCTTGTGAAGAGCTTGTCTCTTGGAATGGGATTCCTTGGGTGTAGCTCTCTCTTGGTGTCTCTGTAAAGGTGATGAAAAGACCCTTTTGTGAGTTGTCAGGGTAGCAGATAAGATGATGCTATGGTTCTCTGCAATCCATTTCAACCGCATGAAGGGCTGAACTTTGCAAATTGTTGGAGTTACCAGATGTATTTTGCATGTTCATCTCCATCTGGTAGCCACTGATGATACCATACAACTTAGTGAGAGTAAGGGTCTTGAGGTTCTGGGTCCTTTTAATGACCACACAATAGTATGTCCATTTTCTAGGAAGAGAGGACATGAACTTCCTCACAATGTCCCTGTTCTCAAGAGTTACTCCAACATCCATTAGAGTATCCACAACCTCAACATACTTGAAGTATTGTTGAGTCATGGTTTCACCTACCTTAAAGGTGATGTTTCCAAACTGCTGCTTCAAGAGGTTCTTCTTATTCTCTTTTGCTTCATTGGACCCCACATACATAAGCTTTAGTGCATCCCATAGTTGCTTAGCAGTCTTGCACTTCTTGAAGCCTCTGTAGATGGAGTTTGGAAGAGCAGTTTGGAGGGTAGTCATGGCTTTCTGATCTATGTATATCCTTTTCCAGTCTTCTTTAGAATAGTCAACCACTTTCTTTGGTATCATACCACCAGCAGCAGCAGCTGAAGAGGTGGATGGTACATGAGGTCTAGAGACAACAGATTCTCATATCCTAGAGTCTTGAGACTTAATGAAGCATTCCATTCTTTGGCACCAAGTATCAAAATCATCAGGAGTGATCAGTGGAGACTTTGTCATAGTACTGGTTTCTATACCAGCCTTTGTGATAGCTGCCATTTGAGTTGTTAAGTTTTTTGAAACTGAAGGGATTTAAGATGGTGAGATCTTACAATCAAGAGCCTAAGAAGCTCTGATACCAATTGCAGGACCGGTTAAAGGATGGTCAATACAAACACTTAACAGATCAAATAGGGAACTGGGTTTATATGAAAGATACTAAGAACATAAGTAAACAATGAGATAGAACAAAGAACTAGAACAGATTAATATGGTTTCCAAAAATGCTGTATATTGCTCTCAAGTTCTTTTACAAGTGTTACAAAGCATAAAAAGAAATACAAGGACCTGGAATGCTTTATACTACATCCTACAGCCGGCCATACTTTGAAGGCCAGCTGAAAACACTAATCTAGACAACAAGATCAATGTAAAGTCAAAAGGTAGATTGCCTTTTCACTAGTGACTATGACATGCCATAGCTCACATCCTAATATATTACAAAAAGGATAAAAGGTACAAAGTAGAAAATTACAGACACAAGACCATAATCTAAAGTTTACTAAAGCATGGACCTTTTCTCCAACTTTTATAAGTTGGTGAGTCTTCAGAGTTGCAGCGGAAAGTAAGTCAGCTTTATGTAAAAGTACATTAGAGAATGCATGTCTTCTCTGCCTTTCGAAGAAATCAGTCTTCACTTCATTGGCTTCGGAAGACTTTGTCTTTGAAGCTTTGGAAGACTTCATCTTTGGCTTCGAAAGATTTTACACTTAGAATAATTTCTGTGATGAGTGTAAAACTTCCGAAGTAACTTCTACCTTGTACATCATTGCATGCATGCAGGAAGCTCTTTGGTTGTTTTGGCTTCTTTGGTTGCATCAGCCTTCAAATATAACCTTACAAGGTTGATATGGAAACCGACACTATGACAAAGTCTCCACTGATCACTCTTGATGACTTTTATACTTGGTCCCAACGTATGGAAGGGTTCATCAAGTCTCAAGACAGCAGGATGTGGAGATCTGTTGTCGAAGGACCTCACATCCCATGCATCTCTTCAGCCACTGCTGGAGGTGGTATGATACCAAAAGGAAATGGCTGAATATTCTGAAGAAGACTGGAAAAGAATAGATATAGATCAGAAGTCCATGACCGCTCTTCAAACTGCTTTCTTCCTAACTCAATATACAAAGGCTTTAAGAAGTGCAAGAGTGCAAAGCAGCTCTGGGATGCATTGAAGCTGATGTATGAGAGGTCAGATGAAGCCAAAGAGAATAAGAAAGATATCATGAAGCAATAGTATGAAAATTTCACCTATAAGACAGGTGAAACCATGACTCAACAATACTTTAGGTATGTTGAGATTGTGGATACTATCACTGATGTTGGTGTAAAGCTTGAGATCAAGGACATAGTAAGGAAGTTCTTGTTCACTCTTCCCAAAAAATGGACTTACTATTGTGTGGCCACTAAGAGAACTGAGAACCCCTCTACTCTTACTCTCACAGAGCTGTTGGTATCCTTAGTGGGTACCAGATGGAGATGAACTTGCAAAATCCATCTAGCAGCTCTTCCAATAACCAGCAGAGTTCAGCCCTTCATGTGGTTGAAAGGGATAGCATAGAACCACAACATCATCTCATATGCTTCCCTGAAAACTCACAAAAGGGTCCTTTCATCACCTTCCCCGAGACACCAAGGGAGAGCTACATCCAAGGAAGCCCATTCCAAGAGACAAGCTCTGCACAAGCCTTTGTGTCTACTGATGAAAGTTGTTGCAACTTTCCTTTTAATCTTGAAGACTTGGACTGCATCCATCCAGATGATGTGGAGTACATAGATATAGTTCAACAGATGGCTTTTCTCACTCACAAGGCCAAGAAGTTCTACAAGAGGGCAGGGAGAAAGTTTCCCAGCAATGTGGCCAGTGGAATGTTTGGACTGGACAAAAGCAAAGTGAAATGTTACAACTATAACCAGATGGGCCACTTTGCTAGAGAGTACAAGGCACCAAGAACAAATGGAGGGCAAGTATAGCCCAGGCCAAACTACACTAATGCAGCTCCAAGAACTGAGAAGCCAAGCCACCCCAAACAATATGCTGCTATTGCTGTTAAAGAAGGAGGCTTTGACTGGAGCTTTAAGGTGGAATATTCTTCTCCAAACTAAGCACTGATGGCTGATCATAAAGAAGCTAAGGTATTGGAACAACTCTGTACACCTGAATGCATTACCAAAGTTAACATGTATAGGTCCTATAATTTGGAAGTGAGATCTGATCTTGTGTCTTTGAACATCTTAAAAGTTGACTTTAAAAGAGCTAAAAATGATTATAAACTTAAAATAGATGATTTAGAGAAAAACATTTCAACTCTTAAGCATGAGCACACAAATTACAGGACTCAGATTAAGGATCTAATTACCAAATTAACTGATGCCAAGCTGAGCTTGTGATAAGCAAATCTAAGGCAGAAAAATATGTTTTTAAGGAGGAAACCTTCAAGAACATAATATCTTCATCCATGCATGCAAAGATTTTTTATCAGAACAGGCAAGGATTGGGTTCAAGTGAGATAGCTCCTCCATACACATTATTATATGTAAGATCTCCAAGGTGTGAAACTTGTTAAAATGAGCTGCCCTCCATAGATCCTATTTAAGAAGAGGATGAAGATGAAGAGGAGGTAGTGAAGGATGAACCTGAGGTGAGTGACAAGGGTTATCCTGAGAAGGGACACTATTCTCCTAGAGAGAAGAAAAAATCTAGGATGACAAAGTCTGCAAGGAAGAACTTGATCAGGGCAACCAAAAGAAAGTCCAAGAAAGCCCAAGAGATCAAGGCCACTTTCAACTCTAAGCAAAAGCAGGTCTTCATCTCTGCTACATTTGAAATGGTAATGTCTAAGGACACAACCATGGGCTCTAGTAGTAGGAGTTTTAGTTCTTGTCCAAGTCATCTTCATTCAATAAAGAAGGTTGATAAAATATGCACCACTGCTGCACAGCTTGAACCATCTATTTTCAAGAGCAAACCTCAACCCAAGAAGACTGCTGCATCATCTGAGAAGATGAAGAAGGAATTAGAGAGTGATCAGGCTCAACCTCCCTCTTAAAAGAAGATTCTCAGAAGTATGCCAGCTGAATGCATCATGTGTGGTAGTACTTCTCACTTTGCTAAGGATTGCATCTACAATTCCAAAAGTACTATCCATATGAACAAGAAGAAAACTCCTGAGAAGAAGAAGAAGAAAACCGCTTTAGAAGAAAAAATCTCTTCCTTTCAAAAGCTCCAAAGTGAAGAAGAAGATAAGTGAAAACTTACATTCGGAATAAATTTTGGTCTCAGAAGAAAGGAATGCTTTGAAAGTACTAAAGTTTGCTGCAATGGATGCAAAAGCTTCCAAAGGTCCAGTCTCCAAAACTTCCGAAGTCATCAAATCTTCCAAAGTGTTGAAGGCCAAGTCTAGTCTTTCAAAGATGGTGTGGAAGATGAAAGAAGGCCGTGTGACTGAAAGTTCTTCATCAACAACAACAAAGGATCCTCAGAACATGCATATAGAATCAATTACTATTACTATCTTCTATCCACTTTGAAAAGCCCAAGACCAATGAGGCTTGGGTTTCCAAATGTAACTAAGCATCTCTTTTTGTGCAGGAACAGATAAAGACTAAAGGAAATATATGGATCATTGACCGTAGCTGTTCCAGGCACATGACAGGCAATGGCTCTTTGCTTCAAAACTTTGAAATAATTGATGGAGGGCCAGTTGCTTTTGGAGGAGAATCCAGTGGTTACATTAATAGAAGGGGCAGGGTCACAAATGGTAGGTAAAGTATGTAAAGGAGCTTGGATACAATCTCTTGAGTGTGTTCTAATTTTATGATCAGAGACATAACATGATCTTCACTGAGCATGAGTGTACTGTCTTCAATCCCGAGGTGGTCATTCCTCAAGAGCACATCCTGCTCAGAGCCCCTAGGAAAGGAAACATGTACAAGATGGATTTACAGGAAACCTTCCCATCTGGAGAAGTTTCTTGCTTTTTTTCTAAAGCCAATAGTGATGAGTCTTTCCTCTGCCATAAAAGAATATGCCATGTAAACTTTAATGCCAAAGAAAGAGTTTGCAAGTGATGACCACTTTGTTGCATGTCTGAAAGGAAAGCAACATAAAGTGTCTTACAAGCCAAAGGAAAAGAACTCCATCACTACTCCCCTACAATTATTACATATGGATCTCATTGGCCCCACTAGTGTAATGAGTTTAGGAAGGACCTCATATTGTTTGGTGATCACATATGACTTCACAAGATACACTTAGGTCTTCTTCCTTAGAACTAAGTATGAGACCCCTGAGATCTTGAAGAACTTCATTCTGAAAATTAAGAATCAATGTGATCACAAGGTCAAAATCAGAAGATGTGATCAAGGAATAGAATTTAAAAACCAAATCCTTGATACATTCTATGATAAAAAAGGTATTACAAGGCAATATAGTGCTCCCAGGACTACTCAGAAAAATGGTGTTGGTGTTGCAGAGAAGAGAAACAAGACACTTATTAAGGCTGAAAGGACCATGCTTTCTGACTCTAAACTACCCATCATCTCCTAGGCAGAGGCAGTCAACACTGCCTGATATGTACAGAACATAGTTTTAGTAGTCAAAACTCATGGTAAGACTCCTTATGAGCTATGACACAAAAGGAGACCTTTTATCGGTTTCCTTAGATCATTTGGATGTCCATGCACCCTCTTGAATACCAAAGATCAAATAGCCAAATTTGCTGAGAAATCAGATGATGGACACTTTATCGGATTCTCTTCCCAAGTTAAGGCTTATAGAGTATACAATCTCAGAACTAGAGTAGTTAAGGAGTAAGCCAATGTGACCTTCAATGAGCACACACCCAGTATGAAAGGTTCTGGTCTTGATTAGCTATTTGATCTTGATTTAGTTACCAACTGTTTTAAGAAATCTTTTGAAGATGTTTTGGGATCTACAGGTAGCTTATCAACAAGAGATCCTGACCCAAGATTTGAGTTGAGAAGACCAAGTCAGAAATCTACTTCAGCTCTAGTGGTAACTAGCCCTGTAGTTGGAAATCCTGTTAGCACAACCATGACAAATTCTTTAGCTGACACATCTGAGGTGCCTATATATTCCATCATAGAGGCACTAAACTTAGATGAAGGAATTTCCAATGTAGGAGGAGATGGAGTTGGTGATAGTGATCAAGAATTTCTTGATACTGATAACTGCTCTATTGAAGACAACATTAATGATGTAACACACTTATTAGATCAAGTATCACTTGATAAGTGTGTTGATGTGGTGAATGTTTCTCAAGCACCAGATCTGAATTTCACCAATTTAGATCTGTCCAAACAACTTGCTATGATTCCTCAACTGAGAATCCATATGTCCTATCCCACCATAAATATCATTGGAGATATTGAGACTGGAGTAAGAACAAGAGGACAAACCCATGACAAAAATGTTTGTCTTCACTCTTGTTTCTTGTCCCAGATAGAGCCAAAGAAGATTGAAGAGGCTTTGAAAGATGGAAGTTGGGTTGAAGCAATACAAGCGGAGCTGCTTCAATTCAAGAGATAGAAGGTTTGGAATCTATGTCCTCTTCCTTAAGGATGATAGAGGTCTTGTCATCAAGAACAAGACAAGACTAGTTGTTCAAGGATACACACAAGAAGAAAGGATTGACTACATAGATTTTTTTGCTCCTCTAGCAAGACTTTAAGCTGTTAGGATATTTCTGGCTTTTGCTGCATCCAAGGATTTCAAGGTCTACTAACTTGATGTCAAGTGTGCCTTCTTATATAGGGTGATTGATGATGAGGTGTATGTTAAACAACCACCTGGCTTTGCAGACCCAGATCATCCTGATTATGTCTGCAAGCTTGACAAAGCTCTCTATGGGCTGCATCAGGCTCCAAGGAAGTGGTATGAGACACTATCACAGTGTCTCTGTAAGCACAAATACAAGAGAGGTACTATTGATGGAACACTGTTCATCAAAGGAATAGGAAATGACTTGATGCTAGTTTAAGTTTATGTAAATGACATTATCTTTGGGTCAACTAATCCAAAGCTCTGCAAAGACTTAGAGAAGCTGATGAAGAATAGAATTCAAATGAGTGCCATGGGGGAACTTAATTTTTTTCTAGGAATTCAAGTAAAGCAGGTTGACAATGGCATTAAATCTGTCAAAGTATGTGCAATACATACTAACCAGGTTTCACATGACTGAGTGCAAGGTTACTAAGACACCCATAGCTAGAAACCACTCTCTTGGACCAGATCTTCAGGGGGAGTGTGTTGATGAACATCTTTATAGGGCTATGATTGGGTCTCTTATGTACCTCACTCCCAGCAGGTCTGATATCATGTTTGCTACAGGTATTTGTGCAAGATATCAAGCCAACCCCAGGATGTCACACCTGGTTGCTGTCGAGAGAATTCTCAGATATCTCAAAGGTGCTCCTAAATTAGGCCTTAGGTATCCAAAGAATTCTTACTTCAATCTGTATGCATATATAGATAGTGGCTATGGTGGCTGCAATATGACTACAAAGTCAACATCTGGGGGATGTCAATTTCTTGGTGGAAGGATAGTCTCATGGCAATGCAAGAAATTATCCTGTGTATCTGCATCAACTGCTGAAGCTGAATACATTGCTGCTGCAAGTTGCTATGCTCAAGTGCTTTGGATTCAAAATCAGATGCTAGACTATGGATTCAACTTCAAGGAGACTCCCATCCATATAGACAACAATAGTGCTATCTCTATCACAGAGAATCCAATTTAGCACTCAAAGATAAAGCACATCAACATCAGGTATCATTTAATTAGAGATAATTTTGAAAAGGGATTGTTAAAACTAATTCAAATTAACACAAATGAACAATATGCTAATCTGTTCATAAAAGCTTTTGATGAGCAGATATTCAAATATCTTGTATCAGCAATTAGGATGATTAACTTTGAGTAGATTTTTCTTAAACTAAACTCCAGATTATTTTTAATAATATGTGTGTCTTAAGTTGTCTATATCATCATCATATAAGCCCAGTTTACTTTGGAAGAAACTTTTCAAAATGATATCCCTTAGAATTTTAAAAATTTTGGATATATTTTCCTTCGGAATACATCAAGTTGTCTTCGAAAGAAAATTATGTCTTCAAAACAAATAACTACTTCTGAGAAACTAACCTTTGGAAGAATTTGAATATATGTTCTAAAGCTTATATTTGTTACTAAGTTCTTATATGTATTAAAGGACTATTTTCTTCCGAAAGCAATTAAGTCTCGGAAGACTTATTCTCTTATTGAATAAGATTTGTGATATTTGATATCTTCTGAAGCAAAATCTATCTAGGAAGTTAAAAATAATCTAAGTATTTTTATTCCGAAGCAAAATTCTTAGAAAGCTATGGAATATATTTCGAAGCCAATTTGGCTTCGAAAGTTTTTCTAAAAAACTTCCGAAGACAAATTACCTTTGGAAGATTTAGACTTCCAAGAAAAATACCTTTTTGGTCACTTTTTCAGTGGTAGGACAGAAATTCGGATTTTAAAGTTTATCCGTTTACATTAACTTTGTCTCAAATCCATATCATATATATTTGTACAACGGTTCCCTCTCTTTCTTTATTCTCCTTCATCTGCAAGATTCAAACCCTAAATTCACTCACAAACCGACCGTATTCTTACCTTCCTTCATCACAAAGCTACTTAAAATGGCCAACCCTGATCCCCGAAACCAACCTGATTGTGACATGCACTTACACATGAAACATAATCAAGTTGTTCTGTTTTCGTCTAAGAAAGATCCTAGTTTCTCAGACGTTTGCCACTTTATCTCTAACCAACTACCTCACCGCACTCACTATCAACCCTCCATTATATGAAGACCAAATTTTGGAGTTCTGGAGGACCTGCCAAGAGGTCATCTTGGACGGTGGGAAGGCACTGTCTGCCACAATGCAGGGGAGGATAGTTTTCATCACTCTAGCCACCATCAACATCCATCTAAGGCTGGATGATGAAGAGGGTGACTTGTCGTTTCCTAAATATGTTGTTAATGACTCATTCTGGCAGATGGGCTATTAATGGGAATACTCCCTAAGAACCTTTAGAAAAGGAAAGGTCTCATACAGGTAGAAGTACCTCCTCCATGTTGTCATCCACTCCATTTAAAACAAACATGGAGGATGGGTTGAAATTCCTAAAGACCTTTCCTATATAGTCCATGGAATGGTGCAAGGGGTCAAGTTCAGGTATTCTCAATTTGTATATACAAATTTGCTTGCTAACTTGGACCCCTTAGAATATTACATGTTTCCTAGATATGTTCTGTACATTCTTAACTGTGAACTGAGCTCACAGTTATGGGGAATAGGTAATGTTCATAAATTGGGACCGATGAAGCCTGGCATCTTCAAGACAATAAGAAAGCCAACTATTGGCTTCTCAAGGGTAGAAATAGCCCTGGTCTCAAAAATGTTCAAGCTCATTGCTCAAGGTGACAACTTTGCAGCACCAGCCAATGTTGAACCCACACTATCTACATCTGCAACCCACACATAGCCAAAAATCATCATCACCTACAAAAGAAAATCCAAACGAACCCCTAGTCAGTCTACTCAGGTTGAGCAGGCCCCCCAAATCACCAACTATGCAGGAGGAAGTGGACACTAGAGCTCCCACTTCTTCTTAGGAGCAAACCACTCCTATTGTTTCTATGATCAGTGCTGAGGTTCCTTATGCTCAGCCTGATGAGCTCACAAACCCATCCTTAAGCCTTCAATCAGAGACTCAAAACTCTAGTGATCAGCCTTCACTCTAGTGAGTACCATGAATCTCTCTTTTCCACCCCTATTCAAGGATAAATGAGTGCTCATGCATCACCTATATCTTGCCCACATCATCCACCCACAACTGAGGTGGATCTTCCTAAACCTATTCAGGAGGCCCATATGGAAGAGGCTCTCACTTTTGCAATTGATTACATCATTCAGACCTCAACCATGGCAACCCAGCCTATTGACACTTCTTTTGAAGCTGTCAGTGTGCAGGGGAAAACCAACAGCCAAGAAACTAAAGCTGGTGATAAGGAAGAAGACTTTGGTCCTATTCTCTCATCCCCTGTGATTATTTTGATAAAGATAAGGGGAGTATGTAACTAAAGGTGCACAAACTGACTCAACTTTGCACCTATTTAGTTTCTAAGGTTAGTTACCTAGAATCTCAGGTGACTACCTTACAGAGAAGGGTCAATGACCAGCAACTTGAGATCACCGATCTCAAGGGCAAGTTAGTTGAGAGACCCATATAGAAGACTCAACCAGGCCCACAAAAACCTATGGATGTGGTGGACCTAACTCCTAGCTCCCTATGCAAGAGGGTGATGCTACCAAAAAGGGGGAGAAAGTCCTACTTACAATCATAGAAGCTGGGAGTTCCTCTCAAAGTATCGACATGGAGGACTCACCACCCGCACTTAGTTGTCCATACTTAACAACCTCCTCAAGTGGACATTGATGTGGACTCTCTCATTCAATGTCTGTTTGAGGAGGGTATACCAAGGGCTATGCCTACTCCATCTCACCCTATTGAAGCCCAATAGTGGGATGGAGGTATGATGACCAAAAGAGAGCCCTGGTAATCTCAATGTCTCAAGGTCAACAAGAGATATTCAACTTTTATAACCTGAGATACTATGAGAGCACCTATCTAGTTGACCTCCTTCTTACCAATCTAAGTCAAAATAGGCAAGCTGCAAGGTTGGCTGATAGAATTCAGCAAAAGGTGCTTAAAGAGTTCAAGCTGAGAACCAGACTATATAGACAGAGGCTAGCAAGCAAGACTGTTGGTCAACTGGATGCTGAGGTGGACTCTAAGATTAGCTTCAAAGGGGAAACCTTAGCTGAAGGCCTAGCAGTTGAGTCTGTGAACCTTGAGATAGAAGCTGCTTCAGCACCCTCAGTACCTACTACGCTCAGTGAGGCACCAGCTGGTGAAGATGTCTCACACCCTCTCTCTGGCCAGAGCTTAAGTGAAGAACTAAGCAATGAAGGCCAAAGCTCTCCCCAACCTAGGTCACATAGGTCTGTGAGTGACAATGGTAAAAGTAAGATGACTCTTGAGGAGATTGAGGAGGAGAAGAGAGAGAGAGGAAGAGGAAGGCAATGGGAGAGAGTTCAAGTGGGACCCCTGGCTTCATGAAAGCTGCTATCAAGGCTGCCCCCAGGCCAAGCACTCAAGATGATGAGTTAAGGGAAACTAGATTAAACTATTTAGGGTCCAAAAACTATAACATTGATGAACTCATCTCTCTCCCCTTAGAGCAATTAGATGAATTGGCTGACATGGAAGTGTCAAAGGAGAGGAAGGAAGCTAAGGATGTAGAATTGCTCCTCAAGATCAAAGAAGAAAGAAGGAGAAAAAGACTATACAAAGCTCCTTCCCTCTCCCCAGTTCAGGAAAACCCTAAAACAGAGGTTGAGGCTGCTGAACAACAAACTCCGGAAGGTAGGGAACAAGACAGACAAAACATGATCACCTACCTGAGTGCCACATACCTCTATCAGGTAGTAGACCTTCTTCCCTACCATATGACTACATTGAATTTGAATGCCTCAAGCAGCTTGAGCAACAAGTTCTAAAGGAGCAAAAATCTGCTTAGAGGAAGACGAGGGAAGAGGCTGCTAAGTCAAGAGCCACCATCAAAGCAAACTTGAAGAAATCTGTTGACAGACAGAATATAATGAGCTTCTTAAAGCTGTATGGACTCCGGAAGGAGACTTGGTCTAATGTCTCTATCCATCATGGATGAGCATATTAGAGTGATCAAGCAGAAGATCAAGAGAGGTGAGCTGGTTGACTTGCATTCTCCACCAAGTCAGGCTACACCTAAAGTTGAGGTCAAGGTTGAACCACAAAAGACAACACATCCAGGACCTAGTGCTGCATCACAGCCAACTTCATCTTTTGATCCATATTAGGGTCCTGATCCTTCTCCTTCTAAACCTATGAAGGAAAAGGACACAACTAAGGAAGACAAACAAGAGCAATCTGGTATCGCAGGCCAGTCTTCTCAGTTAAAATACCAAGAAGAGGAAAAAGATGGCCATTAGAAAGGACACAAAGAAGAAGAAGAAGAAGAAGTCCAAGGCATCCACCTCTACACCTTAAGATGGGTCAGAACATCCTGAGGGTGATCAAGAAGAGGCTGCTCATCCAACTTCTATTCAAGTAGAGTCTCTTGCTGCTAAGAGATCCATTGTGTCTTGGATGTTTGCCACCAATCCGAACAGATGGTATATTACTAGAGATCAAGGAGGTCAAGACTTATACTTCTAGAAAAACATACTTGACTTCCCTCTACATGATCTCTATAACATGAGGAGATACTTTGAGAGTCTGAGGAATCCTAACTAGTTGATGATCAAAGGAATGGTCTTGATTCTGATGAGGACTCTCAATAGACGACGATCAAGAATCAAAGATCTCTTTAGTTTTGGTAGCATCAGCCTAGGGGGAGTTTGTAAGGACTACACTTAGAGGCTGATGCAACCAAAGATCAACCAAGGCTCTCAGCATGCAGAAATGAAGTACAAGGAAGTTACTTCGGAAGATTTGATACAACTTAGTGAATTATGCTAAGTGTCAAACCTTTCGAAGCCCAAAGACCATATCTTTCGAAGACAAAGATGAAGTCTTCCGAAGCCAAAGACTGATTTCTTCTGAAGACAGAGAAGACATGCTTTCTCTGAATCACCTTTTGACAAAAGCTGAACCACTTTCCATTGCCACTCTGAAGACTCACCAACTTATATGAGTTGGTGAAAAGTCCATGCGTTATACATTAAGGTCTTTTGTTTTTAACTTTCCAACTATGTACTTTTATCCTTTTTATAATAGATAAGGATGTGAGCTATGACATCTCATAGTCACTAGTCAAAAGGCAATCTGCCTTTTGACTATACATTGATCTTGTTGTCTAGATTATTGTTTTTAGCTGGCCTTCAAAGTATGGCCGGCTGTAGGATATAGTATAAAGTGTCTTAAGTACGTGTATCTTCAATATATGCTTTATAACACTTGTAAGAACTTGAGAGCAATATACATCATTCTTGAAAACCATATTTGAGTGTTCTTGTTCTTGTTGTTTTACTTGTATTCTTTGTATCATCTAGCCAGTTCCCTATTTGATCTGCTAAGTATTTCTTATATCTCCACCTTGTGAAACTGTTGCATTGACCACCCTTTACCGGTCTTGCAGATGGCATGGCGGTGGTGGTGGGTTAGGTGTAGATCTGCAAAAAATAGGGTGTAGATTTGGGTGGTTGATGGTGGGTCCCATAATGATATTAGTGGAGGTTGTCATCGGTGGTGGTTTGGGTGAACAGTGGCAATGGTGATTGTAATGGTGAGGGTGATGGAGAACTGGAGACGATGATGATGATGACGAAGATGATGATGATGATCATGGTGTGCTTGATGATGATGATCATGGTGTGTTTGATGATGATGGTGTTGGTGGTAACATATATTATTAAGATATAATTAATTAATATAAAATAAAATGGGTCCCATACGTATTTTATTGTTACTTAATAATAATAATTTCATTTTTTAGTTGAAGGGCAAAAATGTTATTTCACACCTATTTAACTGGAAAAACTAACGACCATCCGCTCTAGGGACTAGTCATGTTACGGTTAAGTAAACAGTTGGGACCAATGATGTAATCTCTCAAAATTTGAGACCAATATTACAATATAGGCAATCCACATGGACCAATCTTGTAATTAATACTTTATTCAATAATTTCCAAACATGATGGAGGAAAGTGTGCAACCAAACCATGGTTCGTAAGAATATTATAAAATACTAAAAGATAATTTTTTTGTTCAACAGCCTTTTCATATAGTTACAAGTCAAATTCCATCTCTCAGGTACCTCTCAATTCAGACTTAAACATTTCAAATTTGTATCTTTACAAATTTTTCGATATCTACTATATCTTTTATTGGAGCTAAAAGATCACGTAATATTTGTTTAAACCACATTTGTTTGTTAGATCATTCTTAAACCATCATGTTGGTTTATTTTTACTCACCCATCAAAACAAGTTTAGTTAGTTTTATAGATAAAAGATATGCAACACAACACCATTATGAAACATCTGACATTTTGTAACAAGAGGAGGCCATGAAAATTTAACATGAAGATTATATGACAATTTTCAACTTAATAAATCTTATATCAAAAGATTAAGCAAAAAATCAATGACTACATTGGGTTTAAGCAACTCTCATAGAAGATTGTTGGCTTCCATTTAAAGGGGATATGTTATAATGAGAGGGAACATTTGTAAGAGTTATCTTAGAGGCTGATGCTAACCAAAGATCTCTCAGCATGCTTGTGAAGTACAAGGAGGTTACTTTGGAAGATTTGATCACGCACAAGGAAAATTTACTAAGTGTCAAATCTTCCAAACTCAAAGACAAAAATCTTACGAAGCCAAAGACGGAAATGTTCAAAAGCCAAAAGTGAAGTCTTCTGAAGCTTGAAGACAAAGTCTTTCAAAGCTTGAAGATTGATTTCATCCAAAGACTTAGAAGACATGTGTCCCTAACACACTTTTGACAAAAGCTGAAACACTTTTCGCTGCCAGCTCTAAAGACTCACCAACTTATACAAGTTGGTGATGATCTCCATACTTTTGTCAACTTTATATTATGGTGTCTTTGTTTGTAACTTTTCATTCTTATACTTTTATCGTTTTTGTAATAGAATAGGATGTGAGCTATGCCATATCATAGTCACTTGTCAAAAGGCAATCTGCCTTTTGACTTTACATTGTTCTTGTTGTCTAGTTTAGTGTCCAGCTGGCCTTCAAAGTATGACCGGCTGTAGGTTGTAGTATAAAGTATCTGATGTAACCACTCTTAGGACTAAGCATTGTAACACTTGTAAAATTACTTAAGAGCAATATACATCATACTTGAAAAACCAATACTTGTGATCTTGAGTTCTTTATTTATTTGTTCTTTGTTTCCTTGTCTGGTTCCCTATTTGATCTAGTAAGTGTGTCAACTTCCTACTATGAAACTGTTGCATAACCATAACCGGTACTGCAATTGGTATTAGAGCTTCTTAGGCTCTTGATTGTAAGAGCTCACCATCTTAAATCATCTTCAGTTTCACAAAATACTTACTTGCTCAAATGGTAGCTCTCACTAAAGCTGACATAGAAACCGACACCATGACTAAGTCTCCACTAATCACTCCTGATGACTTTGATTCTTGGTGTATGAGGATGGAAGGCTTTATCAAGTCTCAAGACAATAGGATGTGGAGATCTGTAGTCTCAGGACCTCACATCCCTAGCACTACTTCAGCAACTGCTGAAGGTGGGATTATACCAAAGAAAATGGTTTACTATTCTAAAGACCTTTGGAAGAAGATTGATATAGATTAGAAAGCCATGATCGCTATTCAAACTGCTATTCCCAACTCTATCTACAAAGGCTTCAAGAAGTGCAAAACTGCAAAAGAACTATGGGATGCACTAAAGCTGATGTATGAGGGGTCTGTGGAAGCCAAGGAAAACAAGAAAGATATCATGAAGCAGCAGTTTGAGAACTTCACCTTCAAGACAGGTGAAACTATGACTCAACAATACTTTTCGTATGTTGAGATTATAGATAGTCTTGTGGATGTTGGAGTGAAACTTGAGAATAGGGACATTGTGAGAAAGTTCATGTTCTCTTTTCCCAGAGAACGGACACACTACTATGTCACAATTAAGAGAATTGAAAACCTCTCTACCCTCACTCTCACTAAGCTGTATGGTATCCTGAATGGTTACCAAATAGAGATGAACATGCAAATTCCATCTCCTAGATCATCTAGCACCCAAAAGACTTCAGCCCATCATGTGGTTGAAAGGGATAACAGATAATGACATCATCATCTTATTTGCTACCTTGACAACTCACTTAGGTGTCCTTTTATCACCTTCTCAAAAACTCCAAGGGAAAGCTACACTCAGGGAAGCCCATTCCAAGAACCAAGCTCTTCTTAGGCCTTTGTGTCTTCAGATGAAAGTGGTGGCAACTTTCTCATCACTCTTGAAGACATGGACTGCATCCATCCAGATGATCTAGAGTACATGGAGATAGTCCAGCAGATGGCTCTTCTCACTCACAAATCCAAAATGGTCTACAAGAGGACTGGAAGAAAGTTACCAAGCAATATAACCAGTGGAAAGTTTGTGCTAGATAAAAGCACAGTAAAGTGTTACAACTGTAACCAAATAGGCCAATTTGCTAGGGAGTGTAAGGTACCAAGAACAAATGGTGGCCATACACAAACCAGGCCAAACTACACTAAGGAAGCTCCAAGAACCGAGAAGCCTAACCAACCAAAGCAGCAGGCTGAAGTTACTGTTGATAAAGGAGACTTTGACTGGAGCTTTCAGGTTGAATATGTCTCTCCAAACAATGCCATGATGGCTGACCATGATGAAACCAAGGTATTGGAACATGTTTATACTCTTGAATGCATTGCTAAAGTAAACATGTACAGGTTCTATAACTTGGAAGTAAGATCAGATCTTGTGTCTTTGAACATTTTAAAAGCTAATTTTAAAAGAACAAAAATAACTATAAGCTTAAAATAGAAGACTTAGAGAAAACAATTTCTACTCTAAAACATGAGCATACAAATTATAGGACTCAGATCAAAGATCTTGTTACCATGTTAACCGAATGCAAGGTTGATCTTCTAATCAGCAAAGACAAGGCACAAAAATGTGTTCTTGAATAGGAAACCTTCAAGAACATCATATCTTCATCCTTTCATGCAAAAGTGTATTATCAGAACAAGTAGGGACTTGGATCAAATAAACTAGCTCCTCCACACACATTACTATCAGTCAGAGAACCAAGGTGTGGAACCTGTGAAGATGAGCTTTCTCCAATTGATCCTATCCTAGAGGAAGATGAAGATAAAGAGGATATAGTGATGAACCAGAGATGAGTGAAGAGGTTCGATCTAAGAAGGTTCACTATATCCGTTGAGAGAAGAAGAGACTAGGGATGGCCAAGTCTGCAAGAAAGAACATGATTAACTCTACAAAAAGAAGATCCAAGTAACCAGTTTTAGGACTAAGCCTTGTAATAATTGTAAAAAACTTCCTTTGGTATCATCCCACCTCCAGCATTTGCTAAAGTAGTACTTGTGATCTGAGGTCCTGAGACTATAGATCTCCACATCCTGCTGTCTTGAGACTTTATGAAGCCTTCCAACCTTATGCACCAAGTATCAAAGGTCATCAGGAGTGATAAGTGGAGACTTGGTCATGGTGCCGGTTTCCATATCAGCTTTAGTGACAGCTGTTATTTGAGCAAGTAAGTGTTTTTGAAACTAAAGAGTGATTCAAGATGGTGAGATCTTGAAATCAAAAGCCTATGAAGCTCTGATACCAATTGCAGGACCGGTTATGGTTGTTCTACAATAGTCTCACAGTTGGAGAAGACACACTTGCTAGATCAAATAGGGAACCAGGCAAAGAAACAATGAACAAAAGATAAGAACACTCAGCACACAAAGATTGGTTTTCAAGGATGATATATATTGCTCTCAAGTGTTTTACAATTATTACCAGGCTTAGTCCTAAGACTGGTTACACGAGATACTTTATACTACATACTACAGCCGACCATACTTTGAAGGTCAGCTGGACACTAATCTAGACAACATGATCAATGTAAAGTCAAAAGGTAGATTATCTTTTGACATGTGACTATGACATGCCATAGCTCACATCTTATTATACTACAATAAGGATAAAAGTACTAAAGTACAAAGTTATAATAAAAGATACCATACTAAACAGTTGACAAAAGTAAAAGGGTAATCACCAACTTATATAAGTTGGTGAGTCTTCAGAGTTGGCAGCGGAAAGGTTTTCTGCTTTTGTCAAAAGTATGTTAGAGAAGCATGTCTTCTCTGTCTTTGAAAGAGTTTGGTCTTTAGGCTTTGGAAGACTTTGTATTCATCCTTCAGAAGACTTCACTTTTGGATTTAGATGATTTCTTTCTTTGGCTTCAAAAGATTTGACACTTAGTTATTTTTCTTTATGCATGGTCAAATCTTTTGATGTAACCTCCTTGTACTTTAGTGCATGCTGAGAGATCTTTGGTTAGCATCAGCCTTTTGGATAAACTCTTACACTATACATTGGGATGGCAAGGATTATTGTCTATGTATAATAATCAAACAACCATGAATGTACTTAGCTTATGAACATTGTTCATATTAAAATGTGTTAACATCTTGTAGATGTAATTTAATGACATATACATAACATGTATACTCGAATTACTAGTTGAGAAATGAATAAGTTATGTTAATAACACGTTGTCTTGTACCTCAAACAATTTAATGGGTCGTTATACAACATACCACTAAAATGTTTGAGACCATATAAAGATCCAACATTCATATCTCGAGATACTAATTTTAGTACTTCATGCATTTTTAACCTTTTAATGGTTTTCATATTGATGTCACTCTTAAGTGTTCCGTATAAGTAAGTACTGATAATATCTATAAGTTTTACCTGATGTCCTTATGAGATTAGGAGGCAAATTAAACAACTATAGGTTACCTCATCCACTACACGGGAATATGTTTCCTCATAATCAACTATTGGGATTTGAGTAAGAAATCCAAGTGTTATAAGATGTACCTTATATCGCATACTCTCAATATATCATTTTTTTATTATAATGACACATATTTACAACATACTGGTTTAATGTCTATGTATGCTTTAACTACACATTCAAAAACGAAGTACTTATCAGGTAGAAATTGTCATTATGGCCAAGTTATCTCTATGTATGTAATCTTATAGAGTTTTAGACTAATCTTTTTCTTGATTATATGTTCTACTATAGCATGTTTGAATATTTCATTTAACAAGTGTTCTATTATGGTTCTATGTATTGTATATTTGTATATGATTTATCAATATCTCATTGTTTATTAAGCATTATTTCTACTTGAACTTTGTAATCCTAATTTGAGGCAGTATCATACTAGTCTCTTCTAGGAAATTTATCTCTATTATGTTTTATATATGACTGCTTATAGGTTACACCAACTGTATTATTATCCTCTTTTATATCATGTATGTTTATCTTTGGAACTGATTTATTTTAAATGTTTTCTTTGTATGAATATTTCAAATTGTGCATGTAAATTTGATGCTGGTATATGTGACTTTGTCACTCTATTTGTGTTTGTGAATACATCTTGTCACTCATTTGTTACTTTTTTACAACTGTATGACAAACTTGCAGGACCGTTTAAGGGATGGTCAATACAATCAGTCTCACAATGAGGAGAGTGTTAGAACACTTAATAGATCAAAGAGGGAACATGGTTTGTGTAAATGATACTAAGAATACAAGAAAAGCAGTTGAGACAGAACTAAGAACAAGAACAAGCTAATATTGTTTACAAGGATGCTGTATATTGCTCTCAAGTTCTTTTACAAGTGTTACAAAGTACAAAAAGAAAGATAAGGACCTGAGATACTTTATGCGACCTCCTACAGCCAGCCATACTTTGAAGGCCAGCTAGAAACACTAATCTAGAAAACAAGATCAATGTAAAGTCAAAAGGCAGATTGCCTTTTGACTAGTGACTATGACATCCCATAGCTCACATCCTAATGTATTACAAAAAGGATAAAAGGTACAAAGTAGGAAGTTATAGACTAAAGCATGGACCTTTTGACAAACTCATGTAAGTTGGTGAGTCTTCAGAGTTGCAGCAGAAAGCAAGTCAGCTTTATGGAAAAGTAGATCAGAGAAAACATGTCCTCTCTGTCTTCAAAAGAAATCCGTCTTCACTTCATTGGCTTTGGAAGACTTTGTCTTTGACGCTTCGGAAGACTTCGTCTTTGAAGCTTCGGAAGACTTCATCTTTGGCTTCGAAAGATTTGGTCTTTGGCTTTGGAAGATTTCACACGTAGAATAATTTCTGTAATGAGTGTAAAACTTCCGAAGTAACTTCTACCTTGTACATTAGTGCATGCATTCAGGAAGCTCCTTGGTTGTTTTTGTTTCTTTTGGTGCATCAGCCTTATAATATGACCTTATAAACTCCCCCTAAGCTGATGCTACCAACACAGAGAAGTTATTCACATGTTGACAGTCCTTATTATTGTTGAATCTCTCAAAGATTAACATTTAGTCTTTATTGTCTTTATTAATAGTTTTGTCATAGTTTAGGGACTTATTTGTAAATATATGTTCCTTTTTCTTTTCTTTAATAGTATAAATAGCATAGATTATGTATTGTGTAGGTAAGCACAAAGACTAGACTAGTGCATCTTAGAATCAGTTGAACGAAGTGTAACTATTCTCTACACTTGTATTTCTATGCTTTCTATCAACGAAAAACTATGAATTTTTTCTGATATGTTTGCATTCATTTGATTACTTGTGTTTGTTTTGATTCAATTGCATCACAATATCATCACAGATCGATCCATTTTGATCCTATTAAATGGTATCAGAGCTGTTGGTTCAGTGATTTGAGCTTGTCGACATTTTGAGCTCTCTGAATCACTTGAATCTGTGATTGATAAGCAATTTGATCAAATAATTGTTGAATTCAGTTGTGTTTCATCAATAGAAACATGATTTGAATCACAATTTCATGTTCAATTCGTTCAAATCTGAGAATTTGACCTAAATTCTGTTTGAACCTGTTCTTCATATTCAGACTGTATTTCAATCAAAAGATTGAATTATTGTTGTTGTTTGTTGAAATTGAAGATGAACGATTGATTATCGACCTATAAACTACCTAATTGGAAGTTTTTAGATCAATTCAACAAGTGTTGAAGATTTTCAGAAGATTTGAGTTCGTTTGAATCTGTTGAATTAGGCTCATTAGGTTAAAACGCTACTGAAAATTGCCTAAGTGTATAGGCGCTTGACAACTATTTAGGCGTTTGAACACTATTCAGGCGTTTTTGGTCTAGGCGTTTGACCACTGTTGAGGCTCATTACAATTGTTTGGACACTTTGAAACTTTTCAGAAACTAAGTAATTCTAGGCTCATAACCACTGTTCAGGCGCATTACAACTGTTCAGGCGCATTATCAGTTGGGCATTTCAGAATTCTACTAAGGCAGTCCCTTAGGCGTTTCTACATCAAAGTTGGGTGTTTGACAACTATGTGGGCGCTTCATTACTGTTTAGGCGCATTAACTCAACGCTTACAATTTTTTTCAAAATCTAAAAATCCAAAAATATTTTCAATTCATTGTTTTAATTCAAAACATAAAAAAACAACAAAAACAAATCTTTTTCTTAAAAACAAAAATTCAAAATGGTCAAATCTGAAGATTCTGAGAACAAAGTTCCTAAGTTGAAGAACAGAGCTGATTTTAAGAACTGGTCTCTTAGATTGAAACATCATCTTAATTCTATTGACACTGACTTGTGGAAGTTAATAGAAAAAGGTCCTCATATCCCTATTACATCAGATGGTCCTGATAGAGGTTTTGTCTACACAAAAGACTCTCCAGAACCTTATCCTGAATATGGGTTACAAGGTGATGATCTAAGAAAAGTAATGAATGACATTAAAGCATATTCATTGATATGTAAAGGATTACCACTAGAAGTCTTAACTAGACTTGATGGATATCAAACTGGATATACTATGTATAAAGCTTTGAAGATAATATGTGAAGATGCTAAGGAGATTCAAGATCTCAAGAAGCAGAAACTGAAGAGGCAGTTAGAGCTGTTTGAGCATTTATCTGGTGAAACTATAAACCAAATGATAAATAGATTTGTGCAACTTACAACTGAGATGTCAACTGCTGGCATCAAAAATGATCTCAAAGATCTAAATTTCAGACTTCTCAATGCTCTTCCATCTTCATGGAAACAAACAGTGACATTGTTGAAGCACATTGAAAAAATCCCTATGGATCTTGATCTATTGATTGCCAAAATTGAGTCAGTTGAGATTGATGAAAGCTCAAGAAACAATGATAGAGTAGCATCAATGTCTCAGTACAAATATGTTGCATATCCAGCTAGCACAATGGAGAATTCCTTTATGGCATAGAATAAGAATTCACCAGAAGAAGAGGGTAATATGTTTGTTGGAGCAGGGTTTTTTAAAGATTCTTCATATACAAGTGCTCCTGCTTATGCAACTCAACCACAACCTCAGTCTCCTCCTAAACCTCAAAACTCTAAACCTCAAATTGAGACTCCATCTTCTAACTCTGCTAAAACTAGCAAAGTTAAAGATGTTATTAACATCCTATTACAGGATGAGGAGTCCAAAACTGCTTTTACTGCTTTTATGGCTAGTTTTCAAGCTTATCAAGGTAGTCATTTAACACAATTAGATCTTGTTTTGCAGGACTTATTCGAGATGGATCCAGACGATGTAAAAGAGATGGACTTAAACTGGAAAATGGTGATGATTGCATATAGAACCCAGAAACATTCTTATGTCAACAGGAACTACAAGCCAAGTGCTAACAAGACTGTTGGATTTGACAAATCTAAGTTAAGGTGTTTCAACTGCAATAGCTATGGCCACTTCTTATGGGAATGCAAAGCTCCTAGAAACAAATGAGGGAATGGTCAAGCTAGTTCAAGCAATCAAAGATATCCACAACAGTCTCAGAAGACATTCCAAAATCCATATCAAAGTCTACCAATGCCTGAACTTAAAGATGAATCTAAGTCTTCGGAAGAGCCTAAGAAAGCTCTTGTCGTGAGCATCAAGGATGGATATGATTGGAGTGCATAGGCAGAGCAGTTTACAGCTGACTTAACCTCTAGTTTATCTCTTATTGCAGAGGTTCAAGGTGAAGACCGGTCAGAAGACAGTGATCCAAAGGCTGAAGATGACTCTGAAATTGAAGAAGGAAAGTATGACTGGAGTGATAAATCTGATCTAAAGAGGATTCAGTTAATGGCACAGTCAGATCAACCAACATTGAAAATTTATCTTCTAACTCTAAGACTACTTCACCTAACTATACTAAAATACCAGCTGAAGTAAGAGAAAAACTATGCACCAAATCTTGCTTTGAACATGTAGAATATTACCGAACTTACTCATACAAAATTTGTGAAAAGCTCAAGCAAGAGAAATTAATGCATAATAAACCTAAAAATGACCAAAAATATTAGATGAAAAGATCATTTCTCTACAAACTTCATGGAACAAAATTTGAAAGAACTAGAAATTGTTTCCAAACAACTTGAAGAAATGACTAAGAACTTGGAAGAGGAGAAAATAGCACATGCTGCTACACAAGTTGATCTTGCAAAAGTCAAAAGTTCCAAAACAATTGTGGAATAACTGGTAAGTGAACAAAAGGACAAACAAAAAGCAGGCTTAGGTTTTACACACGAACCAATGCCTGAATCTATAACAAACACTTTACTAGAGAACTTCAACACGATGATCATTCTCCTGAAAATAAAGCTAAACTTAAAGCTTTCCAAAACAAAAACAACAAGATTTCTGATAGTGAAGAAGAGAAAACCAATGTTGAAATCTTTGAAGAAAAAGATACTGAAAATATCAAAAACGGTCATCCGGTAAAAGTAAAATCATATGAACCACGACCAAAAAGTAAGAAAATATTTGTTCCCAAAGAATATGTTTTAGAAGAAGTGATCATTAAAAATAATAAACAAAACTCCAAAAACAAAGATAAAGCAAAATAAAAGGAAGAAACATCAGAAGATTCAAACTATTATAGTCTAAATAATCCAGAGTTTATTAAATGGCAAAAAGATCAGAAAGAGAAAAAAACTGAAAAAGAATCTTCACCTGAAGATGTTCAATCTCAAATAAAATCAAGTTCTACAAAATCAAGGAACCAAAGAAGAAGAAGAAAATTGACTAAAGCTAAAACTGATCAAAATAAGAGTCAAGAAAATTAGACAAAAACAACAAATCAAGCAACTCAATGTAAACCAATAAAATTTGTGGCTGCTGGTACTTTGAACATGAACTTAATTCAAGAAGTTAAACAAACTCCTAAGAACAAATCAAACTCTGATCTTAAAACAGGTTCAGATTCAAAGTCTTCCGCTGTCGTTAAACGATTTGTTTCTAAGGATTCTAAGAATGCAGTTCATGTACAAAAGTCAAAACCAAATATACAAAAGAACAAATTGTCAAATCAAAAACAAAATTTGTCAAATCAAAAACAAAAGATTAACTTTTCAATGCCTAAATCTAAACAAGGATCAAACGTTGCGTCAACATCAAAAGTTAATAAACAGTTGTTTAAAACATCACACTGTGAAATTTGTGACATGTATAATCATAAGACTGCTGAATGTTTTTTTAACAAGTACTGTCACATATGTGATATGAGAAATCACTTAATAATAGATTATTACTGTAATAAGTATTGTACCTTCTGTGATGAAAGAACTCACAATACAGAAAATTGTTATTTTAGAAAGAATTCACCAAGGAAAGGATTTGCCAATACACAATTGAGCAAAGGCTATGTTAATCCTTAGTTTAAAAGAAATCAAACGGTTGGTTTTCAATGATTAACTAACCAACCTTCCTTACTTGAGATCTTTCAAAAGAAATGACTCTGTGAGACCAAAACAATACATTCAAGATCAATTCATTCCAAGTTCTGTGAGAATGAATGATAAAAATTTGGAAATAAAATTTTTTCAAAAATTAGTCATTCAAATGGTATGAATTTTCTTAATAATGATAAAAAATTTGTGAATAATAGAATTGATAAATTCATTAAAAACCAGCCTGATGTGAATAAACTCCATTTTAAACAATTCACCATTGTTGATAAGTTTGGCAAACCCAAGACCATCTCGGCTTAGGTCGATAACTCAACTTAATTTTCTTTGTCTTGCAGGTACGCCCGAGAAGACCTATCAACACATGGTATGTAGATAGTGGGTGTAGCCGGCACATGACAGGCAATCATGCCTTACTTCAAGAATTTAAGTTAAAAGATGGTACACGCGTCGCCTTCGGTGGTGATGCAGGAGGAAAAATTACAGGCGAGGGAACAGTATCCAACGTGATAATAAGCTTTGATAAAGTCAACTACTGCTCACAGTTGAACTTTAATTTGTTAAATGTTTCCCAAATTTATGACAAATCTTACTCTATTCTTTTTGATGATTCTTTTAGTTATATTTTGAAGCCAGGTTTTCAGATTAGCAAAGACTGGGTAGTTGTTAAAGCTGTTTGGGATTGAGATGTATACAAGCTGGATACGTCTCAAGTTGATCCATCTACAGAAACAACTTGCCTTATTGGTCAAGCATCAAATGACGAAAGTCAGCTTTGGCATAGACGTCTCGGGCATTCTAACTTCAAGAACATGAACAAGCTTGTATCAAGAAATCATGTTGTCGATCTTCCAACAAAGAAGTTTGCCACAACTGATCTCTGCTCAGCATGTTTAAAAGGAAAGCAACATAGAGCGTCTTATAAGCCCAAGCTGATAAACTCAAATTCCAAACCTCTCAAGATGTTGCACATGGACATATTCGGACCAACAAATGTTCAGAGTATTGGAAAGAAATCTTATTGTTTAGTTATCATTGATGACTTTACAAGATTTTCTTGGGTTTTCTTTTTGCATGCTAAATCTGAAATGGCTGAATTATTAAAAGAATTCATCTTTAAAGTAGAAAATCAATTAGAACAAAAAGTGAAAATAATTAGAAGTGATAATGGAACAGAATTTAAAAATGCTAATATTGATAAATTTTGTGTAGAAAAAAGTATTGCTTGTCAGTTCAGTGCTCCTAGAACTCCACAACAAAATAGAGTTGCTGAAAGGAAAAATAGAACTTTGATTGAAGCAGCATGGTCTATGTTAGCAGATGCTAAAAGTCCAATCACTTTCTGGGATGAAGCCATATCCACAGCATGTTTTGTGCAGAATCGTTCATTGATTGTGAAAGATAAACAGAAAACTCCTTATGAGTTGATGTTTGGCAGGAAACCTAATATAGATTTTCTTAAATCTTTTGGTTGTCCAGTTTTGATTTTAAATTCAAGTGATTAGCTAGGAAAATTTGATGCAAAATCTGATGAAGGATTTTTCGTTTGATATTCATTGATTTCAAAAGCTTTTAGAGTTTATAACTCTAGGACAAATGTTATCCTTGAAACTTTCAACGTTAAATTTCTTGAAAATTCTTTTCCATCAGTTGCAAATGGTCCAGCTTGGTTATTTGATTTAGATTCATTATCAAACTCTTTTCATTCTAACTTGTTTGAATTTACAGGTGAGAAGAAAAATCAAGCAGGAGATCTCGGTTCTTTCAGCGATGATTCTGATTCTGATGATATGACTCAAGCCTAGATTATCCATTTTTCTCTTTTGTGAAAGATCCTATATTTTAGTCTGAAAATCATGATCAGTCTCAACAAGCTCAAGAACATTCCTTGTCTAAAAATACCAATGTTTCACAACCTTTTCCTAATGATGGTCCTGAAATTATACAACCTGAGTCTGGAACATCATCGATCTCTGATGATGTAGTTGTTACTGATAATCTTGATTACTTTATCAACTCACCGACTCAAGTTCCTAATTTCAATCCATATTCTTTGAACTTATCGCATCAGCTTTGGGACTTGAAACAATCTAATCTAGATGTTCATGTTCAAGTGAATGAGATTCCAACATCTCATGTTCACAAGAACCATCCTACATCTCAGATTATTGAGACTTGATGAAGCCTTCTATTCTTTGGCACCAAGTATCAAAATCATCAAGAGTGATCAGTGGAGACTTTGTCATAGTACCTGTTTCCATATCAGCTTTTGTGATAGCTGCCATTTGGGATGTTAAGTGTTTTGTGAAACTGGAGGGATTAAATATGGTGAGATCTTACAATCAAGAACCTAAAAAGCTCTGATACCAATTGCAGGACCGATTAAGGGATGGTCAATACAATCAGTCTCACAATGAGGAGAGTGTTAGAACACATAACAGATCAAATAGGGAATCTAGTTTGTGTAAATAATACTAAGAACACAAGTAAAGCATTTGAGATGGAACTAAGAACAAGAGCAAGCTAATATGGTTTTCAAGGATGTTGTATATTGCTCTCAAGTTCTTTTAAAAGTGTAACAAAGCATAAAAAGAAAGATAAGGACCTGAGATACTTTATGCTACATCCTACAGCCGGCCATACTTTCAAGGCCAGCTGGAAACGCTAATCTAGACAACAAGATCAATGTAAAGTCAAAAGGCAGATTGCCTTTTGACTATTGACTATGACATGCTATAGCTCACATCCTAATGTATTACAAAAAGGATAAAAGGTATAAAGTAGTAAGTTACAGACTCAAGACCATAATCTATAGTTTACTAAAGCATGGACCTTTTCACCAACTCATGTAAGTTCGTGAGTCTTCAGAGTGCAGTGGAAAGTAAGTCAACTTTATGGAAAAGTAGACCAGAGAAAGCATGTCCTCTCTGTCTTCGGAAGAAATCAGTATTCACTTCATTGGCTTTAGAAGACTTTGTCTTTGAAGCTTCAGAAGACTTCATCTTTGGCTTTGGAAGATTTGGTCTTTGGCTTCGAAAGATTTTACACTTAGAATAATTTTTGTGATGAGTGTAAAACTTCCGAAGTAACTTATACCTTGTACATTAGTCCATGCATGCAGGAAGTTCCTTGGCTGTTTTGATTTCTTTGGTTGTATCAGCCTTATAATATAACCTTACAATACTTAACTTTAGATTCGTATTGATCTATTTGTAGATATAAATTTGATATTGGTGATGCTTTGAATGTTATTTCTTGTATTACCGTCTTTCTTTATTATTATCTCCCCTAAGATCAAGAATACTTTTGTATTAACTGCAAGTAGCAACCGATATACTATAAATATTCTTTAGTCTATTGTAGACCGGAAGTTAAAACTAATATAAATATCTATTCTTGTTTATGATTTGTTTTTGGTACACTATGGTGATGGTATTGGTATATTGATCACAACCAAATAATTTATATGAGAGCTGCAATCAGACAATCTTGCAATCTCATCAAATCATCCCTTCCAAACTTAAGCAGAACCATACGTTCAATGATATGGTAATCTTTATCTACATAGTGGATCAACGCGTGTCTAGTCTCCTTCTCACAACTCCACCACATGAGCTTAGAGAAGCTGTTAACCGACTAAGGAGCGTGTATAGGGATCTTCCTAACATATCTTGGATGCTTAAAAACCCGTATCTTCATTGGCTTGTTAGTATTTGGGTCTATACGCGTCTCATCTTTAATGGCTATGGATTTAGTAGTTTTGAAGTCTTTGAAGTTAGTTTTACTCTGTCTCCATATCATATTCCTAATCTAATTCCCTTTTCCATAATTGCTCGGATTGTAGTTTTGAAGTCTTTGAAGTTAGTTTTACTCTGTCTCCATATCATATTCCTAATCTAATTCCCTTTTCCATAATTGCTCGGATTGATAAACCGAACACGACCCATACATATAAATCAAAGCTTTGAGTGTATGAATGTCATGCTCGTCCTGATAATACTCTATATCACCAGCCTTTCTTTTCACCATGTACATCTTCTTCTTAGCATCATATCCTAACTAATAATAGGTTCTGAGTTTCCTAACCTTGTGAAAGGTTTGGAATGTCTTAGCGTGTGTACATAAGATGGCGGAGGAAGAGCATCAATAGTAAGATTTCTAATCTAATGTACAACATTTTGATTAGTTAGATCTGCTGCCTTGTCAGTCGTGTCTTAGCACTTGAATCACCAACTATCTCTCCTTCTTCGATCAAAATCTGAAAAATAAGCCTTTAAGACTATTTACAAACATGTCTGTATAACCTACATCTCCTCCAAGTCATCAAATGGACTGAAGTCTTCATCAATTCCTTAGCAAGAATCTATTTCTGAAATGTATAGAACTCCTTCTCATAAGTCTCTTTAGTAGCGGGATCTAATTGAGTATAGTCAACTGTATCATCAAGACTTGTTCTGGAGACATTAGTAGAACTCGATGATCCAGAAGCACCAGCAGCTGAACCTATATCACCGCCCTGATCATCATCATCATCATCTTCATCTCCATTACCATCCTTCTTATTATCATAACCATCATCAATGCCATCTTCCTCATCACAACTAAAATCCACCATTTCGAAGTCATCATCATCATGAACAGGGTTAGGGAAAGGTATGTCATGCTCAGGCTCCACAAACACCTCTCCAGCAAATACTACAGGTCGATCCTTAGTAGCCGAGGTAGGAACAATGGTAGATGGCTCTTGATCAACATTCGCAATGTCAGTTTTCCTTTTAGTCATAGGATCAATGACATGCTTTGTAATAGTAGTTAGATCACTAGGAAATTCAAGACCAACAGATTGCTGTCCACTTGACTCTCTAACTTCTGTGGTTTGCTGCTAAGCAAACGAGAATAGAACATGAGAAGTGAGGTCTTTGATGTTCTGTTCCATGATCTATATATAACTAAACATAAGCTATTGCTGATGCTCTAGACTCTTGATCCTCTCATCCTTCTCTTGATTTAGAGCATGTAAATCGTAGATCTGCTGAGTTTTCTCCATCATCTCTCTCTCTAACACTAGAACTTTCTACTCAAGAGATACCCTCGTGGGTGAATTAGGTGCAGACTCAGTATGCCGTCTTGGCTCAGGAGTAGTGTTGATGAAATCCTCCATCCCAAACATGTCATTATGACCTTGAGTTCTTGGTGGAGTGCTCAACACATCATTAGCAGCAGGCATAGCAGATGATGTTACAGTTGTTGATTCTGTAACAATCACTTGTGTCTCTAATGTAGTATCCTCACTTGCTGTGACTAAAGTCTCAGACATAGATATATCAGAACTATTTGACACAATGGTCATCGGGGTCTGACACTTACGCAACACACCCTCGTCCTCTACCCCTCCCACACAAACTATCAGAAGCAGCATGTTTCCTGGACATCCTATTCTTTCTCCTCTAAGTAGATGGAGAATCCTTAGGAACAAAGTTAGTATCTCTTTCCTTAGAAGTGCATTTGGTAGGAGTTTATTGCACTCTGGGTCATTCTTGCAGCGTATACAGGACATTCCCGAGCTGATCACTCTCAGTGTTGCTATCACTATCTGTGAACCATGTGTTCAGCTTATCTTTAGCTGACATCCTAGCTCCTTGTGAGCTTTCTGAAGCATCTTTGTGAGTGCTTAAAGATAGACCAGCTTGATCAGCTTGGTGAGCTTCAGCCTCTTCCTGTTGAGCTTCTTCTTGATATCCTTCAACAAATCGACTAAGCTTGGTAAAGTGAGTACCATCCTAGGCATTACCACGGGCTCCCATCAAATAGGTGAATATGTCTTTCTTCATCACCATAACAACATAGGTGGATGAGCAGCATTCACTGTCATCTGTATAAATTTACGTTACATGATAAACATCTTCTCTACAGCAGCAATCACTTTCTTCTGCATCTCAGCAAACATAGCCTTGGATATGTTGTAAGGTAAATCATCGACAAGTGATACCAGCAGAGATCTGAATACAGCACTTAGGCTATCCATCCCAGCCTTTAGGTTGCTCAATCACTGAATCACCACATGAGCTAAATACTTCCAGAATGGAGGCAAGTATTTCTTCTCCAGTGATGGATACCGGTGATCATAACCCATCCTCTTAAGACAGTCTCTTGCTACATCATCATCAATCTTTACTGGCGCATTTGGCTGATCTTCTAATAGTAATACACTGTTGATAACTTCTACTGTAATAAAAATCCTCTTCCCCTTAACCGTAGCAGAAATACAGGGTTCTCCCTGAGTATCTCTCTCATTAGCTGGAATAATCCAGAACTGATCAACCACATTAGTGTAGATAGTGGGATTAGCTGTTATAACATAGTGTATCCTAGAAGTCTTAAGGCCATCAATCAGAGATCTGAATAATGCCTTATCATCAGAAACGTCTCCAAGAAAAGTAACAACATTATGGTTGTTATTAAAAACCATTTGTAGAGCCATCTAAAAAATTATTATAGACAAAGAATGATTAGTTACTCATACACAGTAATTCTTAGACTTAGAAAAATTTTGAAATTGAAGTTTTGTACATTTCGCATGACTATAACTAATTTCATACGAATATTTAATTTTCCAAGACTAACTTTTCGCGCAACAAGAATACTACTCGCATGAAACAAGACCATAGGTCAGCTGTTAGTGTGACAACTCAAAAAGTAAAGCAAAAGATTCTAAGCAATTTGAAAACTTATCGCATCTGCTTATGTTCTAACATCTTTTTGCATGCAACAAGCATGAACTTTCAGATTTTTCAAGTTAAACTTTTTCAGCATGATTTAACCATTAATACATGTTCAACAAGTGTCGATTAGATCAATTTTAGGGTTTCATATGGTTAATTTCTTTCAATTTTATGTCTATTTGTCCTTATTAGTTCGATTAATGTTTCAACACACATAAACTCAATCAACAACTTGAAATCTACCTTATCAATCCTTTAACATTCAACGTGCGACCACAATGAATGCGAATATCACACAAAACAAATTTAACACTTAGATAATTTGAGATTTTGAAATCAGAGATTTTTCATACGAATTAAGGAGTTATCGTACAGTTATTCTATTTATAATGCACTGACTTCTCGTATGCGACTAGTTCAACTAGTTGCATTAGAAGTTTAATTTCTTTTAAACTTTATAAATTTTTAACCATTTTATTGATTTTTGTTTGAGCTTTGATTTGTTATGATTAAAAATACATTTAACTAAGTGTTTATAATTAACCAAAAACCCTCAATTTTTTAAAATTTTGTTTAACAAAGAGAAAACGTAAACAAACATGAGTTTTTTTAACAAAGCTAAACAAAAACAAATTGATATTTGAATTATACTTATAACTAAAAATATTTTGATAAATTTTCATGTATAGGATCATATTTTTGTGAAATCGATTATTAACATCATCCAATTTTATTTTATATAAGACTGGTTATGCTGATTGTCAATATGTTGTATCCACTTTAAACTTAGACTTCAATCATTTCTTAGACACATATGCTATGATATTTATCATTTTTTGATTAGTTTATATGAAGTCAATGGATCCCACAATCAAAAATCTTTTAGAACCCTTATCCAGCTTCAAGATACTTTTTAGATTTCAAGTCACCCCAATTTGACTTAAACCTTTTACCTTTGATCAGTATTTTCAAGATTACTTTTCTCTCTTATAATATCTATTTAGAGCATAGCTAGCCTGAGAAACGTTTCTGAACACAGAATATTAACAAGTTTTTATACTTATAACTACCAATCAGACTTATGTTTTGCCTTCGCATGACGTTTAGGACCTATATGTCAATTCGGACTTACGTGCCCCATCTTTTGATTTTGCATCCTGTGTCAAAACATATTCTCAAAAAGAAAAATAATTATCATATAGTACGTATGTTTTTGACATATCTTTTATGATTGTGCAAATTGACATTTTTTATTCCTATATGACCTTATAGCATCTTTTTACTCATTTTGATTATTTTTCTTTTGTTTTTTGTCTTTCATATCTTTCATCTTTTTGGGCTTTATAAGTATATATATATATATATATATATATATATATATATATATACATATATATACGTATATATATACATATATATATATATATACGTATATATTACATATATATATATATACATATATATATAATATATATATTATATATATATATATATATGTATATATATGGTGCTTCTGAAGATACTGAATCAGAACGTAACTGGCTTGAGTATGACTAAACTGTAACTCTCAGTCTGTTTTAGCTTAAAATCAGTGTTACCATAAAACCTTGATGAGTAACCCTATTTAGTCATAGAGACTTTACTTTCAGTGCATCATAGATCATACTACTTTTCATTCTGAAAGTCAAACCTATTAACATATCAGCATAATCAAAGTCAGTTTCTTTTAAGCTTTAGTATGTAATATATCAAAATCAAAAATGTATTTCCTATGTAACCTTGAAAATTTAATTTTTTGAGTTTTTAAAACCAATTATTTTTGCAATTTTTCTTCAAACTTTACTCCTCCTAAGAACAAAATCTTTTTCGAGACATTTTCATATTTTCTCCCCCTAAAATTGTGATTATTTAGAATAAAAAATAACAATTTTAACTAAAATGAATAGACTTTTTTTTGAGAGGGTGTAAGGATAATTATTAACCAAAATAAATCATTCCTATATATTGAACCAAAAAGTCAAATCAGGAATGATCAAATGCCTTAGTAAACAAATCAGCAATGATGTCATCTGATTTAACTAGTTCCAAATGAATAAGCTTCTGATAAAAACAATCACGGATAAAATGCATTCGGATGTCGATGTGTTTTGTTTTTGAATGTTGGATAGGATTCTTCACTATGTTCAACCCTGTAGTATTGTCACACCAAATCTTAGTGTTATAGATGTTAAGACCATAATCAAGAAGTTGTTGTTGAATCCAAATGATCTGAGAAAAATAGCTTGATGCGGCCACATATTCAGCTTCTACAGTGGATGTGGATATCGTCTGCTACTTCATGCATTGCCAAGAAATCAATCTATTTCCAAGAAATTGACATCCACCTGTTGTTGATTTCCTGTCCAAATTACATCCTGCATAATCACTATAAGTATGAGCATATAAATTGAAATCAGAATTTTTAGTTTACCAATGTCCAAGTTTTGGTTGGCCCTTGAGGTATTTGAAAATCCGCTTGATAGCTTTCATGTGTGTCACCTTTGGATTACTTTGATATCGTGCACAATGAAAGACAGGAAACATGATGTCTGGCCTACTGGTAGTGAGTTATATCAAAGATCCAATCATTGATCGATACAAATGTTGATCAACATCTTCACTTGTGAGATCAGGAGTTAAAGTAGGAGGAGAAGACATCAGAGTTGGTACAATCTTGGAGTCTTTAAATTTATATTTGTCCAGAATACTATGAACATATTTCTCTTGATGTATCAGTATACCTTTATCATCTTTTTTAACTTGAATACCCAAGAAAAACTACATTTCTCCAAGAGAACTCATCTCAAATTTCTTTTTCATCACAGCTTCAAATTCCTTGCACAAATCATTATTTGTAGATCCAAAGATAATGTCATCGACATATACATGAACAAGAATGAGATCATCACAAGTGTTTTGTAAGAATATGTAAGGCTCTGATTCCAGGAAGCCTCACAGTAGATCATTCATAACATATCAAAGATTTAAAGCATTTATTTAAGTAAAAATTGCAGTAGAAATTACTTTGATTCAAACTCGTGATGACATAATTCAAAGAAAACATTAACACTATCTTAAATACATCAAAAAGTCTTAAAAGATTGTTTAATAATTTTCTAAATTTGGGATGCCAGTCTTTAGTTGCCAAGAAGCATTGGATCCATGCCCCCATCCTTCTAAGCCCAACAACTCACCTGTCAAACTTATATGCATGCAAAAGCCAGCTTCGCTGAGTGAGTTCTAGGTTTACATTATCAGATAATCTTTTAGTGAGATATGTTAACTTTATCATTCTAATTTAGTCAACACAAGAACAAACATTTACTTTACACAGACTGTCACTTTATCATTAAAACTTTCGCTTATTTATTATTTATTACTCTTCTTTATCCGTCAATTCCTAGTTACTATGTCTCGGTATCTGGCCAAGGGACAGACCCCCGCTTGTGATAAACACAAGACTTTACTTTAGCCGTTCTTGTGTTGAAACAAGAGTTTACTTTATCCATGAAAGCACAACAAATGCAACTCTGCTTTATCCTTTGCTTGCAAAACTTTACTTTAGCAATGGTATATTGTTACGAGCTCAATAACATTTCTTTAGGTTTTACTTTCATCTTTAGTTATACATATACTTATACATGCTAAGAATCAACTCATAGTCCATATATTCACATTCTTTAACAAAATAATATAAATAGTAACCGACCCTCTAAGGGACAGCGGGGGTTTGAGGGCGGCAGCCCCTGATAGCAGGGTTCTAGGGGCAGCAGCCCCTAGTGGGGTCCAAGAGGCAACGCCCTTGGCTAGGGCCTGGCTGAAGAAATTTTATTTGAAGAATTTATATAGCATAATTTGTTATAGAAATTTCTATTTTCTTGTTAGAACCTCTTGAAATCTTTGTCATAAAAATCGTATATTTCGTATGCATATCGCCCCCAAAACATTGAAAACATGTAAATAATGGGGGATCTAGAATTCACCTGGTAAGTAAGCAACTTCACGTCAAAGTTTTCTAAGCTAAAATCATGGCACATGGTCTGCATATAAGTTAACACACAAATAGGTCATTTTCTACACCGTTTCGGCAGTAGTTTCACACATAGTTTCTTTGCCAGTTTCATGGCAGTTTCGCTGCCCAAATCGCTCAAATTTTGTTAGAATTTCCTAGATTCGCTAAATCAACTGGTCTACCTATGCACTTGGGAAGTTATCGGTGAATCTATAGTTTCACTGTAAGGAGATTGTCTTAGTTTCGCAGGAAGAACTCAGAGTTTCGCAGGAAGAACTGGTAGTTTGCTGGACGTATGAAAATGACAAACCAGCTCGTTTTTAACCCAAAATCTAAACTTTTTATGTGCAAACCCTTAGTTTTTCATCCATGAAACTATATCTAAGCTTTTTACATGATTTCATACGTAAAAATGTGACCTTTATGTGAGTCTTTACAACTTTTCAAAACCTAAAACCCTAGAATCTAGAACTGTTCTAAAGAGGTGTTTGGATGGTGATTCTTACCTGGACTTCTAGCTCTTTCATTGATGTTTGATGCACCAATACTTAGATCTTCAATCCTTGAGTCAATGAAACTTCAAATCTTTGATTTTTCTCCAGTTTCTCTCTCTACTCTCTCTCTAGAATGTTGGTGGCTTGGGTTGCAACTAGGGAAGAATATGGTTGATTATGGGTGCTTATAGGCTCTTAACCCATCAAACCTTAGCCCATAAGGTAATTTGGCCCATAATCTTTTTCTCTTCTTTTATTATATATATCACCCCCAACATAACCCATTATTACTAAGTTGCTCACTTCGACATTTAGGGGCATTACGAAATAAAGTTTGATCATAGCACCCCGTGTATAACCATTTGCAAGCAAATGTTCAGTGAGGGTGGTGTACCAAGCACGAGGTGCTTGATGTAAGCCATAGAGTGCTTTGTCTAACTTATAAACATAATCAAGATGATTTGGATCTTCAAAACCAGACGGTAGACAAACATAGGTCTCCTCTTTCATTTCGCCGTACAAGAATGCATTTTTGACCTCCATTTGATAGACTATGAAGTTCTTGTATGAAGCATAAGCCAAAAAGATACATATAGCTTCAAGTTTTGCAACTGGAGCATATACTTCTTTATAATCAAGACCTTTGACTCGATAGAATCCTTGAACAACAAGTCTGGCCTTGTTGCAAATAATCAAATCCTTTTCATCCATTTTTTTTCTAAATATCCTTTAGTTCAGATCGAAAGCTTACCCTTTAGAAGTTCACACATATGCCAAACGTTTAACTTCTTGAATTACATCAGCTCATCTTGCATAGCCTCAACCCAACCGTTTTCCTTTAATGCCATCACAATGTTCTTTGGCATAATTTGAGAGATAAAACATGCATACAAGCATGAATTTATTGTTCCATTTGACTTTGAGTTTGGACACCTTGTGATAACGGTCCAATGATTGCTTCAGTTGGATGGTCTTTGTGAATTCTCAACTGAGGAATTGTATATTTAAAGATAACTTCATCTAAATTAGACATATGACCAACAGGTACTTTAATAGTATTTTCTCCTTTAGGTTGATACACATTATCTTCCTCATAATGAATATAATTATCAACATATAGATCTTCAAATGGAACTTGAATGGTATTAATTGGATCATTTTATGTAGAAGAGGAAATCCAATCAAAAACTTATGGAGCTCGTTCAACGACTAGATCAGAATGAGGCAAGTTAGATTCAGAAACAGATTGTTGAACAACCGAGACATTTGAAGAAGAAGGTATGTCTAAAGATCTTCTTGTAGGTAAAGATAACATAGGTCCAACATCATCAGAAAAAATGTCTTGTATAGATGATGTGAAAGGTGAATTAGCTACAGAAATAATAGAAGATCAATTAAAAGTTTCAAATAAAGAAGCATAATCGTATACCCATGAAGGAGCAGAACCTGCATCTATTTTGTTAGATTCATGTCAATTTATATCAAATGACTCAATTATTTGTTTATATCTTTTATTATAAACCCTGTATGCAACTTCATTGGCTGAATATCCAACAAAATAACATTCATCAGCTGTTTCATAAAATTTTGATTTAGAATCAGATGTATGTAAAAAAGTACAACAACATCCAAATGTTTTAAAGTATTTGACTTTGGGTTTATGTTTGAAAAAGATTTCATAAGGATTCATGTTTTGTTGTTTGTTGATTAAAACACACTTCTAAACATAATATACAGTGTTAACAGCTTTAGCCTAAAAAAAGACGGTAATTTGGAGTTCCTGTAGAACTAAATTGTCTAGTTATCCCCTTAGAATCACAAAATTTATTTAGAGTATGATTACAGAACTCCGTTCCATTATCATTTTGAATGCTTTGATGGTTTTGTCAGTTTGATTCTCCACTAGGGTCATGAAATTTATCAGCAAATGTGGTGTGAAGGACCGTTTAAGGGATGGTCAATACAATTAGTCTCACAATGAGGAGAGTGTTAGAACACTTACAGATCAAATAGGGAACTGGGTTTGTGTAAATGATACTAAGAACACAAGTATAGCAGTTGCTCTTAAACCCATCAAACCCTTAGCCCATAAGGTAATTTTGGCCCATAATCTTTTTCTTCTTTTTATATATATATCACCCCCAACATAACCCATTATTACTAAGTTGCTCACTTCGACATTTAGGGGCATTACGAAATAAAGTTTGATCATAGCACCCCGTGTATAACCATTTGCAAGCAAATGTTCAGTGAGGGTGGTGTACCAAGCACGAGGTGCTTGATGTAAGCCATAGAGTGCTTTGTCTAACTTATAAACATAATCAAGATGATTTGGATCTTCAAAACCAGACGGTAGACAAACATAGGTCTCCCTCTTTCATTTCGCCGTACAAGAATGCATTTTTGACCTCCATTTGATAGACTATGAAGTTCTTGTATGAAGCATAAGCCAAAAGATACATATAGCTTCAAGTTTGCAACTGAGCATATACTTCTATAATCAAGACCTTTGACTCGATAGAATCCTTGAACAACAAGTCTGGCCTTGTTGCAAATAATCAAATCCTTTCATCCATTTTTTTTCTAATATCCATTTAGTTCAGATCGAAAGCTTACCCTTTAGAAGTTCACACATATGCCAAACGTTTAACTTCTTGAATTACATCAGCTCTCTTGCATAGCCTCAACCCAACCGTTTCCTTTAATGCCATCACACTGTTCTTTTGGCATAATTTGAGAGATAAAACATGCATACAAGCATGAATTTATTGTTCCATTTGACTTTGAGTTTGGACACCTTGTGATAACGTCCAATGATTGCTTCAGTTGGATGGTCTTTGTGATTCTCAACTGAGAATGTATATTTAAAGATAACTTCATCTAAATTAGACATATGACCAACAGGTACTTTAATAGTATTTTCTCCTTTAGGTTGATACACATTATCTTCCTCATAATGATAATTATCAACATATAGATCTTCAAATGGAACTTGAATGGTATTAATTGGATCATTTTTATGTAGAAGAGGAAATCCAATCAAAACTTATGAGCTCGTTCAACGCTAGATCAGAATGAGGCAAGTTAGATTCAGAAACATATTGTTGAACAACCGAGACATTTGAAGAAGAAGGTATGTCTAAAGATCTTCTTGTAGGTAAAGATAACATAGTCCAACATCATCAGAAAAATGTCTTGTATAGATGATGTGAAAGGTGAATTAGCTACAGAAATAATAGAAGATCAATTAAAAGTTTCAAATAAAGAAGCATAATCGTATACCCATGAAGAGCAGAACCTGCATCTATTTTGTTAGATTCATGTCAATTTATATCAAATGACTCAATTATTTGTTTATATCTTTTATTATAAACCCTGTATGCAACTTCATTGGCTTATATCCAACAAAATAACATTCATCAGCTGTTTCATAAAATTTTGATTTAGAATCAGATGTAGTAAAAAAGTACAACAACATCCAAATGTTTTAAAGTATTTGACTTTGGGTTTTGTTTGAAAAAGATTTCATAAGGATTCATGTTTTGTTGTTTTGTGATTAAAACAACTTCTAACATAATATACAGTGTTACAGCTTAGCCTAAAAAAAGACGGAATTTGGAGTTCCTGTAGAACAAATGTCTAGTTATCCCTTAGAATCACAAATTTATAGAGTATGATTACAGAACTCCTTTCCATTATCATTTTGAATGCATTTGATGGTTTTGTCAGTTTGATTCTCCACTAGGGTCATGAAATTTATCAGCAAATGTGGTGTGCAAGGCCGTTTTAAGGGATGGTCAATACAATTAGTCTCACAATGAGGAGAGTTGTTAGAACACTTAACAGATCAAATAGGGAACTGGGTTTGTGTAAATGATACTAAAACACAAGTATAGCATTTGAGACAGAACTAAGAACAAGATCAAGCTAATATGGTTTTCAAGGATGCTGTATATTGCTCTCACGTTCTTTTACAAGTGTTGCAAAGCATAAAAAAAATACAAGGACCTGAGATACTAATCTAGACAACAAGATCAATGTAAAGTCAAAAGGCAGATAGCCTTTTGACTAGTGACTATGACCTGCCATAGCTCACATCCTAATATATTACAAAAAGATAAATGTACAAAGTAGGAAGTTACAGACTGAAGACCATAGCTATATTTTACTAAGCTGGACCTTTTCACCAACTCATGCAAGTTTGGTGAGTCTTCAGAGTTATAGCAGAAAGTAAGTCAGCTTTATGGAAAAAGTAGAGCAGAGAAAGCATGTTCGATCTGTCCTCGAAAGAAATCAGTCTTTACTTCATTGACTTTGAAAGACTTTGTCTTTGAAGCATCGGAATACTTCATCTTTGGCTTCGGAAGATTTTACACTTAGAGTAATTTCTGTGATAAGTGTAAAACTTCCGAAGTAACTTCTACCTTGTACATCAGTGCATGCATGCAGAAAGCTCCTTGGTTGTTTTGGTTACTTTGGTTGTATCAGCCTTATAATATAACCTTACAAACTCCCCCTAGGCTAATCTACCAAAACAAAGAAGTTATTCAAATGTTGACAGTCCTTATTAGGATCAAGACCATACCTTTCTTCATCATCTTGTAAGGATCCCTCAGACTCTCATAATACCTTCTCATGTTATAGAGATCAGGTAGAGTAAGATCACGCATGTCTTGCTAGAAATAGACATCTTGACCTCCTTGATCTCTAATGGCATACCATCTGTCTGGATTAGTAGCAAAAGTCCAGGACAGGATGGGTCTTCCAGTTGCAAGAGGATCTACTTAAGTTGGAGTTGGTTGAGCAGCCTCTTGTTACACCATCTTAGGGTGTTCTGACTCTTCTTGAGGTTTGGAGGTGGATGCTTTTGACTTCTTCATGGATACTCTTTATGGCCATCATTTTCCTCCTCTTTGAGGTCTTTAACTGAGAGGACTAGCCTTCAGCACCAGGTTGTTCTGCGGTGTCTCTCTCATTTTGGTTCTCTTCTCTCACAAGTTTAGAAGGAGAGGGAAGAGGACCCTGTTGTGGATCAGAAGATGAAGTTGGTGGAGATGCAGCTCTAGGTCCAGGTTGTGTTATCTCAGGGGGTTCAATCTTTACCTCAACTTCAGGTTGAGCTGGACTTGGTGGAGAATGCAAGTCAACAAGCTCTCCCTTTTTAATCTTCTGCTTGATCACTCGATATGCTCATCCATAGTGGATAGAGAAATTGGACCAAGCCTTATTCCGAAGAATCCATACAGCTTCAAGAAGCTCATCATCCGTTGTCTGTCAGCAGACTTCTTTTGGCTATTTTGGATGATGGCTCTTGACTTTGCAGCTTCTTCCCTTAGTTTCCTCTTAGCAGGCTTTTGCTCTTTAATGACTTGTTGCTCCACCTGCTTGAGATATTCCAATTCAACATACTCACATGATAAGGGAAGAAGTGCAGATGCCTGATAGAGGCCTGTGGCAATCAGGTAGTTGATCATCTTCAGTCTATCAGCTTCCTTATCTACCTAAGGTTGTGAAGTTACCAAATCCTCTGTCTTAAGACTTTCTTGAACTAGGGAGAGGGTAGGAGCATGTTTGTAGAGCCTTTTCAGTCTCCTTTCTTCCTTGTTCTTGAGGAGTAATGGTGCATCCTCTGCCTGCTTCCTCTCCTTGACAACTATTTGTTAGTTAGTTCATTCAATTCATCTAAGGGAAGAGATATGAGTTCATCAATGTTGTAGTTTTTGATCCCCAGGTAGTTTAGCCTGGCTGCCCTTAACTCCTACTCTTGAATATTTTGCCTGGGGGCAGCCCTGATGGCAGCTTCCATGAAGCCTGGAGACCCTCTTGAACTCTCTCCCCTTAGCTTCCTCTTCCTTTCTCTCTCCTCCTCCTTAATCTCCTCAGGAGTCATTTTCCATTTCCCTTTATCACTCACAGGCTTTGGTGGCTTAGGGTGGAGAGAGCTTTAGCCTTTATTTCTTAGTTTAGCAGTCAATCTCTGGCCATAGAGAGGCTGTGAAGCACCTTCACCAGCTGGTGCCTCACTGAGGGTACTGGGTGCTGAAGAAGCTCCTGTCCTAAGGTTCACAGGTTCAACTTTTGGGCCTTCAATCAAGGCTTCCCCTTCAAAGCTAATCTTAGGGTCCACCTCAACATCCAGTTGACCAAAAGTCTTACCTGCTAGCCTCTATCTATTTAGTCTTGACCTCAGATTGAATTCTTCTAGCACCCTTTCTTGAATCCTATCTGCAAATCTTACAGCTTGTCTGTTTTGACTTGGGTTGACAAGTGGAAGATCAATCAGATGGATGCGCTTATAGAAGCTCAGGTTTGAAAATTTGAAGATTTCTTATTGACCCTGAGATCTAGAGATAACTAGAGCTCTTCTATCAATGTCATACCTCCATCCTATGATTTGATTCTCAGAGTGAGGAGATGGGGTAGACATAGCTCTGTGAATACCCTCCTCAAACAGACTTTGTATGAGTGAGTCTACATGCATGTAGACTTGAAGAGGTTGCTGAGTATGGACCATTGCAAGTGAGGGTGGTGAGTCCTCAAAGTCCATACTCTGTGAAGAACTCCCAGGTTCTGTGATTGCTTGTACTTTCTCCCCCTTTTGGTAGCATCACTTTCTTGTATAGGTGAGCTTGGGGTTAGGTCTGTCACATCCATAGGTTCTTATGGACCTGGTTGAGTACTTCTGAGTAGCCTCTAAGCTAACTTGCCTTTGAGAGCGGTGATCTCAAGTTGCTTTTCATTGACCCTACTTTGTAAGACAGTCACCTGAGATTCCAGGTGACTTATCTTTGAGACTAAATATGTGCATGTTTTTGTCAGTTTTAGCACCTTTAGTTTCAGACTCCCCTCATCATCATCAGAAGAATCACAGGGGGATGAGAGAATAAGACCAAGGTCTTCTTCCTTATCACCAGCACTTTGTTCTTGGCTACTAGATCTCCCCTGCATCATGATAACTTCAAGTAAAATGTCAAGAGGCTGGGTTTCCATGGTTGGGGTCTGAATGATGTAATCACTTGCTGAAGTGAGAGCCTCTTCTATATGGACCTCCTGAACAGGTTCAGGGAGATCCACCTCAGTAGTTAGTGGATGATGTGGGCTAGATATGGGAGAAATAGAAGTACTCATCTCTTCTAGAGCAGGGGAGGAAATGAGAGCCTTATGATACTCACTGAATCCCATATCTTCATCATCATAGAATTCAAGGTTTAGGATTGGTTGGTTTAGATCAAGAGGCTGGGAATGGTAACTGTACCCTGAAGGTTGTTCACTAGAGTTTTAAGACTCTAAGTGAAGTCTTAAGGCTGATGGTAACTATCCCCTGAAGGTTGTACACTTAAGGTTCTGAGCTCATCAGGCTGAGCATGAGGAACCTCAGCACTGATCATTGGTGAGATGGGAGTTGTTTGCTCCTCAGGAGAAGTAGGAGCTCCAGTGTCTACTTCCTCTTGTATGGGTGATGATATAGGGGACTGCACTAACTGAGTAGCATGTGTAGGGGTTCGTTTGGATTTTTTTTGGTAGGTGATGGTTATTTGTGGCTTTGTTGGTGGTTGGGAAGTAGAAGTTATGGGTTCAACACTAGCTGGTGCTGCTAGGTTGTCACCTTGAGTTGAGCAATGAGGTCTAACATTTTTAGGACATGGGCTATTTCTACCCCGGAGAAGCCAATAGTTGGCTTCCTCATAGTCTTGAAGATATCGGGCTACATCTTTCCCAATTTTAGAACATTACCTGTTCCCCTCAACTGTGAGGCCAGTTCACAGTTGAGAATGTGCTGGACATATCTAGGAAACATATAATATTCTAAGGAGTCTAAGTTTGCAAGTAAATTGGTATAAACAAATTGTGAATACGTGAACTTGACCCCTTGAACAATCCCATGGACTATAAAGGAAAATTCTTTAGGTATCTGGTCCCAACCTCCATGCTTGTTGGATAAGCTGTGAATAACCACATGTAAGAGGTACTTCCATTGAGAGGAGACCTTCCCCTTTCTGAAGGTCCTGACTGAGAAGTCACCTTTATAGCCCATCTACTCAAAGGAGTGGTTAACAGCAGATTTTGGAAATGACAAATCACCTTCTACATTATGCATCTGAGGGTGGGTGTTTATGAAGGCTGGAGTGATAAAGATTGTCCTCCCTTGTACTATGGTAGACAGTGCCTTCTCCCCATCCATGGTGACCTCTTGGCAAGTCTTCCAAAATTCCAAAAGCTGATCCTCATAGAGTGGAGGATCTATGGTAAGGAGGTGAAGTAGTTTGACAAAGAAAGGTAATGGTAAACCTCTCAGAAACTAGGATCTTTCTCAAAGTCTAATAAAGCAACCTGATTATGTTGCCTGTGAAGATGAATGGAGAAATCGGGTTGGTTTCTGCAATCAGGGTTGGCCATATGAGGTAGCTTTGATGTGAAGGAAGATAAGAACAAAGGCAGTTTGTGGGTGAATTTAGGTTAGGGAAAATGCAGATGAAGAAGATAATGAAAAGAGGGGGAACCGTTGAGAGACTATATATGAATTGGATTTGAGACAAAGTTAATGTAAAAGAATAAACTTTAAAATCCGAATGTCGGTCCCACCTCTGAAAAAGTGCCCAAAAAGGTAGTTTTCTTAGAAGTTGAAAATCCTCTGAAAAAGTGCCCAAAAAGGTAGTTTTCTTATATAAATTGGAAGTTTTGAAGAAGATAATGAAGGTAATTTTGGCTTCGGAAGATATTCCTAAGGTTTGTGAAAATTTTGCTTCCGAAGAAAAATACTTAGAGAAATTTTTACTTCTAAGACATGTTTGGTTTTGGAAGAGATTAAGACTTGGGAGTTTTATCTTCCGAAGAGAATAAATCTTCCGTGACTTAAATTTCTTTCGAAAGAAAATTATCCTTCAAATACATGTAAGTACTTAGAAGCATATTTAAGCTTCGAAAGATATCTCAGAATTTCTTCCGAAGGTAAATTTCTTATAAGTAGTTATTTGATTTGAAGATATTATTTTCTTCCGAAGAAAACTTGAAATCTTCTGAAAGAAAAAAAATGTTTGGAGAAATTTTCAAAAATCTAAAGAATATCTTTTTAAAGATTTTCTTCTAAAATAAACTGGGCTTATGAAGGTGATAAAATAGACAACGTAGGACACACAGGTTTCAGAAATAAAAGTAATTTAAGTTTCAGAAAATCTACTAAAAGTTAATCATCCTAATTGCTGATACAAGATATTTGAATATTTTTTCATCAAAAGTTTTAGTGAACAGATCAGCATATTGTTTATTTGTGTTAACTTTGACTAGTTTGATTAATCCTTTCACAAAAATATCTCTAATCCAATAATACCTGATGTTGATATGTTTTGTCCTTGAGTGCTGCATAGGATTCTCTGTAATAAAGATAGCGCTGTTGTTGTCTATGTGAATAGGAGTCTCTTTGAAGTTGAATCCATAGTCCAGCATCTGATCCTGAATCCAAAGCACTTGAGCACAGCAGCTTACAACAGCAATGTATTCTGCTTCAGTAGTTGATGCAGACACACAGGATTGTTTATTGCATTGCCAAGAGACTATCCTTCCACGAATGAATTGACATCCCCCAGATGTAGACTTTGTAGTCATATTGCAGCCACCATCGTCATTATCTGTATAGGCATACAGATTGAAGTCAGAATTCTTTGGATATTAAAGGCCAAGTTCGGGAGCACCTTTGAGATATCTAAGAATCCTCTTGAAAGTAACTAGGTGTGACATCTTAGGGTTGGCTTGATATCTTGCATAGATGCATGTAGCAAACATGATATTAGGCCTGATAGCTGTGAGATACATAAGAGACCCAATCATGGCCCTGTAGAGATGTTCATCCACACACTCCCCCTCAAGATCAGGTCCAAGGGAGTGGTTTCTGGCTGTGGGTATCTTTGAAACCTTATAATCAGTCATGTTGAATCTTGTAAGTATGTCTTGTTCATACTTTGACAGACTTATGAAGATGTCATTGTCAACTTGCTTCGCTTGAATACCTAGAAATAAATTGAGTTCCCCCATGGCACTCATTTCAAATCTATTCTTCATCAGCCTCTCAAAGTCTTTGCAGAGCTTTGGATTAGTTAACCCGAAGATAATATCATCTACATATACTTGAACCAGCATTAAGTCATGCCCTGTTCCTTTGATGAAGAGAGTTCCATCTATAGTACCCCTCTTGTAGCCATGTTGACAAAGATACTAAGATAGTGACTCATACCACTTTCTGGAGCTTGGTCCAACCCATATAGTGCTCTGTCAAGCTTGCAAACATAATCAGGATGATCTGGGTCTGCAAAGCCAGGTGGTTGTTTGACATACACCTCTTCATCAATCACCCCATACAAAAAAGCACACTTGACATCAAGTTGGTAGACCTTAAAATCCTTGGATGCAGCAAACGCCAGGAATATTCTTACAACTTCAAGTTTTGCCATAGGAGCAAAGTCATCTATGTAGTCAATTCCTTCTTCTTGTGTGTATCCTTGAACAACTAGTATGGCCTTATTCTTGATGACAAGTCCTCTATCATCCTTCTTGTTCCTAAAACCCCACTTGGTTCCTATGGTGGTCTTCCCTTAAGGAAGAGGACATAGGTTCCAAACCTTTTGTCTTTTGAATTGAAGCAGCTCCTCTTTGAGAGGACAAAGCCAACTTCCATCTTATAAAGCCTCATCAAATTTATTTGGCTCTATGTGGGACAAGAAGCAAGAATATAGACGAACATTTTTGTCATGGGTTTGTCATCTTGTTCAAATCTAGCAATGGAGTGTCACCCCTGTATCAACATTTCCAATGATGTTTGTGGTGGGGTGTGACTTGTGGATCATGAGTTGAGGGACCATAGCAAGTTGATTGGAAAGATCTAAATTTGAGAAATTCAAATCTAGCAATGGAGTGTCACCCACCACATCAGCACACTTATTAAGAGAGACTTGACCCAATAAGTGTTTAACATCATTTATGTTGTCTTCTATGGAGTGGTTATCAGTATCAAGAAATTCTTGATCACTATCACTACCTCCATTTCCTCCTACATTTGAAGCTCCTTCACCTGAGTTCTGAGCCTCTAAGATGGAAGTTATAGGCATCTCAGATGTATCAGCTGAATTTGTCATGCTTGTGCTAATAGGATCTTCACTTGTAGGGTTAGTTACCACTAGAGCTGATGTAGTATGCTTGCTTGGTCTCTTCATCTCAAATATTGGGTCAGGATCTCCTATTGATAAATTACCTGTAGATCCTGAAACATTCTCACAAGATTTGTTAAAACAGTTGGTAACTAAATTAAGATCAAACAGCTAATCAGGACTAGAACCTTTCACACTAGGAGTGTGCTCATTGAAGGTCATATTGGCTGACTCCTAAACTACTCTAGTTCTGAGATTGTATACTCTATAAGCCTTAGCTTGTGAAAAGTATCCAGTAAAGTGTCCATCATCTAATTTGTCAACAAATTTGACTACTTGATCTTTGGTATTCAAGATGGTGCAAGGACTCCAAATGACCTGAGAAAACCAATAAATGGTCTCCTTTTGTGCCATAGCTCATAAGGAGCTTACCATGAGTCTTAACCACTAAAACTCTATTATGCACATAGCAGGCTGTGTTGACAGCCTCTGCCCAGAAAGTGATGGGCAGTTTAGAGTCGGATAACATGGTTCTTGCGGCCTCAATAAGTGTCATGTTTCTCCTCTCAGCGTGTAACACCCAGAAATTTCAGAAAAGAAAAGTAAGGGAGAAAAAGGAATTTATTTCAAAGTAAGGGGTTAAATGCATGTAATGGCCAAACCTGCCCATAATGGGTTCCAAGAGGTGATAAGGCTGCCCATACTCCCTCTCTCATGCATAATCTTCGGCTAGAGTGAGAAGAAGGAGCTCCCACCCGAATTTAGAGAGAGAAAGTGAAAGAAGTCTTCAGAAGGTAAGATTTTTAAGGTGTTTCTTCTCGGTATTTAGTTGAGTTTTAGCTTCTGGATTAATCTCTATGTGCTTCTATATGCTTGGTTGGGTGTTTTTGTGTGTTTAGGTTCTAGAACTTCAGGATGCTATTGGGTTTGATGGTGTTTTACTTAAAAGCAGTTAGAGGTGAGTTCTAGATCCCCTATTTTACATGTTTTCTACTCTTTGGGTTGATATGTATATTAAACTGATGTTTTCTAAACCAAATTATGAATATTTATGAAAAGTGCGACTGTTTATGATGATGTATGTGTTTCTTTTAAGATTTCCATGAAGTTATGTGGTTGTGTATGATGTTCTAAGGGTGAATCTGGTAGATCTATGCTAACTATGTGTTTAGAAACAATGAATAGGACTAGAAACTGCCTAAGTTGAATTGCAGGTGTTGGACTTGGTGTCCGCTGTGGACACTTGAACATGGATAAAGTGTCCGCTATGGACACATGAGGCATTTAGCCTGTCCTCTGTGGACCTTGCATGTTCGCTGTGGACACTTAGAGATTTTATGTCATCCGCTGTGGACTTGCCTGCCCGCTGTGGGTACTTAGAATGTTTACTTCATCTGCTTGGACACACTTAGTGTCTCATTCATGCTTTGTGACTTTGGTCGTCCGCTGTGGACTTGATTGTCCACTGTGAACACTTAGGATATTTTTGAAATTTTAGGAAGTAGAATTTAGTGCTAAGTACTGATGTTTTATGGTGGTCTATGCTTGTTTCTGTTATGTATGCTTGTGGCCTGCTATGATGATGATGATTTTCCATGCTATGTATTATGATATGACTTTGCGTGGTATGATGTGCTTATGTACGTAAAGTATTATGTAATGAAAGTGAAAGATAACGTTAATGAGAAGTGGAACAAAATGAATGAATGTAAAGTCTTGCAACCAAAAAGGTGGAGGTTCATAACTCAACGAGGTAGTTATTTGCTCAATTGTGTGTGGTTTAGCTAACCCTTGATGATGCACACAGGGGTCCAATCCTTGAGATTGACCATGATGTGATGGGATCCTTGTCGCGTACCCCGGTACTTTGTCAGCTTCGGCATAATGTGGGGGTTTATTTATAAACCCCGACACAGTACCAGCTTTGACATGATGTCGGGGTATTGCATATGACAAGATCTATATAAAGATGAATGATGTTAACGAATGAACGAAAACGAATGATGAATGATGATGAACGATGATGTAAGATAATAAAGAAATTAATATCAAGGTGTGTGTATGATGCGTGATCACGTACGAAAGTAAAGAAAATGTTTTAAACAAAAGTAAAGTATTTTATTATTAAACTAGAACTCACTTAACGTCGCTGACTTACTATATGCATATCAGTTGGCAGGTGATTTTTTTTGGTGCTGAGGAGATGCAGGCATGGATGCATAAGCTACTGGGGATGTTCAAGTTTGGCATCCATATTTTTGATAATGATATCGTATTAATACAATTTTTAGGATGTAAATGAAATGATATGATGTTTTTACATGACTTTTAATTAGAAATGAGAAGTTTAAATTCCACTGCAAAATGATTGATTTTTAAATGTTATATTTTAGATGTTTTATGCTATGAATGACCAACTGTAAGCGTTCCAGGAACCGGCCCTTATAAGCTGGTATCAGAGCCAAAGTTTAAGAGAATTAGTTTCAAAAACCTAAAACTTAAACTGAGTATCGCACGAAAGGAAAAGGGATGCCAGTCCTAGTAGCTACATGCCTGCAGGTAAAAGTTTTATGTAAACGTTCTAGGTAAGTTAATGGAAAAAGTAATTATATGCGCGTGCTATGTCAATTATATGCTCATTGTAGATTTGGATACTGATGTAGTCAGGATAGGAAATGCTTGGTGAATGAAGAGTAAACTAAGTGGCTAATCATAACTGGCCACTATAATTAGAGACTTACTATACTTGACTTAATCTGAGCTATTACCTTGAATGACCATGTTGGTGTTTGAATCTTATAGTGTTTAGAGATGGCTGGTGGTAGATCTTTGAAGGCTTCCTGAGGTGGAGTACGTGGTGGACGTGGTGCTGGGCCACGTGTCACGTGGAACTGGGCTAGGTCTGCCAAAACAACTCTTGAAGAGCCCGAGCTTCATCACCATGAAGGCGGTGATAAGAGTGCTAACCTGAGGGCCTCAGTGAAGGAGGCAGTAGTGGAAGAAGTTCATCAAGTCATGCAGACGATACTGCCGTCTGTGGTGACTGAGATTATTAGAGCCGTGAGGGAGGATGAAAGGAAAGAAAAGGAGGAGAGGAGGAAGACTATTGGGAGAGAGGGCGAGGAGAGAGGTTTAAGGGAATGGGAGCAACCAGAGACTGAGATGGTTGTCTCCAGTGACGATGAGGAAGAGGAAGCAGTGCAGTTTGCTACCCACTCGTTTGTGGATTTGGCCTTATGCTGGTGGGACAACATTGTCCAGGCTGAGGGTAGTAGGGTGATTGGAAGAATAAGGAAGAGTGAGCTAAAGAATATGGTGATCGCGGAGTTTTGTCCACATAGGGAACTCGACAAGGTTGAGAGGGAGTTCCTGCAGCTGGAGGCAGGAACTATAACACACCAGCAGTACATGACAAAGTTTAATGAGATGGCAAGGTTGGTCCCAGATCAAGTGATTCCTATGTCATGAAAGATTAAGGGATACATCTAAGGTCTGCCGGCAGATATCCACAGACATCCGATCACCACTCGATTAGGTACGTTTAGGTCGGTGGTCGATGTGGCGGGGACAGTGTATGACTAACGAGAGGTGTGGCAGCGGTGGATGCGAAGAAGAAGTGGGGCAACGATAGGAATGTGAATGGGAAGCGTTATAACAGTGGTGGTTTTTGGGGCGGAGGTAAGAAGATGAGAGTGGATGATTGGAAGACATTAGCGGGGAGGGAGAAGAACATGCAAGAGTGCGGAAAGAGCATGCAGGAGAATGTAAGTGTGGGTCCAAATCTTTGCTTTCATTGTGGAAAGGAGGGCCATATGGCAAGTGATTGTCGCGTGGCGAAATTTATAAATGTGGTGAGGTTGGGCACATGAACAGAGATTTCAGGAAGCAAGGGTTGAGAGCTCTTGGGTAAGAGAGGATTGAGAAGGAAGGGCAGAGGGCAAAGGATAGAGCATTCACTATGACCCGGAGGAGGCTAGGGTGGACCTGATGGTGTCAGGTACATTCCTAGTGAACAAACTTGTGCCTCTGTGCTTTATGATTCGAGTGCTAGTAGAAGTTTTATTTCTGCTTCCTTTTGTGATAAGTGCCCGTTAGGAGTAGAAAAATTGATGACCCTTCGACGAAGAAACTGCTATTGGTAAATCTACTAGGATTTTGGATGTAATAGATGATTATGGCATAGATCTTGAAGGCCATAGGTTCTCTGCTAGGTTGTTCGTGATGCCCTTAGGCGGGTTGATATAGTCTAGGGAAGATTGGCTAGCAGCCTATGAGGCAAACATCATGTGTCGAAGAAGATGATTCAATTGGACCGCGCCAGATGGGAGTTCAGTGACGATTTTCGGCGATAGAGTTAGCATGATCCCAAGGTAATTCGGTGGTTATGGAAGAGAGGTGTGTGAGGCGTGGATGTGGTGCCTACCGCTTATGTGAAGAATGTGGATGCGTCAGTACCATGATTGTCGGATGTACCGGTCCGAGTGTGACTTCCCAACGTATTCCCAGAAGATCTATCAGGTGGGCCATCTGACCGCGAGAGTTCCAGATCGATCTGATACCTGGTGCCCAACCTATTGCTAGGGCACCATATCCCTAGCTCCTTCTCAATGAAGGAATTGATGAACTCAGCTCTAGAGTTGCTGGATACGGGGTTCATTCTACCGAGTATCTCTTTGTGGGGTGCTCCAATCTTATTTGTGAAGAAGAGGACGGTATCATGAGATGTGAATTGATGACCGTGAGCTAACAAGTTGATTGTGAAGAACGTGTACCCGTTACCGAGGATTGATGACTTGTTTGGATCAGCTCCAAGGTGCCAGCTGGTTCTGGAGGATAGATCTCTGATCATGTTTTATCACCAACTGAAGGTGAATGAGCAGATATTCCTAAAACAATTTTTCATACGCGTTGTGGGCACTACGAGTTTCTCATTATGTCTTTTGGTTTAACCAATGCCAGCTGATTTTATGGACATGATGAATCGGGTGTGTCAGCCTATGCTAAGATAAATCGGTGATTTTGTTTATCATGATATCCTGATTTATTCGAAGAGTAAGAGGAGCATGCCGGTCACATTCGGGAGGTGCTAGAACGTTCAGAAGTGATCTGTTAAAAAGGATTGAATCTATGATGATATCATGACGCAATGATTAATTCAAACACAAAGTAATCAAACACATGCAATCACTTCAAAAAATTCATAGATTTCATTGATAGCAAATGCACAGGATACAATGTGTAAGGGTTACAGTTCGTTCAACTAACTGATTCTAAGTGTTGTTTATTGTTTGGATTCTCTATTCTCTAAAGTCTCTAAAGTCTCCGCAACATGACTAAACATAAAAATATCAATTTTATACTATCAAGAAATGGAACCAGATATTTACAAATAGTCCCTATACTATGACAAAAAACAACAAAAGACAAAATGTTTAATCTTTAGAGGCTTCAACAAGAAGATAGAAGTTGTATGCCAAATTCTCCAAGGTGCGGTTTTTGGTTACGTAAAGTAGTTTTCCCTGACCATGTGGATAATCCTGAAGGGATTATGGTGGACCTGACAAAAGTTGAGGCGGTGATACAAGGAAGCCTCCAAAGATGCCATCTGAGATTCGTAGTTTCTTGGGTTTGGTGGGCTACTATAGAAGGTTCATTCAAGACTTCTCCATGATAGCTTCACCATTGAGCAAGTTGACCCGTAATGTAACACCCGGAAATTTATTAAAAGGAAAGAAAAGAAGAGTAAAAAGAAGGAAAAGTGAACATTCAAAGTAAAGGGGGTTAAAGTGTGCAGTGGCAAACTTTTCTTTTATGGGTTCAAAAAAGCAGGGGATGGCCGCCCACACCTTAATTTCACCATTCTTCTTTCGGCTGCAAGAAGAGAAGAAGAAGTTTCAACCGAATTTAGTGTGAGAAAGCTGAATTCTCCAAGGTGAGGTTTTATTGTATTTCCTACTCGGTTTTCAGCTATGTTCTAGTTTGCGGACCGATCTTACGTGTTTCTTGTGTTGGGTGCTTGTTTTCGTGTCTTTAGGTGGCTAGAACTCCATTTGCTCTTGGTTTGAAGAAGTCTTACTCGAAACTACTACAGGTGAGTTCTAGATCCCCTATTTATTGTTTTAAACTAGTTTGGGGCTGATGTGCATATTAACTATAGTTTTTGCAGCCATAAGATGAATTTTCGGTGTTTATGTTTGGATTATGAGCGATGTATGTTCTGAATGTCTTCTTTGAAGTTGTATGCTTTGTTCTTTGTATGTAGTATGATAGATTGGTGTTAAGAATGTGATAGAATGAGGATTTGGATATGGTTGAATAGTCTAAGTAATGGGTCATCCGCATTGCAAACATTCAACCACATTGTTTTTATGTTCAATAAGTCTCAAGTATTGTGTTCAGCCGCATTTGTTATACATCCGCATTTGCTGGTCTTCATCCTCATTTGCTGAACTTCAACCGCACTGGTTTTATGTTCAAAAGCATAAGTCTTAGTTCATCGCGCAGTAAGACTTGTTCATCCGCGTTTAGACTTGTTCATCCGCGTTTGGACTTGTTCATCCGCATTTGGACTCGTTAATCCGCATTTGGTTCATCTGCATATCTTTAAATGCTTAGAATATTTCTGAGATACTTCATCTCTGTATTACTTTGGTCACTTAGGATTTTTGGAATCTTGAGAAATAGAATGTAGTGTTAAGTTCTGAATGTTTTGGTGGTTTATGCCTGTTGATGTTATAGATGATTGTGGGTTGATATTGATGTTCTATACTACGTATTATATGTGACTTACGTGATGTGTTGATATTACGTGATGTGTTAATACTCTTATACGTAAAGTATTATCATAATAAAGTGAAAGATGAATTAATGAAAGTGGAACATAATTAATAAATGAAAGACTTGCAAGCCATGCAAAGGGGTTCACAACTCAATGAGGTAGTGTCTACTCAACTGTGTGCAGTTTAGCTAACCCTTAAAAATAACGCACAGGGTCTAATCTTTGTGATTGACCAGATGGATCCTTGTTGCGTACCCCGGTACTGTGTCATTTTTTTTAGCAGACGTGGGGGTTTATTGATGTAGAACAGGAGAACGCAAAGACGAGATTGACTCAAGCTCCTGTTTTGACGTTACCCGAAGGGAGTGAAGACTTGGTGGTCTATTCAGATACTTGTTAGTCGGGATTGGGTTGTGTGCTGATGCAACGAGGGAAAGTTATAGCCTATGTATCCCGACAATTGAAAATCCATAAGGCTAATTGCCCTACTCATGATTTGGAGTTGGCGGCAGTGGTCTTTGTATTGATGATTTGAGGCACTACTTGTACTGGACGAAGTGCACTATCTTCACGGACCACAAGAGCTTGAAGTACTTCTTTGAGCAAAAGGATCTCAATATGAGGCCAAGGAGGTGGCTAGAGTTGATCAAGGAATATGATTATGAGATCCACTACCATCCGGGCAAGGCCAACATGGTGGCAGATGCCCTTAGCTGAAAAAGAGACCCGAGCTGATCCTGGTGAAGGCTTATCACTGGTTATGACCTCTGACATCATAAAGCAGGTCAAGGTTTCAGGATAGGCATTGAAAGAGGATCGAATCAACTCCGAAAGAATGAAATGCCTAGTCATGGAGTTGCATGAGAACACTCTCGGAGTCAGAACCCGCTTTGGGCGGCTGTGGATTCCTCGTTATGGAGTCCTACGAAGACAACTCATGGATGAAGCTCATAAAACTCGATACTCAGTTCATCCCGGTGTTACAAAGATGTATCATGATATGAAGAAAGATTACTGATGGCCGGGAATGAAGCGTGATGTAGCGGAGTATGTGAGCAAGTGCCTTACTTGCTTGCAAGTGAAGGCAGAGCATCAGAAGCCATATGGGAAGACCAACCCTTGGATATACCCGAGTGGAAACGGGAGCACATCACCATAGACTTCATTACAAAGTTACCGCGTACGGCAAGAGGGTACGATGCCATATGGGTGATAGTTGATCGTTTGACGAAGAGTGCTCACTTTCTACCGATCCGCGAGACATATTCATCTGAGAGGTTGGAAAATCTGTTTATCAAGAGATTATGACTCGCCATGGAGTACCGGTGTCTATAGTGTCCTGACCGTGACACTCGGTTTACGTCTAAGTTTTGGAAGAGATTCCATGATGTGATAGGGATGAGGTTGCACATTAGTATGGCTTACCATCCTCAGACAGATGGTCAGTCAGAAAGAACCATACAGACACTTGAGGATATGCTCCGAGCATGCGTCATTGATTTCGGAGGAAGTTAGGACGAACACTTACCGCTAGCTGAATTCTCATACAACAACAGTTATCATGCTAGTATTGGTATGCCTCCTTATATGAGATGCTATATGGTAGGAAGTGTAGAACACCAGTATGTTGGGGTGACATTGGCAGAAGGAGTTAATCAGGCTACAACCGAAAAGTTTGAGAAGATCAAGGCCTTTATGAAGGCAGCAAAAGATAGACAAAAGTCGTATGCTGACAAAAGGCGTAGACCGATTGAACTCAAGGCGGGTGATAGAGTCAAGTTGAAGGTCTCACCTTGGAAGGGTATCATCCAGTTTAGAAAACGGGGTAAGCTGAGCCCGAGGTATAAAGAGCCTTTTGAATCATTGCTCGAGTAGGAGAGTGGCCTACAAGTTGGAGCTACCCAATGAGTTAAGTGGAATTCATCTGACATTCCATGTATCTCACCTAAGAGAGTGTTTAGTCGATGAAGATATGATCGTGCCACTGGAGGATATTGAGCTAGATGAAGGCTTAATTATGTGGAGCAGCCAGTGGCCATCATTGACAGGAAAGAGAAGAGGCTACGGAATAAAATGGTTCCACTGGTGCGATTACAGTGGAGACACAGGAAGGGGTCCGAATCTACGTGGGAGACTGAGGAAGACATGAGACAGCATTACCCATAGTTGTTCAAGAAGTGACAGGTTTCGGGACAAAACCATATAAGAAGGGTGGACTTGTAACACCCGGAAATTTATTTAAAGGAAAAGAAAAAAGAGTAAAAAGAAGGAAAAGTGAAACATTTCAAAGTAAGGGGAGTGTGCAAGTAGGAAACTTGTCTATTATGGGTTCAAAAAAGCAGGGGATGGCCACCCACACCTCCATTTCACCATTCTGCTTTCAGCTGCAAGAAGAGAAGAAGAAGTTTCAACTGGATTTTAGTGTGAGAAAGCTGAATTCTCTTAGAAGGTGAGGTTTTCTTGTATTTCCTGCTCGGTTTTCAGCTGTGTTCGAGCTCCTGGACCGATTCTTACGTGTTCTTGTGTTGGCTGCTTGTTTCAGTGTGTTTAGGTGCTAGAACTACCGTTTGCTCTCGGTTTGAAGAAGTCTTACTCGAAAGCTGCTAGAGGTGAGTTTTAGATCCCCTATTTTACTTGTTTTAAACTAGTTTAGGGCTAATGTGCATATTAACTATAGTTTTGCAACCGTAACATGAATTTTCTGTGTTTGTGTCTGGATTGTGTGCGATGTATGTTCTAAATGTCTTCTTTGAAGTTTTATACTTTGTTTTATGTATGTAGTACGATAGATCGGTATTAAGAATGTGATAGAACGAGGACTTGGAACTGGTGGAATAGTCTAAGTAGTGTGCTCATCCGCATTTGCAGAACATTCAACCGCATTGGTTTTATGTTCAATAAGTCTCAAGTATTGTGTTCATCCGCATTTGTTGTGTACATCCGCATTTGCTGGTCTTCATCCGCATTTGCTGAACTTCAACAGCAGTGGATTTAAGTTCAAAAGTTTAAGTCTTAGTTCATCTGCATTAAGACTTGTTTATCCGCATTTAGACTTGTTCATCCCCATTTGGACTTGTTCATCCGCATTTTGACTTGTTCATCGCATTTGGTTCATCCGCATATCTTTAAACGCTTAGAATATTTTCTGAGATACTTCATCTGCATTTCTTTGGTCACTTAGGATTTTCTGGAATCTTGGGAAATATAAAGTAGTGTTAAGTTCTGAAATGTTTTGGTGGTTTATACATGTTGATGTTATGTATGATTGTGGGCTGATATTGATGTTCTATACTACGTATTATTATGTGACTTTACATGGTGTGTTAATACTCTTGTACGTAAGGTATTATCATAATAAAAGTGAAAGAAGAAGTTAATCAAATTGGAATATAACTAATGAATGAAAGACTTGCAAGCCATGCGAAGGAGGCTCACGACTTAAAGAGGCAGTTGTCTGCTCAATTGTGTGTGGTTTAGATAACCCTTGAAAATGCGCATAGGGGTCTAATCTTTCTGATTGACCATGATGGGATCCTTGTCGCGTACCCGGTACTATGTCAGCTTTTTTTTGCCTGACGTGGGGGTTTATTGATAAACCACGGCACAATACCAGGTTTTTAGCATGATGTGTGGATATGGCATGTGATAGGATCCATATAAGAAGGTGGAAAGATGATATATGAATATTATCTAAATGTACGTATGATGTGTGATGACAGACGAAAGTAAAGGATATTTTTATATAAACAAAGTATTTTATTTATAAAACGAGAACTCACTTAGCAACACTGACTTTTATATGCACTTTCAGTTGGCAGGTAATGATGTTGCTGAGGATGGTACGGGGGTGAAGCTACTTGGCAAGCAAAGACTGGCATCTATCTCGTGCAGATATAATATTGTTGTTTTGTAATGCAACTAAATATTCTTTTGTAACTTTAATCAACGATGTATTACTTGGCGAAAGTAATTATTAATGAATGAAATGGTTTTTGATAATTCTTCCGCTGCAATATTTTCTTATGTTTATATATTTTAAAATAAGATTTTAATAATGAATGTTGCTATGAATGACCAACTGTGGGGTGTCTGGGTTCGAAGCCTTACAGTAAGGAGGTGAAGTTCGAATGGGGTCAAGAGCAGGAGGAGCTTTTAAAGAGCTAAAGACGAGATTGACCCAAGCTCCTGTCTTGATGTTACCCGAAGGGAGCGAAGATTTAGTGGTCTATTCAGATGCTTCTCATTCGGGATTGGGTTGCATGTTGATGCAAAGAGGGAGGGTTAAAGCGTACGCATCCTGACAGTTGAAGATTCATGAGGCTAACTACCCTACCCATGATTTAGAGTTGGCGGCTATGGTCTTTGCATTGAAGATTTGGAGGCACTACTTATACGGGACGAAGTGCACTATTTTCACTGACCATAAGAGCTTGAAGTACTTCTTTGAGTGTGAACATGAGACAAAGGAGATGGTTGGAGCTTATCAAGGACTATGATTATGAGATCCATTACCATTCGGGTAAGGCCAACATGGTGGCAGATGCCCTTAGCCAAAAGGAGAGACTAGAGCCCATTCGGTTGAAGGCTTATCAGTTGGTTATGACCTCTGATGTGATGAAACAGGTCAGATAATTTCAGGATGAAGCGCTGAAAGAGGATCGAATTAACTCCGAGCCAATGAAGGAACTAGTCGCAGAGTTGGGTGAGAACACTCTCGGTGTTAGAACTTGATTCGGGCTGATGTGGAACCCTCGTTATGGAAATCTATATGGGAAGATCATGGAAGAGGCTCACAAGACACGATACTCAATTCATCCCGGTGCTATAAAGATGTATCATGACATGAAGAAAGATTACTGGTGGCCGGGGATGAAGCGCGATGTAGCGGAGTATGTGAGTAAGTGCCTTACTTGTTTGCAAGTTAAGGCGGAGTATCAGAAGCCATACGGGAAGATCCAACCCTTGGATATACCCGAGTGGAAATGGGAGCACAGCACTATGGACTTCATTACGAAGTTACCACCTACGGCAATATGATACGATGCCGTATGGGTGATAGTTGATCGTCTGACAAAGAGTGCTCACTTTCTAATGATCCGCGAGACGTATTCATCAGAGAGGTTGGCGGATCTATTCATCAAAGAGATTGTGACTCATCATGGTGTACCGGTGTCCATCATGTCCGATCGTGATACTCGGTTTACATCTAAGTTTTGGAAGAGATTCATGATGCGATGGGGATGAGGTTGCATATCAATATGGCTTACCATCCTCAGACAGATAGTCTGTCGAAAAGAACCATCCAGATGCTCAAGGATATGCTTCTAGCATGCGTCATTGATTTTGGTGGAAGTTGGGACGAACACCTACCGTTAGCCGAGTTCTCATATAACAACAGTTATCATGCCAGCATTGGTATGCCTCCATATGAGATGCTATACGGTAGGAAGTGTAGAATGCTTGTATGTTGGGGTGAGGTGATCGAGGCTATGACCGAAAAGTTAGAGAAGATCAAGGCCTTCATGAAGGCAGCAAAGGATAGACAGAAGTCCTATGCTGACAAGAGACGTAGATCAATTGAATTCATGGTGGGTGATAGAGTTATGTTGAAGGTTTCTCCTTGGAAAGGGATCATCCGGTTCAGGAAGCGGGGAAAGCTATGACCAAGGTACATAGGGCCTTTTCAAATCATTGCTCGAGTAGGAGAGGTGGCATATCAATTGGAGCTACCCGATGAGTTAAGTGGAATATGGTCTATTTATCTCATTTGAGGAAATTCTTAGCTGATAAGGATATGATCATGTCACTCGAGGACATCGAGGTGGATGAACGGCTCTATTATGTGGAGCAGCCAGTGGCCATCATTGACAGAAAAGAAAAGGGGCTAAGGAATAAAGTGGTCCCACTCGTGTGAGTACAGTGAAGACACAGGAAGGGGTCCGAGTCTACATAAAAGACTAAGGAGAAGATGAGATAGCATAATCCGTAACTATTCGATGAGTGACAGGTTTTGGGGGCGAAACCTATATAAGGGGGGTGGATTTGTAACACCCGAAAATTTCAGAAAAGAAAAGTAAGGGAGAAAAAGGGATTTATTTCAAAGTAAGGGTTTAAAAGCATGCAAGGGCCAAACCTGCCCATAATGGGTTCAAAAAGGTGATAAGGCTGCCCATATTCCCACTCTCATGCATAATCTTCGGCTAAAGTGAGAAGAAGGAGCTCCCACCCGAATTTAGAGAGAGAAAATGAAAAAAAAATCTTCAGAAGGTAAGATTTTTAAGGTGTTTGTTCTCGGTTTTCATTCGATTTTTAGCTTCTAGACCGATCTTTATGTGCTTCTATATGTTTGGTTAGGTGTTTCCATGTGTTTAGGTGCTAGAACTTCAGGTTGCTCTCGGGTTGGTGGTATTTTACTCAAAAGCAGTTAGAGGTGAGTTCTAGATCCTCTCTTTTACATGTTCTCTAATGTTTGGGCTAATATGTATATTAAACCGATGTTTTCTGAACCAAATTATGAATTTCTATGAAAAGTGTGACTGTTTATGATAATGTATGTGTTTCTTTTAAGATTTCCACGATGTTGTGTGGTTGTGTATGATGTTCTAAGGGTGAATCTGGTAGATCTATGCTAAGTATGTGTTTAGAAATAATGAATGGGACTAGAAATTGCATAAGTTGATTTGAGGTGTTGGACTTGGTGTCGCTGTGGATACTTGAACATGGATAAAGTGTCTGCTGTGGACACTTGAGGCATTTAGCCTGTCCGCTGTGGACCTTGCATGTCCGCTGTGGACACTAAGAGATTTTTTGTCGTCTGTTGTGAACTTGGCTGTCCGCTGTGGGTACTTAGAATGTTTACTTCATCCGCTGGGGACACACTTAGTGTCTCATTCATGCGTTGTGGACTTTGGTTGTCCGCTGTGGACACTTAGCCTTCTGTTGTATACTTGTTCATGCGTTGTGAACACTTAGGATATTACTGAAATTTTGGGAAGTATAATTTAGTGCTAAGTACTGATGTTTTATGGTGGTCTATGCTTGTTTATGTTATGTATGCTTGTGGGCTGCTGTGATTATTATGATGTTCCATGTTATGTATTATGATGTGACTTTGCGTGATATGATGTGCTTATGTAAGTAAAGTAATATGTAATGAAAGTGAAAGATAACGTTATTAAGAAGTGTAACAAAATGAATGAATGTAAAGTCTTGCAAGCAAAAAGATGGAGGTTCATAACTCAACGAGGTAGTTGTTTGCTCAATTGTGTATGGTTTAGCAAACCCTTGATGATACGCATAGGGGTCCAATCCTTGAGATTGACCATGATGTGATGGGATCCTTGTAGCGTACCCCGATACTATGTCAGCTTCGGCATGACGTGGGAGTTTATTTATAAACACCGACACAGTACCAACTTCGTCATGACGTGGGGGTATTGCATATGACAGGATCTGTTGGACTATTTGAAGATGATACTTACCAACACCTAAGTGCCAAATCTCATGATGATTACCAAAACCGACACGGTGAAGCTATGCTAAAAATATGATCAAAATGAAGAAAATTGACCAAAGTCAAACTTGGTCAAACTTGGTCAACCGTGGTCAAAGTCAACAGTCAACATCAGCGGATGTCCCGAATGACGTCAGCACCCGGCAGTCACGCATCAGTAACAGAGAATTTATCAAACATAGAAGAATATTTTTGTAACCATTAGGGTTTAAATGTAATTTTGTTCATTTATGTAAAGAGTATAAATAGACTAAGTGTAGTCATCTTATACTCTAACCATTTTTAAGCATTGTAAGCACTAACATAGAACAAACAAGAGAAAATTAGTCTAGTGAGAGAAACAATTAGGTTGAGTGTGTGTGAGAGAGAATTTTCTTACAAACTTCCTTTGTAATCTCCTAGCATCATCATCCATATGAATGAATTAAATATTTATGAATATGTGTTCTTGAATTGTTCATCATTCATTCATCATCATATGCTAAATATTGTATACATCTTCACTTGAAATCATCAACAGGTCTAAGAGATTCCACATCACAGATCTGATAAACGGCAACAATACGATTGCAATATTCGATCCACCATTATTGAATTTCAATAGTTGGTATCAGAGCCTTGGCTCCTTGTTCTTCAAATTTTTCTCAAAAATTTGAACTGCAAGTTTGATCTTCAAATTGTTGTTGTTTTTGATGAAATCAAGCTACCATTTGCTTAGATTTGTTATTTCATGAAGATCTGCAAGTTTTCACATCAATTAAAGTTCATTTGAGCCATTAATTTGAATATTTAAGCAAACTTGTTCTTCAAGTCTTCAAATGCTCATGAATATGAAATTTTGATTTTGTTATTGTTTGATAATAGCTTTAGTTTGTAATGACTAACACATCTGCAAAGTTTCATATCAATTGAACAATAACAACTCTTGAATTTGAAGATTTTTGAAACTTTTGTGTTCTTGAAAAAAGTTCACTGTTCTTAAGAAAAATCATCAAAAATCATGAATCTAATGTTGTTTAGCTGAAATTGAGAGTGGTTTTAGCTTAGAAATGTAGCACCCTGAATTTTTTGAATAAAGGCAAAGTTCTCGCGCGAGAGGTTGAGTTCTAGCGCAAGTCATGAAGTTCTCGCGTGGTGGACGGTTCTCATGCGACTGGAAGTTCTCGCGCGAGAAGTCTAGCGAAAAGTTTGAGCTGGGTATAAATAGTTGAGAACACCCAGCTAGACCCTAGTTTCACGCGAGAAGTACTGCTGCTAGAGAGAGAAAGCTGTTGCGTAGAGAGAGAAAGTGAAGAAACGAATTGTTTAAGGTATGTAACTCATGTAGTAACTCGTGTTATGTACTAGAGATGGATTATTGATGTATAAAACGCATGATTATGTAGTTTTTGCTTGGTAAAAGCTTCGGGGAAGTTATGGTTGTGTTATAACTTCAAGAGGTGAGTTCTACTCCCCTATTAAACGTGTTTTATCCATGTTTTAAGGCTAATATGCATACTTTATGAATGTTTTGTTAAAGAATGACGTTTATAACTGTTATTGCATGTTTTGGGTTTTAAAGTGGTTAATGAGAAATAACGTGTGGATAAAGTTGCGTATAGCAGAAAAGTTAGTGCGAGAGGCGAGTTCTCGCGCGAAATATAGTTTTCGTGGACTAACGATTATCTTTTGAAAGTTCTTGCGCGAATGTGAGTTCTCGCGCGAATGATGAAGTTCTCGTGTGAATGATGAGTTCTCGCACGATTGATGAGTTCTTGCGCGAAGAGGAAGTTGTCGCTTGAAGTGAGAAGTTCTCGCGCGAATGTGGGTTCTGCGCGAAAACTTTGGACTATTACGAGTTATGTTACCCCGTAAGCATGTGTTAATAATGAATTAAAGTACGTACATAGATATATTAAATATAAATCATGACAGTTAAAGGGTCAAGAACGATGATAATTCACATGTGAAATGCTAAAGAACGGTTACCCTGTTACCCGATAAAACACAGCTATGAAAACGTTAAAGCGCGCTAAAGAAGGCTTGCAAGCACAGATATTCTCGTATAGGAGCTACAAATCGGTGTGCTCATATAGGGGTATACTTGGGTATGACCATGCCGTTAAAGGAGATATGCTTGGTGCATTGTTGCATAGGAGCTACATATCGGTGTGCTCACATAGGGGTATACTTTGGGTATGCCCATGCCGTAAAGGAGATATGCTTGGTGCATTCTTGCATAGGAGCTACACATCGGTGTGCTCACATAGGGGTATACTTTGGGTATGCCCGTGCCGTTAAAGGAGATATGCTTGGTGCATTCTCACCCGATAGGAAATAAGCTTCGTGCTAAGTTCAAAGATGAAGTAAACGATTAAAGCTAAAGTAAAGATAGAGTATGGGTAACGTAATGTAAAGTGAATGGTAAAGTAAAAGTTAAGGTTTGGTATCAAATGAGTTCGATGATGATGTTGATGATGAACGAGGTTAAAGTTTGTATGATGTTAATGTATGTTGCTGTTTTGATAAAGTAAACCTAGAGCTCACTCAGCATCACTGACTTTGTATGCATATTAAATTGACTGCTATGCTATACATTTTGGGGTGAGCTTGGCATGGATGGGAGAGCTACCTGGCACATGTTCGAGATTGACATCCTGGCATAGAGCTTTAGTTAGATAGCTAAAGTGATCTTTTGATGTAAATGTTAAATGATAGAAATTTTTGTATGTTCCGCTACATATATTAATGAAATTTGATGTTCGAGAACTTGTGTTTCTGATGTCCAAATCCAATTGTGAGGTTTCCTGGAACAGGGCCTTACAAGTTCATATCAGAGCCATAGTTTGAGAGATTTAGACACTTTGATGTCTAGACTCGAACTGAGAATGGGATCAATTAAGGTATGCCAGTGCCAGTAGCTCCATGCCAGGAAGGTTATGACTGTTAAGGGTTCCTTGAGGTTATATTGCTTGCAGTGAGATTGAGAACTAATATGACTCAGGATAGGAAACGTTTAGGACATGAAGATTAAAGTAAGTAGTTAATTACAACTGGCCACTCGAGGAGGTGCTCGTGGTGGTAGGGGTAGACCACCAGTCACCAGGAACCAAAAGCAAAAGACCGAGGAGGTGCATGCGGACTCTGTTCATAGTGCTAGCGAGGAAAAGTCTCATCATTCTGAAGAGAGGATTACCTTGGAGCCTATTGTTAGGGAGGCTATCCCGAAGAGGTCCACAAGATCCTTCAGGACATCATGCCTTCGATCATGACTGAGGCCATGAAGGAGGTAACCAAGGAGTGGACATTGGAGGCAAAGAACAAAGCTAGCAAGAAGGATAGTGAAGGTACCGGGGAAGGCTCGGGGAAGGATGAGAAGGATGAGGGGGATGAAACTAATATGGATTTAGCCAAGGGGTGCAATCCTCCATCCCTTGACGGCAAGGGTGGTGCTATTGCCACTCTCAATCGGTGTCTGAGACGGAAGCGGTGATTGAGATCAGTGAATGTAGAGCTGACCAGGCTGTGAAGTTTGCAGCTCACTCATTTGTTGACGAAGCTATTCATTGGTGGAACACCATCAAGCAGACTAAAGACACTCGCGAGTTCAAGAACTTAAAGTGGAATGTCTTGAAAGAGATGGTGATGAGGAAGTTCTACCCTCAGAATGAGATCGACATGGTGGAAAGGGAATTCTTGGGTTTTAAAGCTGGAAGTATGACCCACAAGCAGTACATATCTTGCATAAACGAGATGGCCAGGTTGGTGCCTCACCTGGTAAGTACTGAGGAGAGGAGGATGAAGTGTTATGTGTAGGGTTTGCCTTTGAAGGTTAGGACTTATATGAAGGCAAGCGAGTCGAAGACCTTCGAGTCTTTGGTGGAGTTGAGTGGGATAGTGTATGACGATGTCGTGGCTAATGAGCCTGTCAAGGAGGCGAAGAAGAAAAGTTTGTCGGGGAGTGTGCAGCGGGAGAGAATTGAGAGGTCTGTTGTTCAAGCCAAAAAGATGAAGGTGGAATCGTTCGGTGATTGCCGGAAATATGGGAGGAGGCATGCTGGTGATTGCAGTCTTGGTTCAAGTCTATGTTTTCTATGTGGGAAGATGGGGCATTTATCCAAGGATTGCCTAATATGGTAAAGTGCTACAACTATGGCAAGTTGGGGCACTACAGCCGAGAGTGCAAAGAGGCGAAAGTGGTTGACTCAGCCAGAGGAAAGGAGGCTGAGAAAGAGAAGAAAGCTGGTGACAAGCCAAGGGCCAAGGCTAGGGCTTTCATGATAACCAGAGAGGAGGCCAGAGTGGAACCTGATGTTGTGTCAGGTATGTTTCTAGTTAACAACATGCTTGCTTCTGTCCTTTTTGATTCTGGTGCATGTAAGAGTTTCGTAGCTGTTGCTTTCTGTGATGTGATGAATGCTAAGGCCAGAGAAATAGAACATGTGTTTGAAGTAGAAACTGCCATTGGAAAGTCTACTAAGATAACTGAGGCCTTAGAGGATTGTAGCATAGAACTGGAAGGTCATAGATTCCCCGCTAGGTTGTTTGTTATGACCCTAGGAGGATTTGACGTTGTGTTGGGTATGGACTGGTTAGCCGCCTATGAGGCTAACATAGTTTGTCAGTGTAAGATGATTCAGATGAAAGCGTCCGACGGTACTTAGTATGATTTACGATGACAGAATCTGTGAAGTTCAAAAGATGATATCCATGATAAAGCAGAAAAGTTGATGAGACGAGGGTGTGGAGCATTATTGGCATACGTTAAGGATGCGAAAACTGAAACTGTGAAGTTGATAGATGTGCCTATGTGTGTGCCTTCCCAGATGTGTTCCCTGATGACTTGACAGAGGTATCACCTGATCGGGAGACAAAGTTTTAGATTGACCTTGTGCCAGGAGCTCAACCAGTTGCTAAAGCATCGTATCGTCTGGCTCCGTCAGAGTTGAATGAGTTGCTAGCGCAATTACAAGACCTTTTTGATAAAGGATTTATCAGACCGAGCATTTCTTCTGGGGTGCTCTGATGTTGTTCGTGAAGAAGAAGGATGGTAGCAATCGAATGTGTATAGACAACAGGGAGCTAAATAAGCTCGCGATGAAGAATATATACCCGTTACCTCGGATAGATGATATGTTCTACCAGTTGCAAGGTGCAAGTTGGTTCTCGAGGACCAATCTTTTGTCGGGGTATCACCAGCTAAAGGTTAAGGAGCAGGATATCCCAAAGACTGCGATTCGGACGCGATATGGGCATTATGAATTTCTTGTGATTTTGTTCGTCTAACCAATGCCCCTGTAGCATTCATGGACTTGATGAATAGGGTTATTGACCAATGCTAGACAAATCAGTGATAGTGTTCATAGACAATATCCTGATCTACTTGAAGAATTAGGGAGACCATGCCAGTCACCTCCACGAGGTGCTGGAAACTCTAAGAAAGGAGAAGTTGTATGTGAAATTCTCCAAATGAGATCTGGTTATAGTATATGTCAGGTTAACATGATGTGCAGTTTCTGGGTCATGTGATAACCCAGAAGGAATCATGGTTGATCCTGCTAAAGTGGAGGCAGTGATGAGGTGGAATTTGCCTAAAACGCCGTCTGAAATCCAATGCTTCCTCAGATAGGCGGGTTATTACAAGAGGTTCATTCAGGATTTTTCCAAGATTGCCTCGCCGTTGACTAAGTTGATGAGAAAGGATGTGAAGTTTGAAAGGGGTGATAGACAAGAGAATACATTAATGGAGTTAAAGAGAAGATTGACACAAGCTCTAGTGTTAACGCTACCCGAAGGGAATGAGGACTTGCTTGTCTATTCCGATGCTTCTTATTAAGGGTTAGGGTGCGCACTAATAGAGTGAGGTAAAGTCATAGCGTACGCATCTCGACAGTTAAAGGTTCACTAGGTGAACTACCCTACCCATGATCTGGAGCTGGCAGCTGTTGTATTCGCGTTAAAGATATAGAGACACTACTTATATGGTGTCAAATGTACGATTTTCACAGACCACAAAAGCCTGAAGTATTTCTTCGGGCAGAAAGATCTTAATATGATGCAGAGACGATGGTTGGAGCTCATAAAAGATTATGACTATGAGATTCATGATCACCCGGGTAAGGCTAACGTGGTAGCTGATGCCCAAAGCCAAAAGGAGAACCGGGAACCAATTCGGGTGAGATCTTACTAGTTGATTATGACTCCTGACGTGTTAAGGCAAATCTGTGAAGCTCAGAAAGAAGCTCTAAAGCCCGAGCATGTTAATTAAGAAAGGATGAAGGGGCAGATCGCAAACCTGGAAGAAAACACCAATGGTGTCAAAACTAGATTTGGGGTTATGTGGATTCCTAGATATGGAGGTCTACGAGAGAAAGTGTTAGATGAAGCCTATAAGACTCGCTACTCTATTCACCCGGGAACCAACAAAAATGTACCAAGACCTAAAGAAGAACTATTGGTGGCCTAGAATGAAAGCCGACATAAGGTATGTAGAAAGGTGTTGACCTGTCTCCAGGTTAAGGCCGAGCACCAGAAGCCATACGGGAAAATCCAACCCTTGGAAATTCCTGAATGGAAGTTGGGGCATATTACTATGGATTTTATAACGAATCTACCTCGCACAGCTAAAGGTTATTATGTCACATGGGTCATAGTAGACAAACTAAAGAAAAGTGCTCACTTTCTACATATCCGATAGATGTATAACTCAGAACGGCTAGCTGAATTGTTCATCAATGAGATAGTTACCCATCATGGTGTGTCGGTGTCAATTGTCTCTGATAGAGATACGCAGTTCACATCCAAGTTTTGGATGAAGTTCAATGATGCGATGGGAACTAGATTGCACATCAGTACAGCATACCACCCACAGACAGACGCCAATCCGAAAGGACTATCCAGACCTTCGAGGACATGCTTCGGGTGTGTATCATAGACTTTGGTGGGAGCTGGGATAGTCACTACTGTTGGCGGAGTTCCCATACAATAACAGCTACCATGCCATTATTGGTATACCCCGTATGAGATGCTCTAAGGCCGGAAGTGTAGAACCCCTGTTTGTTAGGGGGAGATGGGCAGAAGGAGTTGGGGAGCATTGAGGTCATCGATACGACCAATGAGAAATTTGGCAGGATTAAAGCCTACATGAAAGCTGCTAAAGATAGGAAAAAATCCTATGCCGAAAAACATCAAAGACCGATTGAGTATAACGTCGGTGATAGAGTGATGCTAAAGGTGTCACCTTTAGAGTGATGCTAAAGATGCTAAAGTTGAGCCCTCGCTTTATTGGGCCTCTGAAGATCGTAGCCCGTGTGGGGGAAGTGGCGTATAGGCTGGAACTACCAGATGTATTGAGTGGAATTCATCCTACTTTCCACGTATCACATCTACGTAAGTGTCTAGCAGAGGAAGTTGCTCATGTTCCACTGGAAGATGTCAAGATTGATGATAGACTGAACTACGTGGAACAGTCCGTAGCAATAATTGACAAAAAGAAGAAAGGACCAAGGAATAAAGTAGTTCCACTTGTCCGAGTACAGTGGAAGCATAGAAAAGGGTCGGAATCCACTTGGGAATCCAAAGATGAGATGAGACAGCATTACCCTTAGTTGTTAGGTGAGTAACAGGTTTTGGGACGAAACCCAATTAAGGGGGGTGGACTTGTAACACCCCGAATTTTTGAATAAAGGCGAAGTTCTCGCGCGAGTCAGGAAGTTCTCGCATGGAGGACGGTTCTCACGCGACTGGAAGTTCTCGCTCGAGAAGTCTGGCGAAAAGTTTGATTTGGGTATAAATAGCTGTGAACACCTAGCCAGACCCTAGTTTCACGCGAGAAGTATGCTTCTACAGAGAGAAAGCGGCTGCGTAGAGAGAGAAAGTGATGAAACGAAGTGTTTAAGGTATTTAACTCGTGTTATGTACTAGAGATGGATTATTGATGTATAAAACGCATGATTACATAGTTTTTGCTCGGTAAAAGCTTCGGGGAAGTTGTGGTTGTGCTAGTATGCATACTTTATGAATGTTTTGTTAAAGAATGATTTTTATAATTGTTATTGCATGTTTTGGGTGTTAAAGTGGTTAAAGGAGAGATAATTTATGGATAAATTTGTGTACAGCAGAAAAGTTATCGCACGAGAGGCGAGTTCTCACGCAAAAATAGTTTTCGCGGCTAACAGTTATCTTTTGAAACTTCTCGCGCGAATGTGAGTTCTCGTGCGAATGATGAAGTTCTTGCGCGAATTATGATGTTCTCACGTAAATGATGAGTTCTTGCCCGAATGATGAGTTCTCGTGCGAATAGGGAGTTGTCGCTTGAAGTGGGAAGTTCTCACGCGAATGTGGGTTCACGCTCGAAAACTTTGGACTGTTACGAATTATGTTACCCCGTAAGTGTGCGTTAATAATGAATTAAAGTATGTTCGTAGATATATTATATATATATATCATGATAGTTAAAGGCTAAAGAACGATGATAATTCACATGTTAAACGTTTAAGAACAGTTACCCTGTTACCCGATAAAGCACAGCTGTGAAAATGTTAAAACGCGCTAAAGAAGTCTTGCAAGCACTGATAAAGGAGATTTGTTTGGTGCATTCTCATATAGGAGCTACACATCAGTGTGCTCACATAGGGGTATACTTTGGGTATCCCGTGCCGTTAAAGGAGATATGCTTGGTGCATTCTCGCATAGGAGCTACACAATGGTGTGCTCACATAGGGGTATACTTTGGGTATGCCCGTGCTATTAAAGGAGAAATGCTTGGTGCATTCTTGCATAGGAGCTACACATGGTGTGCTTACATAGGGGTATACTTTGGGTATGCCCATGCCGTTAAAAGGAGATATGCTTGGTGCATTCTCGCATAGGAGCTACACGTCGGTGTGCTCACATAGGGGTATACTCTGGGTATGCCCGTGCCGTTAAAGGAGATATGCTTGGTGCATTATCACCCGATAGGAACTAAGCTTCGTGCTAAGTTCTAAAGATGAAGTAAATGATTAAAACTAAAGTAAAGATAAAGTATGGGTAACGTAACGTAAAGTGAATGGTAAAGTAAAAGTTAAGGTTTTGTTATCGAACGAGTTCGATGATGATGTTAATGATGAACGATGTTAAAGTTTGTATGATGTTAATGTATGTTGCTGTTTTGATAAAGTAAACCTAGAGCTCACTCAGCGTCGCTGACTTTTGTATACATATTAGATTGACAGGTATGTTATACATTTTGGGGTGAGCTTGGCATGGATGGGAGAGCTACCTGGCACATGTTCGAGACTAGCATCCCGGTATAGAGCTTTAGTTAGATAGCTAAAGTGATCTTTTGATGTAAATGTTTAATGATAGAAATTTTGTACGTTCCACTACGTATATTAATGAAATTTGATGTTCTGTTTCTGATGTCCAAATCCAACTATGAGGTTTCCTGGAACAGGGCCTTACAAGAAACATCAAATCTAAGGTTCGTTTATCATTTTCAACAACCAAATCATCCATTTTTGAGCATTGATTCTTATATCTGGGTTTTGTTATTCATTGTGTTCTTCATGAGTTTATCATCTAAATCCAGGTTTATGTGATGATTATATGAAATTGATTGTTGTTTTAGCTTAAAATCACTTATCTATAGCTATTATAATATTTGGTTTTATCAGAATCCATCAGAAACCCAAGAATCAAAAGTTTGTTCATTCAAGAACATGAAGTTTGACTTTTTCAAAGTCAAACTGCTTTGAAATCTCAAAATCAACCAAATCTATGATTTAATTCAGATTTTGATTCATCTGTTCATCATAAAATCATTCAACAATCATTCAACAGTCATTCAAACATCAATTTGTGTATTTGCAAGTGAAATTCCATTCATAATCGAATTTTAGAAACTACATAAATTACACTTGAATTTGATTTTTGACTAAGTTTTCCATCATCCATAGCTGAAGTACTAATTCCACAGCTGATACACAAGGTCCACAGCTGATGAACATCCACTTTTTTTCAAGTGTTCACAGCTGATGAACAAACACATCCACAACTGATGTGTTAACACTCACAGCGGATGTGTTAACACCTACGGTGGACGTGTTGAAGGAGAACATTCTATGCACAGCGGATGATTACAATCACACACTACTGACTAACATCACACCCATGGTGCACACCATAACGGACAGCATCACCATACAGCGGACATGAATCATTTTCTCCACAGTGGACATGCACTGGTCCAAAGCGGACGTTCAAAACATCTTACAGCAGACATACCCTGGTCCAAAGTGAACGTTCAAAAGACACACATCCACAGTTGACGTTGAACACACAACTTTGTGCGCTGTAGCTACAGCTGACAAGAAATCATCACAAACAGCGGACAAGTAAAAAAAACATTAGTTTAGCTCAAGAGATGAATCATTGCAAGACAAAATGGTTCAACAACAAATCAAACTTGAAGAGTTAACTGCTGAGCTTGCAAAAGCCACGCAGGACCATTTAAGGGAGGTCAATATAATCAGTCTCACAATGAGGACAGATTTAGATCACTTAACAGATCAAATAGGGAACTGGGTTTATATTGATGATACTAAGATCACAAGAAAGTAGTAAGACAGAACAAGAACAGATAAGTATGGTTTCCAAGGATGATGTATATTGCTCTCAAGTTCTATTACAAGTGTTACAAAGCATATCTAAATTACAAGGACCTGAGACACTTTATACTACATCCTACAACCATCAATACTTAGAAAGACAGTTGGAAACACTAATCTAGATAACAAGATCAATGTAGAGTCAAAAGGCAGATTGCCTTTTGACAAGTGACTATGACATGCCATAGCTCTTATCCTTTTCTAATACAAAAAGGTTTACAGGTACAATAGTAGGAAGTTACAAACAAAGACCTTAATCTATAGTTTACAAAAGCATGGACTTTTCACCGACTCATACAAGTTAGTGAGTCTTCAGAGTTGCAGCAGAAAGTGTGTCAGCTTTATGTAAAGTAGACCAGAGAAAGCATGTCTTCTCTATCTTGGAAGAAATTAGTCTTCACAGCAAAATGGCTTTGGAAGACTTTGTATCTGAAGCTTCGGAAGACATCATCTTTGGCTTCAAAGATTTGGACTTTGGCTTCAGAAGATTTTACACTTAGAGTATTTTCTGATGTAGAGTGTAAAACTTCTGAAGCAACTTCTAACTTGTACATCTAGTGCATGCATGCAGGAAGCTCCTTGGTTGATTTGGTTTCTTTGGTTGCATCAGCCTTAATATATAACCTTACAAACTCGCCCTAGGCTGATGCTACCAAAAAAAGAGAAGTTATTCACAAGTTGATAGTCCTCATTCAGATCAAGACCATACCTTTCTTTAAAATTTGGACAGGATTCCTCAGATTCTCATAATACCTTCTCACGTCATAGAGATCATGTAAAGGAAAATCAAGCATGTCTTGCCATAAATAGAAATCTTGACCTCCTTGATCTCTGATGACATACCATCTATCTAGATTAGCAGTAAAATTCTAGGATAGGATGGGTCTTCCAGTTGCAAGAGGCTCTACTTGAGTTGGAGTTGGTTGAGCAGGCTCTTGATGCACTTCCTCAGGTTGCTCTGACTCTTCATGAGGTTTGGAGGTGGATGCCTTTGATTTCTTCTTAGGATACTCTTCATGGACATTATTTTTCTCCTCTTTGATGACTTTAACTGAGAAGACTGACCTTCAACACCAGGTTGTTCTACTGTGTTTCTCTTAGTTGGGTTCTCTTCTCTCACAGTGTCAAAAGGAGAGGGAAGAGGACCCTACTATGGATCAAAAGATGAAGTTGTCCGAGATGCAGCTCTATGTTCAGGTTGTGTTGTCTTATGGAAACCTTGACCTTAACTTCAGGTTGAGCTGGACTTGGTGGACAATGCAAGTCAACAAGCTCTCCCTTTTTAATCTTCTGCTTGATCACCCTGCTATGCTCATCCATAGTGGATAGAGACATAGGACCAAGCCTCCTTCCTTAGAATCCATACAGATTCAAGAAGCTCATCATCCTTTGTCTGTCAGCAGATTTCTTTTGGCTCTTTTGGATGATGGCCCTTGATTTTGCAGCTTCTTCCCTTAGTTTCCTCTTAGCAGCCTATTGTTCCTTAAGGGCTTGTTGCTCCAGCTGCCAGGGGTATTCAAATTCAATGTACTCATATAATAAGGGAAGAAGTATAGATTCCTGATAGAGGCCTGTTGCACTTAGGTAGTTGATTATATTCAATCTATCAGCTTCCTTGTCTACCTGAGGTTATGCAGCTGCCACATCCTCTGTCTCAGGAATTTCTTTAACTGGGGAGAGGTTAGGAACATGTTTGTAGAGCCTTTTCAGTCTCATTTCTTCCTTATTCTTGAGGAGCAAGGTTGCATCCTCTGCTTCCTTCCTCTCCTTTGACAACTCTTTATCAGCTAGTTCATTCAACTCTTTTAAGGGAATAGATATGAGTTCAATAATATTGTAGTTTCTGATCCCTAGATGGTTCAGCCTGGCTGCCCTCAACTCATCATCTTGAGTATTTTGCCTGGGGGCAGCGCTGATGGCAGCTTTCATGAAGCCTGGGGATCCTCTTGAACTCTCTCCCCTAAGCTTCCTCTTCCTCTCTCTCTCTCCTCCTCCTCAATCTCCTCAGGAGTAAGTTTTCTTTTCCCTTTCTCACTCAAAGGCCTTGGTGACTTAGGGTGGATATAGCTTTGGCCTTTATTGTTTGGTTTAGCAGTCAAGCTCTGGCCAGAGAGAGGCTGTGAAGCATGTTCACCAGCTGTTGCCTCACTCAGGGTAGTGGGTGTCAAAGGACATCCTGTCTCAAGGTTCACAGGTTCAACTTTTGGGCCTTCAGTCAAAGCTTCCCCTTCGAAGCTAATCATAGGGTCCACCTCAACATCCAGTTGGCCAAAAATCTCACCTGCTAGCCTCTATCAATGTAATCTGCTAATCTTTTAGCATGTCTGTTTTGGCTTGGGTTGACAAGTGGAAGATCAACTAGATGGATGCACTCATAGAAACTCAGGTTTAAAAATTGAAGATTTCCTGTTGACCCTGAGTTCTAGAGATGATAAGAGCCCTTCTTTCTGTGTCATATCACCATCCCATGATTGGGTCCTCAAAGTGAGGAGATAGGTAGGCATGGCTCTGGGTATACCCTCCTTAAATAGGCTATATATGAGTGAGTCCATATCAATGTGAACTTGAGGGGGTTGTTGATTATGGACTATTGCAAGTGAGGGTGGTGAATCCTCAAAGTCCATACTCTGAGAAGAACTCCCAGGTTCTGTGAGTGTTCTGACTCTCTCCCCCTTTTTGGTAGCATCACTTTCTTGCATAAGTAAGCTGGGGTTTGAGTCTATCACATTCACAGGTTCTTGTGGACCTGGTTGAGTTGTTCTTAGTGGTCTCTCAGCTAACTTACCATTGAGATAGGTGATCTCAAGTTGCTGGTCATTGACTCTTCTTTATAAGATAGTCATCTAAGATTCCAGGTGATTGATCTTAGAGACTAAATAGGTGCAAGCTTTAGTCAGTTTATGCACCTTTGGTTTCAGACTCCCCTCATCTTCATCAGATGAATCATGGGGAATGAGAGAATAGGACTAATGTCTTCTTCCTCATCACCAGCATGTTGTTCTTGGCTGCTGGATTTCCCCTGCATCATGACAACTTCAAGAGAAGTGTCAAGAGGCTGGGTTGCCATGGTTGAGGTCTAAATGATGTAATCACATTCTAAAGTGAGAGCCTCTTCCATATGGATCTCCTGAACAGGTTCAGGGAGATCCACTTCAGTGATGGATGGATGATGTGGTCTAGACATGGGTGAAACAGGAGTACTCATCTCTCCTTGAGAAGGGGTGGAGAAGAGAGACTCATGGTACTCACTGAAGCCCATGTCCTCATCATCATACAATTCAAGGTTGTGGATTGGTTGGTTTAGATCAAGAGGCTGGGGATGGTAACTGTCCCCTGAAGGTTCTTCACTAGAGTTTTGAGACTCTAAGTGAAGGTTTAAGGCTTTGGGTGTTGTGAGATCATCAGACTGAGCATGAGGAACCTCAGCACTGATCATTGGTGAGATGGGAGTTGTTTGCTCCTCAGGAGAAGTGGGAGCTCCAGTGTCCACTTCCTCCTGTATGGGAGATGATATAGGGGCCTGCACAAACTAAGTAGCATGTGTAGGGGCTCGTTTGGATTTTCTTTGGTAGGTCATGGTATTGAAGATGTCAGGCTTCATCTGTCCCAATTTGAGAATATTACCTGTTCCCCTCAACTGTGTACCCAGTTTACATTTAACAATGTGTTGGACATATCTAGGGAACACGTAATATTCTAGAGAGTCTAAGTTAGCAAGTAAATTGGTATATACAAATTGTGAATACCTGAACTTGACCCCCTGAACCATCCCATGGACAATAAAGGAGAGGTCTTCTGGAATCTGATCCCATCATCCATGCTTGTTGGATAAGCTGTGTATGACAACATGGAGGAGGTACTTCCATTGAGAGGAGACCTTCCCCTTCCTGAATGTCTTGAAGGAGAAGTCAACTTCATAGCCCATCTTCTCAAAGGATTGTTGACAGTAGCTTTGGGAAAGGACAAGTCTCCTTCTACATCATCCAGCTGAAGATGTGTGTTTATGGTGGCCGGAGAGATGTAGATTGTCCTCCCCTACACTATGGCAGACAGTGCCTTCTCCCCATCCATTATGACCTCTTCATAGGTCCGCCAGAATGCTAACAACTGATCCTCATAGAGAGTAGGTTCAATGATGAGGGAGGTGAAATCGTTGGACAAAGAAAGGTAACGGCAAACCTCTGAGAAACCTAGATCTTTCTCAGAGTCTAACAGAGCAACCTGATTATGTTTCCTGTGAAGATGCATGGAAAAATTGGGTTAGTTTCTGCGGCAAGGTTGGCCATTTGAAGTAGCTTTTCGGTGAGGGAAGATAAGAACAAAAGCGGTTTGTGGGTGAAATTAGGTTAGAGAACAATGTAGGTGAAGAGGAGAGTGAGAAGAGGGGGAACCATTGTAAGAATATATATGAAATTGATTTTAGTCAAAGTTAAAGCAAAAAGGATAAACTTTGAAATCCAGATGTCGGTCCCACCTCTGAAAAAGTGCCCAAAAAGGTAGTTATCTTGGAAGTTGAAAAAATCTTCTGAAGGTAATTTTACATTGGAAGTTTTAAGAAAAAGGTTTCGAAGCCAATTTGGCTTCGAAAGATATTTTTAAGAGTTGTGATAAATTTGGCTTCGGAAGAAAAATACTTGGAGAATTTTTCTTCCGACCCATATTTGGTTTCGGAAGATATTAAGACTTGGGATTTTTATTCTAAGATAAAAAATCTTCTAAGACTTAATTGCTTTCGGAAGATATTTGTCCTTCAAATGTATGCAAGTACTTAGAAGCATATTTAAGCTTCAGAAGATATTCTCAGAATTTCTTCTGAAGGTAAATTTCTTATACGAAGTTAGTTGATTTGAAAACATAAATTTCTTCCGAAGGCAACTTGATATTTTCCAAAAGAAAATATGTTTTTTAAAAATTTTCAAAATCTAAGGAATATCATTAAAAAAATTTCTTCCAATATAAATTGGGCTTATGAAAGTGATAAAATAGAGTACTTAGGACACACAGGTTTTAGAAATAAAGTTGATGTGGAAACCACTGATTCTGCTGGTGGATCGAATATTGCAATCGTATTGTTGCCGTTTATCGAATTTGTGATGTGGAATCTCACAAACCCGTTGATGATTTCAAGTGAAGATCTATTGCAAGATGAAATATATGATGATGAATGAATGATGAACAATCAAGAACACATTCATAAAAATTTCATTCATTCGTATGTATGATATCAAGAAAATTACAAGGGAGTTTGCAAGCACACTTTCTCTTACACACACTCAACCTTGAATTCTCTAGTGAATCCTTTGGATTGTTTTTTATTGTTCTAAATGTTTGATTAGAGTATAAAGGACTACACTTAGTCAATTTATACTCTTTATAAAATAAATAAAATTACATTTAAGTCCTAATGATTACACAAATAATGTTCTAAGTCTAATAAATTCTTCTGTTGCTGATGCATGACTGCCGGATGCTGACATCATTCGGGACCTCCGCTGATGTTGACTGTTGACTTTGACCACGGTTGACCAAGTTTGACTTTGGTCAATTTTCTTCGTTTTGATCATATTTTCAGCATATCTTCACCGTGTAGGTTTTGGTAATCATCATGAGATTCGGCACTTGGGTTTTGGTAAGTATCATCTTCAAATAGTCCAACAGTTGATTTAAGCTTTAAGAAAATCTACTCGAAGTTAATCATCCCAATAGCTGATACAAGATATTTGAATCTCTGTTCATCAAAAACTTTAGTGAACAGGTCAGCATATTGTTCATTTGAATCTCTTGTTCTTCTCATGTGATTCATCCTGTTTGTTGGTCATGGAGTCAGGTAAAGGAATATAATTATCATTATTAGGTGGACTTACCTTATTATATCCTAAACCTGAAGGTTCCTTAAAGGCCCTTTGTTGTGCAAGAAGTTCTTCGAACTTCTTGTTACTAACCTAAAACTTCTGAAGTTTCACTTCAGTTTTAGCTTGTAATGATTTTGACTTAGTTAATAAGATAGAGAGTTGCTCAACATGAGTTGCTAAAGTTAGTTTTTCAGACATTAATTTTTCTAAATCTGTTTGTAATGAAAGTATTTTAGTTGCATATTGTTTCTATTCAGATTTTAAACTTTCATTTAAAATGTTTGTTTCTATGACTTTCTTTGACAGTTTATCAGCATGCTCTCTATACCTATTTACCTTATCAATGCATGCTTGACTACAGAGGTTTTCTTTCACCTCTTTTGGGATGTCTGTTAGTTTGTCTTCAATATCAGCCATAAGGGAATGATCTGAAGGTGATGGAATTTCAGCCTCATAAAGGCTCCAGTCACATTCTCCATCCTTTTTCATGATCATAGCAGAAGATGTTGGATGTTGAGTTTGACTGAATTGTGTGATTTGAGGTTGTGTTGGTGCATTTGGAATGCTATATGGTGGAGGCACTTGTCTGTTTGAATGAATTCCACTAGAGGGTTGTGCCTGATGTGTATTTCTGTCAACTCTAGGCTGTTGACATTCTCTTGAAAAGTGCCCATAAGGCTGACAGTTGTAGCACCTAACTTTGGTTTTATTAAAACCCATTCTTGTCTTTTTTTCCATGTTTAATCCCCGATTTCTTTTTAAAAATATTTTAGACCGGTATGCTATCATGGCCATGGACCATTACAGATCCATCTCTTCTACCATATCAGGTGGAAGCTTATCCAAATCCTGTTTAATGACTTTAGATGGAGTCAGACTTGCTCCTAAGAATGCTTCAAAACTAGTGGCAAAGGCTTTATATGCTGCCTTTTGCTCTTCACTTTGTAGAATGATAGTAAGAGCATCCATTGGTTTTTCAAGTATGTGTATGTTTGATGTTTGAGGTTTTGGGTGTTTGATTGAGTTGGAGTTATGAGGGTGATGCTTGCTTTGTGGTGTGGCTTCATGAGAAGCATGAACACCAGTCTTCTTAGACTTGTGTTTGTTGCTGGATGATTTTGGTGCTGAAAAGAATGACGTGTCATGAGAATCCAAGAATTCTTCTTCTTCATCTTCTCCAGTGCTTGTGAGGAAAGCACTGTCTGTGTGTTGGGTTTTCTTGAACTTATAAGCCTCTACATGTCTGATCTAGTTATTGTTCCTAGATTTTTCATCCATTTCCAATGCTTCAACCATGGCTACTAGTGAGTCAAGGGATAGGGCCTCTAAGTCCAATGTTGCTTTCATGAGTGACACTGACTGAGTCCAACTCTCAAGCAATGTGTGCAACATTTTCTTGTTGATTTCAACAGTGTCATATTTAAGTCCATACACTATCATTTCATTAACAAGTTGGATGTATCTATGTAACTGTTGAGGGATGGACTCTCCATGGATGTGATGGAAGGTCTCATATTGGGTCCTCAGTTTTTCCTTCTTAATTTCCCGTATCTCCTCACTACCTTCACACATGGTGTGAAGAACTTTCCATAGCTCATGTGCTGTTTTGAAATTTTCAACAGGAGTTAAAATTTCAAAAGGCAAAGTCATTGCAAGAATGTTGTAAGCCTTCATGTCTGTTTTGACCCGTTTCAGGTCATCACCCGCTACACTCTTCAGACTAACTGGCTTTTAGATGTTATAGTCAGGTCCTAATGTTAGTGGGATGTAAGGACCTTCTGTGATGGATGTCCATAGATCTGGATCTTGATATGTAATCCAGTTTCTAAACATAATTTTCCATTGCTTGAAATCTGATTTGTTCTTCAATTTAGGGGGTTTTAATCCACTGTTAGAACTCATCATTTCATCAACCATGTTTGTTTGATTTTTTTTTAACTTAATAATTTTCAAGTTAAATTTGCAGATGTGTTAGTTATCACAAACTAAAGCTATTAGAAGCTTAAATTCGATCAAACAACAACAAAATCAAAATTTCACGTTCATGAGCATTTGAAGACTTGAAGAACAAGTTTGCTTAAATCTTCAAATTAATGGCTCAAATGAACTTCAATTGATGTGAAAACTTGCAGATCTTCACGAAATAACAAATCTAAGCTAATGGTAGCTTGATTTCATCAAAAACAACAACAATTTGCAGATCAAACTTGTAGTTCAAGTTTTTGAGAAAAATTTGAAGAACAAGGAGCCATGGCTCTGATACCAATTATGGAAACCACTGATTCTGCTGGTGGATCGAATATTGCAATCGTATTGTTGTCATTTATCGAATTTGTGATGCGGAATCTCACAAACCCGTTGATGATTTCAAGTGAAGATCTATTGCAAGATGAAATGTATGATGATGAATGAATGATGAAAAATCAAGAACACATTCATAAAAATTTCATTCATTCATATGTATGATATCAAGAAAATTACAAGGGAGATTGCAAGCACACTTTCTCTCACACACACTCAACTTTGAATTCTCTAGTGAATCCTCTGGATTGTTTTTGATTGTTCTAAATGTTTGATTAGAGTATAAATGACTACACTTAGTCAATTTATACTCTTTACAAAAATAAATAAAATTACATTTAAGTCCTAATGATTACACAACTATTGTTCTAAGTCTGATAAATTCTTCTGTTGCTGATACTTGACTGCCGATGTTGACGTCATTCGGGACGTCCGCTATTGTTTACTGTTGACTTTGACCACGGTTGACCAAGTTTGACAAAGTTTGACTTTGGTCAATTTTTTTTGTTTTGATCACATTTTCAGCATATCTTCACTGTGTCAGTTTTGATTATCATCATGAGATTCGGCACTTAGGTTTTGGTAAGTATCATCTTCAAATAGTCCAACAGTTGATTTAAGTTTTAAGAAAATCTACTTGAAGTTAATCATCTCAATAGCTGATATAAGATATTTGAATATCTGTTCATCAAAAACTTTAGTGAACAGGTCAGCATATTGTTCATTTGTGTTAACTTTGACTAGTTTGATTAATCCCTTTTCAAAGTTATCTCTAATCAAATGATACCTGATTTTGGTGTGTTTGGTCCTTGAGTGCTGCATAGGATTCTCTGTAATAGAGATAACACTATTGTTGTCTATGTGGATGGTAGTCTTTTTGAAGTTGAATCCATTGTCCAGCATTTGATTCTAAATCTAAAGCACTTGAGCACAGCAGCTAGCAGCAGCAATGTAATTAGCCTCAGCAGTTGATGCAGAGACACGTGATTGTTTCTTGCATTGCCATGAGACAATCCTTTCACCAAGGAATTGAAATCCCCCAAATGTAGACTTTGCAGTCATGTTGCAACCACCATAGTCACTATCAATATAAGCATACAGATTGAAGTTAGAATTCTTTGGATACTAAAGGCCTAGCTTGGGAGCACCTTTGAGATATCTAAGAATCCTCTTAACAGCAACCAGGTGTGAAATCTTGGGGTTAGCTTGATATCCTGCACAGATGCATGTGGCAAACATGATATCAGGCCTGCTGACTGTGAGGTACATAAGAGACCCAATCATAGCCCTGTAAAGATGTTCATCCACACACTCCCCCTCAAGATCAGGTCCTATGGAGTGGTTTTTGGCTATGGGTTTCTTAGCAACCTTACATAAAGTGATGTTGAATCTTGTAAGTATGTCTTGTACATACTTTGAGTGACTTATGAAGATGCCATTGTCAACTTGCTTCACATGAATTCCCAGAAAGAAATTGAGTTCCCCCATGGCACTCATTTCAAACCTATTCTTCATCAGCTTCTCAAAGTCTTTGTAGAGCTTTGGATTAGTTGACCCAAAGATAATATCATCCACATATACTTGAACCAGCATTAAGTCATTCCTGTTCCTTTGATGAAGAGAGTTCCATCTATAGTACCCCTCTTATAACCATGTTGACAGAGATACTGAGATAATGTCTAATACCACTTTCTTGGAGCTTGGTGCAGCTCATAAAGAGCTTTATCAACCTTGTAGACATAATCAGGATGATCTGGGTTTGCAAAGCTAGGTGTTTTTTTGACATATACCTCTTCATCAATCATCCCATACAGAAAAGTACATTTGAAATCAAGTTGGTAGACCTTGAATTCCTTGGATGCAGTAAAAGCTAGGAATATTCTTACAGCTTCAAGTCTTGCCACAGGAGCAAAAACATCTGTGTAATCAATTGCCTTTTCTTATGTGTACCCTTGAACAACTAGTATTGCCTTGTTCTTGATGACAAGTCCTCTATCGTCTTTCTTGTTCCTAAAAACCCATTTGGTTCCTATGGTAGTCTTCCCAAGAGGAAGAGGACATAGGTTCCAAACATTTTGTCTTTTGAATTGAAGCAACTCCTCTTGTATTGTTTCAACCCAGCTTCCATCTTTCAAAGCCTTATCAACTTTCTTTGGCTCTATTTGGGACAAGAAGCAAGAGTATAGACAAACATTTTTTTCATGGGTTTATCCTCTTGTTCTCACCCCTGTATCAACCTTTCCAATGATGTTTGTGGTGGCATGTGACTTGTGGATCTTGAGTTGAGGGATCACAACAAGTTGATTGGAAAGATCTAAATTAGAGAAATTTAGATCTGGCAATGGAGTGTCACCCATCACATCAGCACACTTATCAAGTGAGACTTGATCCAATGAGTGTGTGACATCATTTTTGTTGTCTTCTATGGAATGGTTATCAGTATCAAGAAATTCTTAATCACTATCACCACCTCCATTTCCTCGTACATTTGAAGCACCTTCACCTGAGTTTCGAACCACTGAGCTGGAATTTGAAGGCATCTCAGATGTATCAGTTGAATTTGTCATGTTTGTGCTGATAGGATCTTTATTTGTAGAGTTAGTTACCACTGGAGCTGAAGTAGTATTCTTGCTTGGTCTTCTCAGCTCAAATCTTGGGTTAGGATCATTTGTTGATATGTTACCTATAGATCCTGAAACATCCTCGCAAGACTTGTTAAAACAGTTGGTCACTAAATAAAGATCAAATAGCCATCAGGACAAGAACATTTCACACTAGGAGTGTGCTCATTGAAGGTCATATTGGCTGACTCCTCAACTACTCTAGTTATGAGATTGTATACTCTATAAGCCTTAGCTAGGGAAGTGTATCCAATAAAGTTTCCATCATCTGATTTCTCATCAAATTTGGCTACTTGATCTTTGGTATTCAAGATGGTGCAAGAACATCCAAATGACCTGAGGAAACCAATAAATGGTTTCCTTTTGTGCCATAGCTCATAAAGAGTCTTACCATGAGTCTTAACCACTAAAACTCTGTTCTGTACATAGCAGGATATGTTAACTGCCTCTGCCCAAAAGGTGATGGGTAGTTTAGAGTCAGACAACATGGTTCTTGCAGCTTTAATAAGTGTCCTGTTTCTCCTCTCAGCAACAAAATTTTGCTGAGGAGTCCTGGGAGCACTATATTGTTTTGTAATATCCTTTTTATTACAAAATATATCAAGGATTTGGTTCTTAAATTCTGTTCCTTGATCACATCTTATGGTCTTGACCTTGTGATCAGATTGATTCTCAATTTTCAGAATGAAGTTCTTCAATATCTCAGGAGTCTCATCCTTAGTTCTAAGGATAAAGACCCAAGTGAATCTTGTGAAATCATCTGTGATCACTAAACAATATGAGATCCTTCCTAAACTCATTACACTGGTGGGGCCAAAAAGATCCATATGAAATAAGTGTAGGCGAGTAGTGATAGAATTCTTTTCCTTTGGCTTGTGAGACACTTTCTGTTGCTTTCCTTCAGGCATGCAACATAATGATCATCACTTGTAAACTCTTTCTTTGGCGTTCTTGTTACCAAATCATTCTTAATTAGTTTATTCATGTTTTTAAAGTTTACATAGCATATTCTTTTATGCCAGAGGGAAGACTCATCAATGTTTGCTTTAGATAGAAAGCAAGAAACCTCTCTTGAGGGAGATGTTTCCTGCAAGTCTATCTTGTACATGTTTCCTTTCCTGGAGGCTCTGAGCAGGATATGCTCTTGAGGAATGACCACCCCGGGCATGAGAACAATGCACTCATACTCAGTAAAGAGCATGTTGTGTCTCTGATCACAAAATTGGGATACATTTAATAGATTATACCCACGCTCCTTAACAAAGTTTACCTTCTCAATGGTGAGCTTACCATTTGTGACCATGCCCCTTCCAGTAATATAACCACCGGCATCTCCTCAAAAAGCAACTGGTCCTCCATCAATTTTCTCAAAATTGTGAAGCAAAAAACCATTTCCAGTCATGTGCCTGGAACAGCCTCTATCAATGATCCACACATTTCCCTTTGTCTTTAGCTATTGGTCTTGGGCTTTTCAAAGTGATCTGAAGATAATGTAACTGATCCTATATTCAAGCTTTAAGAATCATTAGTTGTTGTTGATGAAGAACTTTCAGTCACTAGGTCTTTCCTCATCTTCCACACCATCATCGGAAGATTGAACTTGACCTTCAACACCACGGAAGTTTCAACAACTTTTGAAGTTTTGGAACTGGACCTTAGGAAAATCTTGCTTTTACTGTAGCATGCTTCAGTAATTCGGAAGCATTCCTTTCTTCTGACAAATTTTCTTCTGAAGGAAAGTTTTCACTTGTCTTCTTCTTCACTTTGGAGCTTTCGAAGGAAATAGATTTTCCATCCAAAGCTAGCTTCTCCTTCTTCTTCTTAGAAGTTTTCTCTTTGATCATGTGGATAGTACTTTTAGGATTGTAGATGCAATCCTTAGCCAGATGAGAGGTACTACCACACATGATGCAATTCATTTGCTTCCTTCTGAGAGTCTTCTTCTGAGATGAAGACTGAACTTGATCACTTTCCTTCTCTATCTTCACCTTTACAGATGATGCAGCATGCTTATTAGGGAGAGGCTTGCTCTTGGAGCTGGATGGTTCAGGCTGTGTAGCAGTTGTAAACATTTGTTTATGCTTAGAGTTAAAGGTGGCCTTGATTTCTTGAGCCTTCTATGCCTTTATCTTGGCTCTCCTGATCATGTTCTTTCTTTGAGAGTTGGTCATCCAAGCTTCTTCATCTCTCTCCTTATGAGAATAGTGTCCCTTCTTGGGATGGTCTTCTTCGCTCTTCTCAGAAACATCCTTCAATAATCTCCTTCTCATCCTCCTCAGCAATAGGGTCTATGAGGGGAAGCTCATCTTTACAAGTTCCACACCTTAGAGATCTTACAGATAAAAGAGTGTGTGGAGGAGCTATCTCAGTAGATCCCAGTCACTGCTTATTTTGATAACAAACTTGTGCATGCAGAGATGAGGATATCATGTTCTTGAAGGTCTCCACTTCAAGAAAAAGCTTTTCTTCCCTGACTTTGCTGATCACATGCTCAGCCTGGTATTCAGTCAACTTAGTGATGAGATCTTGGATCTGAGTCCTGTAGTTGGTGTGTTCATGCTTAAGACTTGAAATGGTTTTCTCTAGATCTTCTATCGTAAGTTTATAATCATTTATAGCTCTTTTAAAATCAGCTTTTAAGATCTTTAAGGACTCAAGATCAGATCTCATCTCTAAGTTATAGGACTTGTATCTATTAACTTTAGCAATACATTTAGGTGTACAAAGATGTTCCAATAAATTGGCTTCTTCATGATCTGCCATCAATGGTTGCTTTGGAGATGCATCCTCAACCTGAAAGCTCTAATCAAAGCCTCCTTCTTCAATAGCAATTGCAGCTTGTTGCTTGAGCTTCTCATTCTGGTGAGCTCCTTCAGTGTAGTTTGGCCTGGCTTGTGCTTGGCCACCATTTGACTTTGGTGCCTTGCACTCTCTGGCAAAGTGTCCCATTTGGATACAGTTGTAACGCTTTACTCTGCCTTTGTCCAGCCCAAACTTTCCACTACACATATTGCTGGGAAACTTCCTCCCAGTCCTCTTGTAGAACTTCTTGGCTCTGTGAGTGATAAGAGCCATCTACTGGACTACTTTCATCAGTAGACACAGAAGCTTGTGAAGAGCTTGTCTCTTGTAATGGGCTTCCTTGGATGTAGCTCTCTCTTGGTGTCTTCGGGAAGGTGATGAAAGGACCCTTTTATGAGTTGTCAGGGTAGCAGATGAGATGATACTGTGGTTCTCTACAATCCCTTTCAACCACATTAAGGGCTGAACTCTGCTGATTGTTGGAGTTACCAGATGGATTTTGCATGTTCATCTCCATCTAGTAGCCACTGAGAATACCATACAACTCAGTGAGAGTAAGGGTCTTGAGTTTCTCAGTCCTCTTAATGACCATACAATAGTGTGTCCATTGTCTAGGAAGAGAGGACATGAACTTCCTTACAATATCCCTATGCTCAAGAGTTACTCCAACATCTACTAGAGTATCCACAATCTTAACATACCAGAAGTATTGTTGAGTCGTGGTTTCACCTGTCTTGAAGGTGAAATTCTCAAACTGCTACTTCAAGAGGTCTTTCTTGTTCTCTTTTGCTTCATTAGACCCCTCTACATCAGCTTTAGTGCATCGCAGAGTTGCTTGGTAGTCTTGCACTTCTTGAAGCCTCTGTAGATAGAGTTAGGAAGAGCAATTTGAAAGGCAGTCATGGCCTTCTGATCTATATAAATCTTCTTCCAGTCTTCTTCAGAATAGTCAGCTTCTTCCTTTGGTATCATACCACCACCAGCAGCAGCTGAAGAGGTGGATGGTACATGAGGTCCATAGGCAACAGATCCCTATATCCTGGAGTCTTGAGACTTGATGAATCCTTCCATTCTTTGGCACCAAGTATCAAAGTCCTTAGGAGTGATCAGTGGAGACTTTATCATAGTACTAGTTTCCATATCAGCCTTGTGATAGCTGCCATTTGAGATGTTAGGTGATTTGTGAAACTGAAGGAATTTAAGATGGTGAGATCTTACAATCAAGAGCCTAAAAGCTCTGATACCAATTGCAGGACCATTTAAGGGAGATCAATACAATCAGTCTCACAATGAGAAGAGATTTAGAACACTTAACAGATCAAATAGGGGACTGGGTTTATATTGATGATACTAAGAACACAAGTAGTGAGACAGGACAAGAACAGATAAGTATGGTTTTCAAGGATGTTTATATTGCTCTCAAGTTCTATTACAAGTGTTACAAAGCATGTCTAAATGAGAAGGACCTGAGACACTTTATACTACATCCTACAACCATCAATACTTTGAAAGACAATTAGAAATACTAATCTAGACAACAAGATCAATGTAGAGTCAAAAGGCAGATTTCCTTTTGACTAGTGACTATGACATGCCATAGCTCACATCCTTTTCTAATACAAAAAGGTTTACAGGTACAATAGTAGGAAGTTACAGACAAAGACCTTAATCTACAGTTTACAAAAGCATGGACTTTTCACCAACACATACAAGTTGGTGAGTTTTCAGAGTTACAGCGGAAAGTATGTTGCAGCGGAAAGTGTGTCAGCTTTATGTAAAGTAGACCAGAGAAAGCATGTCTTCTCTGTCTTCGGAAGAAATCAGTCTTCATAGCAAAATGGCTTTGGATGATTTTGTCTCTGAAGCTTCGGAAGAATTCATCTTTGGATTCGAAAGATTATGTCTCTAATGCAGACTGTAAAACTTTTGAAGCAACTTCTAACTTGTACGTCTAGTGCATGCATGTAGGAAGCTCCTTGGTTGATTTGGTTTCTTTGGTTGCATCATCCTTAATATATAATCTTACAATCACCATACAGCAGACTTGGATCATTCTATCCATAGTGGACATACACTGGTCCAAAGTGGACATTCAAAACATGTTACAACAGACATACACTGGTCCAAAGCGAACGTTCAAAACACACACATCCACAGCGGACGTTGAACGACAACTTTGTATGCTCTAGCCATAGCTGATGAGAAATCATCACAAACAGCGCATAAGTAAAAAAACATCAGTTTAGCTCAAGAGATGAACCATTTGCAAGTCAAAATGGTTCAACAAAAAATCAAACTTGAAGATTTAACTATTGAGCTTGCAAAAGCCACAAACATCAACAACACAAACATTCCTCCACTGCCTGAAATTCCTAAAGACAGAAAGATCAATCTATGCTCATCAGCATGCATAGATGAAGTACAGGCATATCGAAAATATTGCAACAATATATCATACATGATAAAGGAGGAAAGAGCTTTACATGCAGAGGATTTACAAACTTCTGCAAATCAAATCAGTTCACTAGAGAAAGAAGTTGATAAATTGGTTAAAGAAAATCACAAGCTGAATGCTCAAGCAACTGAACTCTCTGTGAAGTTAACAAACACAAAGGCTGAAGTTGAAGCCAAAATATCATAAGCAAGTACAACCAAAACAATCAATGACTTGCAACATTACATTGAGCGTCTAAATCAAGCAATCAATATAGAAAAGGCTACAAATGCAGAATTGAAGATACAACATAAAGCCTTTGAAGATAAAATCAATTCTCTGCTGAAGGATGTAGACAAACACCTTCGAGAAAGATTTAGTCTTCAAGCTCAAGTTACAAGACTCACTGAGTCTCTAACAAAGACAAAAGCATATCATGCATCAACAGAAGTTGAACTTGAGAATTTAAAGTTGATTGCTAGCAAGTTGGATGAACTATTTAATGCACAAAGAGATCAAAAGAAGAGTGCTGGAACTACATACCATGTTGTTCCTCCTCCTTACAATGACAACTACACAGAAATGCCAACTTCAATGACAAGTCTAGTCAAAAAAGATTCAAATATGCATGATCATCCTCCAACAGAGACACCATTCACTATCACTCAAATCACTTCTCCTAAAACAACATCAAAGGTATACCTCAAACCAGAATCACCACAAAATAAAACTTTTCATCCCTGTGTTGGTCAAGATGGAGATCCTACAAGTACTGAAAGTAATGAAGAGACCAACCAACCAATCAAAGCAACATTGACATGTACTAATCATATCATTGAAGAAATCAATCCAAAACAAACACAACCATAGAAATCCAAAGCAGCAAAGCCTGATAACAAACAAAAGGCTATGGTTCTCTATGAGAAATTTAAACCAGCTGGATTTCTTGAACCAGAATTAACAAAGGCCGAACTGAAGGCAAAATTAAGATGGAGTTAAAGAACAACCAGAAGCCTGAGGTACAAGATATCAAAAAAACAGGTCAAGAGGAAGAAAACCAGATCTAAAAGAAAGAAGAAAAGTCAGACCAAGTCTTCTACACCTGATCCAAACTAACCATCAACCACATAAGCTAAATTAGAAACTCCAAAATAACAACCAATTCTCTACGAGACATGCAATTCAGATTCACACAACACGTCTGAGTGTAAAAACACTGAGAGTGATACGTACATATGTCCTCAAAAGAGAAAGCAACAAAAACAACCAAGACAAAAGGTTGTGAAGTTCTAATTAAATCTAACTTCATCATCTAAGCCTAAGGGAAGAAGATCCAGACCTTCTCCTTACTGCTTAAATTATGACATGGAGAATCATACCACTTCAAAGTGTTCATACAATAACTCTCCAACATCACAACATAGAAGAGGTCAAAGATCTTATCATCCATCAGAGTCATACTCACCAAGATCGAAGCATGACTACTACAACTGACGTTATAGCTACTCTTCTCCTCGATCACATAGACATGGGTATGATTTTAAATATTATGATATTCATGATTATTGGGCACCAAGACATTATCCTAGGTCATACACACAACATAAGTATGACAAATATAGGAATAATACTTGGCATAATTGCAATCATAGAAGATCACATCCATCAAATTATTATAATCATGATTATAATTCTTATGATAAATATGATCACATGCCCAGAAGAAACAAACATGATCAAGGACAAAGATCCTTTGCTACACCTTTCAAAATCAAACTAGATTTTCTAAACCAACCAAAAGATTTTCAAAAGACAAACAAACTCCATTTGTCAAACAAACTAAAGTTTAGTTAGTTGGTTCAAAAGGAAAACAATGTTGGAGAAAGAAAACAATTTCAGGAGGTGAATGTGATACATCATCAGATAAAGCAAAATCATACACATACTAGCAAGTCACATATAAAGATGCTAATGGATAGCTCAAGATAATAATGGCATGGGTTGAAATGTCTAACTGATTTGCTAGTGTAATAGGGATAGTTATGGAGGCCTGCCAACCTAAAAAAGTTAGAACTGGCTGATCCCTTCCCATGACAGGAACGTTCTTCCTGCTCATGATGTTATGATGCAACTGATCCATATGGAGAACAAATTAACCATAATTCAATATAGGACATCAATCATTCACAGAAAATATGATGGCAATGCAAGAAACAACTGATGTTTCATTCCATCTGCTTAGTCTGATTACATTACTACATGGACTAACTATTGATGATCTCTATTGATTTGATAAGACATATGTCATTTCTTTATTTTCTCAAAACCAAAAATCCTAAAAATCAGAAAATTAAGAAAAGTCCAAAAATATTACTATTATGTAATTATTTTTATATCTTCCTGCTTTTACATGAGAAATGATAGTACACTCATCTACTATCTTCTACATCTATTTTTCAAATCAATAAAGACTGACAAGACTCTGTTTGATATGTCAGTAGGCTCAGCTTGGATTCAAGATAAGCATATTTGTAATGAACTAAATCAGTATGCATTGGTAAGTAATGACTTTTCCAAGTGTTTACGTGTGTGGTTAACTAAACACACCAGGCAAAAATGGTTTATAAATTTCTCCTTGATATAGGCAACTGTTTCTCCTTTGTTGTATGTAAATACAGACCTAGAGTAAACATAAGGACAACTTATGTTGTGCTGAGCACAGACCTAGTTGACCTTGTACTAAAAGTGTTGATGCATGCCCAAAAGGCAAAGAAAAGAATCCCAATGTGGATCAAAGCTAAAAGAATCCCAATGAGGGTCAACTTCCAAAGTGAAGTGTAAAAGAATCCCAAAGTGGATCATATCATGAGAATTTATACTCTAAGTAGCCCGGTTCAAGTTGTGATAAAGTGCCACCTTGCATTTCATGAGGACTGTAATTCTTCCATACTTTTGAGTGTGGGGTACTCAATTAGCATATCTAATCAAATCTAAACATGATAAATATCACAGAGTTAAAAATAGATCCTTGAAAGAGTTTAAGTGGACAAACATACTTACAAATAACTTTGTTCTTTATCTATGTCTAATCCATCTTTAAATATTCTTAGATCTAGAGGATTTTGGATTAGTATGATCTTATTACAGTTGAAGGGTTCATGATTGTAAATATCATAATCTAAAATTCCAAAAAGATTTGCCATTTTTAGTATTTTTCTTAGTTTGGCAGATTTACATGTGTTATTGATTTAGGAGTGAAACATCCATGCAATACCTTTACCGAGAGGATTTAGACTTTTGAAGGTGATGAATTTCACAACATGCATGAGTTTCTCATTCAGTTCAAGATGTCAAGTGAACACTCATGCTTCCTTCAAAGATCTCCTGCCAGTTTCTGAGAACTAAGAATCCTCATCTTGGTGTCTCATACACAAAAGTTACTCACCCTCTAAAGCCTTTGTTAAGGGAGAGTATATGTCAAGTCTGAAGAATATCTGATGCTTCTCCATCACTTCTGAAGTTGAGATAAAGCTACTGATGTTGCTATCTGAAGTGTATGCAAATGGGTGTATTTTCAAGTCTTCAAAATGAGACTAGAAGATCAAGCTGATGAAACATCCATGAAGTGCCGAAAGAAAGTCTGTATGTGCTGAAATAGTCTTTTTTTGAGTGCATTTTTCTAAAGCCTCTAAGAAGATGCTACCAAAAAGGGGGAGAAGACTACATTTCAAGACTGCACATCAATCAACATCCAAGGTTTTTGATAATCATGAGATTTTGGTAGCATCATCTTAGGGGGAGTATTGTTGGATTATTTGAAGATGATACTTGTCAAAACCTAAGTGTCAAATCTTATGATGATTACCAAAACCGACACGGTGAAGCTATGCTAAAAATATGATCAAAACGAAGAAAAATGACCATAGTCAAACTTGGTCAACCGTGGTCAAACATACAAACATGAAAATCATTTATTTATTAGTTAGATAAGGCATTATCTTTCTAACTTTTATCAAGCAAGTAATCAATTAGACTTGAATAATTTCCATTCTAACACATACAAATTTTTGTCATTTTATAAAAGGTTTTTATAAACATGAAAAAATTTAGGGGGAGAAAATGAACCTGGAAATATCAAAGACAGCAGAATATGTAATATGTGCATATTCATACAATTTTTAAAATTTGAAATTCTTCAAATTTTGAGTTTTAAATAAAGCCAAGTCAAGCAAGCACCCAAACACAGCAGTTTGACACACATACATATGTATAATATTGCACGATATTGCTTGTGAGTGATATTTAAACATCCATATATTGATCATGTTAAAATTTAAAATTTTAACAAACATTCAAAATTTTATAAATATTAAAAAGTTTTAAAAAACAAAATTTTGGCTTCGGAAGAAAATTTTGTCAAACTTTTCCTTCGGAAGAATTTGTAAACAAAAATTTGCTTTGGAAGAAAAACAAACAAATCATATGCTTCGGACGAAATCATTTCAAAATAATCAAAATTTGAAAGTTTGACATCTGTTGTCACAGTAGACATACAAGCATATATCTGCTGTAGCTACAGTACCATCATAACATGCAAAATACACCAAGTGTATATAGCGGACAAAACAAACATACATCCGCTATACACTAGTGAACAAACAAGTGTTCACAGCATATGATGCTGGTAAGGCATCCGCTATGAATACAGTGCCATTCCACAGCACATGACTAACATAAGTCATCCATTGTAGAAAGAGTACAAGTGTACACAGCGTATATACACAGGTAAAACATAGGCTGTACATCATCATCAAGTAATCACGGTGCATGACAATAAGTCATCCGGTGTGAATTTACCTTGAAAAAACAAGAGTCCACAGCGCATGAACAAATGTTCATCCGTTGTATATAACATACCAAAACAATCAAGTGTCAACAGTGCATGAACAAATGTTCATCCGCTTTGGAAACAATGGACAAGTGTCCACAGCGCATGACCAAATAGTCATCCGCTGTGAACAGAAGTAAATCAATCAGAGTCCACAGCACATGACCAAGTTGTCATCCGCTAAATACTCAGTCAACAAGTTAAAGGGGTCCACAGCATACAAGTTTAAAGTTGTGCAGCGGACGCACTGTTTACACAACGCACGTGTATTTCACAGCGGACACTAAAATTTTAAGTTTAAACTATTTACACAGCAGACAAACAAACTGTTTACACATCGGATGCTCATTTTTTCCGTTGTATATATAGTTCAACACTTATGATTTTTTTTCATTCATCAAGAGTGAGAGAGAGAAAATCAAAAAAAAAATTAAACGTTGCTACAGTGCGTTAAACCCTTAAACCCCCAGATCATCCAAAAACCTAAAATCTATTTGATTTTTTTTCTGATTCAACATCAAATAGGTATAACAACATGATTAGTATCATCAAACATTCATTAAACATCTTGCTCATCTTTTCTGATTTGAACATTGTTCGACCTAAGTCGAACGTTGTAAGACCTAAGTCGAACATTGAACCAAAATCAAAATTTGAATCATTTGATGTTATAAACCAAATAAAACACTGAATATGTGTTAGATGGACATAGTCGAATGTATTAGGATTGTTATTTGGATGTAATTTGATTAAACATTCATTGGGTTCATGAACAGTCATGATGTTCTTGCCAAATTCATACAAAAACTGATGTTGGTCTTTGAAAATGTTTAAACTAACTTGAAATATGTTTTAACATGGTAAAAATGTTCAAATGTTTGTAACTAACATACAAAATCAGTTATTTTGGCATAACATTGAACACACCAACATTAAATGCATATTCATTCAATGTGCATTAATAGGTCTTTTTGACTTTAAAAGGCCAAACTGAAGTTCATGAACAATTTGTTATGAGTTATAATTATTGTATGACTTGAACAAAACAACTGTTTGTGACAAAACAAACACAATGCAAAATCAATTTGAATCAAAACAAATTGAATCAAACAATATTTTCATGACCAAAATTAACCAAGCAGTTGACTCTTGGTTAACTAAAACTGTATTATTTGTCAATACAAATCAAACATACACTTTAAAAATGTCAAAAGTGTTAAGCATACAAAACTCATCACTTCGTAACAAACACAACACCCAGTGAACACCTGATCAATATTTCATCATCACAAATCATTAACATGCAAGTTACTAATATATTCTTTTTCATCATTGCAGATATGGCAAACTTAGTGTTTGTCAGAGATCACAACATTTGTGCTTTTGTCAATGCTGAGTCACCCAAAGCTAAGAACTATAGAGACATCATTCATGCTATTAGTGAAACCAGGCTGGTCCATTATAACGCCCGGAAAATTTAAGCAAAAGAAAAAGAAAGAAAGGTGAAATGCTCCAAGTCAAGGGGTTAAAGTTGTGCAAGTGGCAAACTTGTCTATTATGGGTTCAAAAGCACGTATGGTCGCCCACACCCTCATTTCTCACACCTGCTTTTGGCTGGAAACAGAGGAAGAAGCTTCAACCGGATTTTTAGAGTGAAAAAGCTGAAATTCTTCAAGAAGGTGAGGTTTTCTTATATATTTGTTTGGTTTTCAGTTGTGCTCATGCTGCTGGACCGATTTTTATGTGTTTCTTTGTGTCTGGTTGCTTGTTTTTGCGTGTTTAGGTGCTAGAACTCCAGGCGCTCTTGGGTTGGTGGAGTTTTACTCGAAAGCAGTTAGAGGTGAGTTCTAAATCCCCAGTTTTACTTGTTTTTTTAACCTGTTTGGGGCTGAAATGCATATAACCTACTGCTTTACAACTAAAGATATAAACTGATCTGTGTGCTTTGCACCTGATATGCGTGTGAGTGTGTATTTCATATGCTTGATCGATTTGTGTGGTCGTATGCTTGTTCTAAGAGTTTAGCATGCTAGATCAGTGCTAAGAATGTATAAGAATGAGGATTTGGAACTGAATATAGCATAGGTGACAACTGCAGGTTGTTTAGTTCATCCGCATTTAGACTTGAATATTCGCATAAGTGTTGTTCATGCGCATTTGCTATGTTCATCTGCATTCGCCCTTAGTACTGGAAAAGTGTTCATCCGCATTTACCCTTAGTACAGCCAAAGTGTTCATCTGCATTTGTTTTGCCCATGCGCATTTGCTATAGTGTCCATGCGTATTTGCTTTAGTCATCAGTATTCGGTTCATGCGCACTTCCTGACACTTGGAATAATTCCTGAGAATGTTCATCCGCATTTGTTCATCCACATTTGTTCATCCGCATTGGTTGTGTTCATCCGCATTTGTCTATCATCCGCATTTGTTTAAGACTTGGGATTTTCTGAATTTTTGGGGAATAGAATGTAGATGCTTCTTAAAGATTAACATTTAGTCTTTATGTGTCTTGTATAGTTTTTGTCATAGTATAGGGACTATTTTGTAAATATTTTTTCCTTTTGTATTGATAGTATAAATAGCATAGATAAGGAATGTGTAGGAACCTTAGATACATCTTAGAAGCACCTAAGAACGAATTGTAACTGATTTCTTTCTATACTTGTACTTTCTATGCATTCTATCAATGAAACTATGAATTTTTGTGATATGTTTGCATTGAATTGATTACTTGTGTTTATTTGATTGAATTGTATCATGATATCATCACAGATCGATCCATTTTGATTCTATCAAATGGTATCAGAGTTGTTGGTTCAGTGATTGAGTTTCTTCAAACTGTCAAACTTATAAAATCACTTGAATCTGTGATTGATAAGCAATTCAATCAAATAATTGTTGATTTCAGTTGTGTTTCATCATCAAAAACATGAATTGAAATACAATTTTCAGTTTAATTCATTCAAATTCAGTGAATTGTTCAAATCAGTGTTCGAACTTGTTCTTCATCTGTCGAACTGATTTTCAAGCCAAAAATCATTTTGTTTTTGTTATTTGATGAAATTGAAGTTAGAGGACTATTAATTGATTGAATTCCTACCTAATTGGAGGATTTTAGGTCATTTCATCAAGTTTTGAAGGATTTCAGAAGATCTGAGTTCGTTTGAATCTATTGAAGTTGGCGCATTAGGTTAAAACACTACTGAAAATTGCCTAAGTGTTAGGCGCTTGACAACTGTTTAGGCGCTTCTCAACTGTTAAAGCATTTTTGGATCATGAGTTTTATCACTGTTGGGGCATATTACAACTGGAGGCATTTTTGAACCGTGGGCATTTTTACACCCAGACGTCTGACACTGTTTGGGCGTTTCACAACTGTTCGGGCGCATTTCAATTTGGGTGTTTTTGAGAATTCTTCTAAGGTAATCCCTTTGGCATTTCTAAGTCAAGTCAGAAGTATCTCAACTGTTTGGGTGCTTCATCACTATTTAGGTGCATCAACATCAACACTTTGAAATTTTTCAAAAACTTTAAAAAAAAATCCAAAAATATTTTCAATTCATTGTTTTAATTCAAAACTAAAAAACAAGAAAAACAAATCTTTTTCTAAATTCAAAATTAAAAATGGTGAAATCAGAAGACTCAGAGAATAGAGTTCCTAAACTGAAGAACAGAGCTGGTTTTAAGAATTGGTCACTTAGATTGAAACATCACCATAATTCTATTGACACTGACTTATGGAAATCAATAGAAAGAGGACCTCACATTCCTATCACTTTAGATGGTCCTGATAGAGGGTTTGTTTATACTAAAGACTCTCCAAAACCATACCCTGAAGATGGATTGTAGGGTGATGATTTAAAGAAAGTTAAGAATGATATAAAAGCATATTCTCTGATGTGTAAAGGATTACCACTTGAAGTCCTAACTAGACTAGATGGATATCAAATGGGATATACCATGTATAAAGCTTTAAAGATAATTTGTGAACGTGGTAAGGAGATTCAAGATCTCAAGAAGCAGAAACTAAAGAGGCAATTAGAGTTGTTTGAGCATTTATCTGGTGAAACTATAAACCAAATGATGAATAGATTTGTACAACTTACAACTGAGATGTCAACTGCTGGCTTCAAAAATGATCTCAAAGATCTAAACTTTAGGTTTCTCAATGCTCTTCCATCTTCATGGAAGCAAACAGTTACACTACTAAAGCATACTGAGAAATTTCCTATGGATCTTGATCTGTTGATAGCCAAAATTGAGTCTGTTGAAATTGATGAAAGCTCAAGGAAAAATGACAGAGCAGCTTCAATGTCTCAGTACAAATATGTTGCATCTCCAGCTAGTACTGTAGAGAATGCCTTCATGGCCAAAAATGAAAGTTTACCAGAAGAAGAGGGTGATCTGTTTGTAGGAGCAGGGTTCTTTACTGATTCTTCTTATACAAGTACACCTGCTTATACATCTCAGCCTCAATCAAAGTTCTAAGAAAATTGATTTTCAAATTTCAAGATATGAAAAATCAAAATTTAATGTTTTGGATGGAAAGGATGAAGCTAAAATGTTCAAGCATGTGTGTGTTTGACATAATGTAAAAATGAACCTGAAAAATATTTTAAGTGAAAAGCTTCTTGCAACATTTTAAATGAGATTATTTGTTAAAATTAGAGACTAAAATGACGAAAAATTATTTTTGAAAAATTAAAAAAAAAATAAAGGTCAAAATTAGAAATTGAAAAATAAAAAGATAAAAATATAAAACAAAAAAAAACTACAAAAATAGAGTATTTCTTTGTTAATTCATTATTTAGGATGAATCTGTTATTGTAGTATGTGAAAAATGATAGATACATTAGTTTGATCAGTTGCATACTTCGCTTTTGACTAAAGTCTGACGTGATCAGATATGATGTGCAAGTAAGTTCATGTAATTAGACTGAAAAAGTAAATTCTTATGATTAAACTAAATCACTCATGCATTCATGTATGTCTATCTTAGCACTAATGAGTAGTGTTGATTTCTCAAATTGATTGCTTATTAAGACATAATCTCACACCTGATGGTGATATAAATAACCATTGAGCTCTAATTATTTAACGCATCTAACACTTCTCTGTTATGAGTCATCATAGACCTGAAGTGATGAGATATCCTTTGTTGTAAGTGATTACAAACCTGGATATTCTCACTGAATCAACAAGATGCCAATGTGCACAAACACAAAATGAGATCTGGTTATAGTATATGTCAGGTTAACAAGTTGAGAAGAGTGACTTCTTGTATATCTTTATGAGAATTAACCTCTCTAAGTCTAAGTGTGACTGCATAATGTCATATCTAATTATACCTTAAACAATCCAAGAATTGAAAAAGTAAGTGTGCTGAATATCTTGCTAATTGCACTCATTTTCTGTCCTTAGATCTCGTGTCTCCTTTGCTGTAGAAATGCTGACCTGGAACACACTTGATCAGGATTTATTCACTGTCTATGACTATCCATCAATTTTTTATTTCAATGTGCCGATCTTAACTAATATGATCTCACTACAGACATTGATTCATTTGTAAATATTAGATTTTTATTATGCTTTGATTTTGATTTTTTGCATCTTTTCTGTGTGCAGGCATATTAACAATGATTAGTGTGATCTTCATGTGACAAATTCAAGAAACTTCTAAGTTTTGCTAAACTTAAAAGTTTAGGGGGAGTAAAAAGAGTTAAAAGGAAAAGTGTCTAAGAAAATTGATTTTCAAATTTCAAGATATGAAAAATCAAAATTTAATGTTTTGGATGGAAATGATGAAGTTAAAATGTTCAAGCATGTGTGTGTTTGACATAATGTCAAAATGAACCTGAAAAATATTTTAAGTGAAAAGCTTATTGCAACATTTTAAATGAGATTATTTGTTAAAATTAGAGACTAAAATGACGGGAAATTATTTTTGAAAATTTAAAACAAAAATAAAGGTCAAAATATAAAAATTAAAAAATCAAAATAAAAATTAAAAAATTTTGAAATGTAAAAAAATTCAAAATTGAGGGTCTATTGTGTAAATTTTGGGTGAGAGCCAAAATTTGACAAATTAAAGTCAAAATTTGATAAATTTGTTTAAATATTAGTATTAAACAGTACTAATATGTCTAAACAGTGTACAGATGGAAGATCTAAAAATTACAAGTGTTAAGACACATGAAAGTCATCTCATGCGCCTAAACAGTGTTAATAAGTCCAGGATTAGGAGCATGATGGTTTTTCAGAATTTATACAAGTGCTAGGTGTTTCAGACATCCTCATGCGCCTAAACAGTTGTCATAAGTCTGAAAATTATGGTCAAGTGTTGGGCGTTTTACCTTTCTCATGCGCCTAAACAGTATCCAGAGTTTCAAGAATTGGGCGTATCAAGTGAAAAATATCAAGTGTGGGCGTTTCAGCAAGACTCATGCGCCTGAATAGTGCAAAAGCTCATAAACAGTGCTTATGCGTCTGAACAGTGTTCATGCGTCTAAGCCCATAAGCACAAACAGTGTTCATGTGCCTGACCTTATGCGCATAAACAGTGCTCATGCGTCTTAAAATTTCACTTAGTATAATAGAAACACTTTGTGATTTCAGACATTTCATTCTCAAAACCCCTGAACACTCATAAACCCAGACACTCGATGAATCCTGATTCACTCATTTCAATTAATTTCTGAAGTTGTCTTGCATTCAATAGTCTTTATATCAGATTCTAAACGTAACTTTATGATCAAAATCACAAGAATTTCAGTTTAATAGGTTGATTTGATTTGGGCGTATCGAACCTATTCGGGCGCACGAACCCTAGTTGATTGAATCTGTTAAACTTGTGAATGAAATGAGTATAATGAACTGAAATTGATAATTAAATGTTAATAGAAACATGATTGCGACCTTGTTAATGCATTTAAATCTGTTTTTCATTGAACTTCAATCTGTGATGATTCTTCATCAGTCGTATGATGAAGATGAACAGTCATGTTCGAATTTTTTTTTAAAATGAAAAATTGATTAACAAAAAATTCATGTTACAAATCTGTTTTGTGAGATAAATTTGAGGATTAAAGTGTGTATAAATCATAAACAAACTAACTTGAATGATGATTTGTTCTTGAACAGAATGTCAAACACCTAGAATTTTTAAGTGCAAGTTAGTCAAAAATGTTTTAAAACATACTAATTCTTTAAATTTTAACAAACATCAATTGATTTTAATTGATAATATTCAAGTTTCTAAATTTCTTATTTTAATTTTGCAGATGGCTGAATTAAAATTCGAACCTAAACACAATGTTGCTGCTTTACTGAATGAAGAATTAAGAGATTCTGTGGGATATGAAGAGATAATCAGATTTTTACTGAGAACAAAGTATGTTTATGCCATGTGTTATCAGCCAATCATATATGCAAGACTAATCAAGAAGTTCTGGAACACTGCATATGTAGATGTTAATAGTGAAGGTAGAAAAGTAGTGAGAGGATTCATTAACAACATTAGAATGGTTGAAGTATCTGAAGATTCTATAAGAGAAGCTTTAAGATTGGGACCAAATGATCCTGAGGATTTAGCTGAATTGTCATTTAATGAATGTAGAGAGACATTTATGGCAATGGGTCATCCTGATCACTTTCCCAAGAAGCAATTTTTTTAGCAAGAGTTTATAATCACTGGAAGCTTTTATGTTATATATTTCAACACTGTATGTCCAAACGGAGTGCTGGATGGTACTATTTCCCAGTAGACATAGCATCTCCTATCGTAGCACTTGCAACTAATCGGAGATTTAATATGTCAAAGTGGATTCTAAACGGTTTTATCTTTAATTTGGAAAAGGGAACCAGGAACAAGTACCTAATCTACCCAAGATTCTTACAGATGATTATAAATAAAGAGCATCCGGATATACGTGTAGATGGTATGAGTGGTGAAACTCTGACGCTAGAACACATGTCTGAGATTTCTTATAAGAGACTTGCTATAGTCACTGGTGCTCAAAATGTACCATTGTTTGATTACATAAGGAATGTGGTTAATGATGAAGTTGACATTACTATTGATCACTACCATTTGACAGAAGAAGAACCTATAGACCCTAATGATCTCATTGAAGAATTGCCTAATAAAGATGACAATGATGATAATGATGATGATGAAGAGAGTTCAAGTTCTTTTTGAAGATGATAATGGTGATGATGGTGGTTATGATGGTGATGTGATGGAAGTAGTTCATGATGATATACAAGAAGATGAGCAAGTTATTAAAGAAGCTCATGAAGAAAGACATGATGATGTAGATGAAACTGAGTCAGCTACTGAGGAAATTCATGAAGAAATTGATGAAAATGTACAAGAAATTGACCAAGTTACTGAAGAAATTCATGATGATGATACTGAAGTTAATCAAAGTGAAGAAATTGTTGGTGATAGTCAAACTATTGATGAGATAGTGAGTATGATTGAAGAGATGGTAGATACTAATGAACAGTTTGAGTTTAATGAGAATATTCAAGAATTTGAAGTTGTTGAAACTGCAATTCATAATGAATTTGTGAATGAACCTCAACAATAAGTTAATGTAACAGAAGAAGTTAATTTTAAGCAGATTATTGATGAGCTGAAAGAAGAAAGTTTGAAGCAATTGAAAGTGATTGAAGATTTGAAAGAAGTTAATGAGAAATTATAAGAAGAATTGAAAAATAAAGGTGAAATGATTGATGAGTTAATGAAAAGCAAAGAAGACAGTGTGAAAACATTTGAGGTAATGATGAAATATTATGATTCAATGGAAGAAACGCTTAAGAAATTGAATGATGAAAATGAAGTTATTAGAGAAGAATTGGAAAAGATGAAAGAAACACAAAAGTCTCCGTCTTCAGATTTGATGATGGTTTCAGAGAGTAATCCGATAGATGTTGAGAAAGTTCCTGTTTTAGATAAAGGAAAGAGGAAAATAGATGATATTGATGTTTCAGTATTACCTGAATCATCATCCAAAGTTCAAAAAGTGATTGATGAACATGCAAGTATAGAAGAAGAAGATTCGGATATACAAGAAACCATTAGAGCTTTAGATGATATAGAAGCTGAATTTGATGATACCTGGTATAATGAAGTATTAGATGATGAAGATTTAGTAGAAGCAAATGTTCATGAGCATTATTCGCCGATTGATATAAGCCATGATGATATACCTGTTAATGTTGAAGAAAGGTATAATTATCTTATCAGAATGAAGTACAATAGAGTTTTTCTTTATGGTTTAACTGAGTCTCAAATTAATGAAGAGTTTGAGAAGTGCATAGCTACTGAATCAAGTGCACCAATTGATCCGGATGAGATTATAGTGGAACACTGGGAGTGGAATCCATTACAGGAGAGAACTAATATTGAAGAACTGACTACATCTGAGTTGCATCATCCAGATCCAAATGATATGAAGACATGGTTACAATCAAGAAACTATCCATGGAAGAAGCTCCAGAGGTTCCAAGCCGAATCATTAAGAAATTTGGTAAGGAGCTTTCAAGAAACAGAAAAGCAGACTAATAGAATGATTGTGCTTGATACTGATAATCCTCAGTATCTTGAGATCACGAAAAGACCGAGGATTCTGAAACCTCAGGAAATTCAGTCTATGGCTATGAAGAGCACAGTGTATGAACGAAGAAAGAAGCTTATGAGAATGTTTCCAGAGACTGAAAGGCAAGGTTATCAAGTCTCTATGGAACAAAAGCAACTGTGGAACAAGGCACGTTCAGCAGGAGACCTAGTTTGCAATGTATTACAGAAAGGGCAATCTATTTCAGAACTACTCAATGCTATGATTGTTCCAGATACAACAAAAGAAGTGAAGATCGTTGCTTGGAAATATGATGAGATTTTCGATGCATTTTTTATCAAAAGAGTTAATGCAATCATAAAACTTCCTATTAAAGATCTCAAAGAGTTGAATAAATTTCCATTGATTAATCCATCTAAAGCTAAGCATGGAGAAAACTTTGTGCAATTGTTGAATAGGGGAATAACTCGAATGAGTTCATTTTTACAAACGAGGTGTGATCAGGAAGATAAGGAATATTTTCAAACAATAAAGAAGAAGAGAAAAGGTGTTGAGAAAGAAGTAGGAGAAGAAAAGTTCTTAGACGCATTCAGTGATCATTATTTTGAAAAAGTAACAAATCCAAGACTCAAAGTCATTGATGGAACATAGCAATCGAAACCAATCTTGAGGTGGTTTTATAATTCGGATACATTTGAGCTGAAGTTAGTACGAGATTTGAATAATTGGGATCACGATATGATTTCTTTATTTGGTGTTTTTGAGTTGAAGCTTTTGCATCCCAATTACATTTCATTCTTGTCTATACAAAAGTTTGAAAAAGTTGTTCCAGAAACGGCTGAGAATGATAAGAAGTATTTTCTATCAATCATTAAAGTGATGAATGCGGCAATGGAAAGGATATCTTTAAGGAAAGCATTGGCATATGCTAACATTGTGAAGAAAGATATTAAAGATATTGAGTTCATAAGAATATCGAGCAAAGGAGTTTTAGAGATTCACTGTAAAGATAATCCAAACCCTATAGAGTGTTATGCTAACATGGATATTGCAGGTCTCTCAAAGCAAACTTTGGAAGTGATGAATAGCATGGAGATAAAGACGAATGAAGCTAAATCGGAGCAAGGAATTTTAGCTAGCAAGGTCAAGTAAGCTATTGCTAAAGCTCTGAGAGAACAAGAACTTTATAAAGAGAAGCCAATATTCAAGATTAAAGAAGAGCTTGAAGACTTCTTTGATTTATGAAGACTGAAGACTGGAGATAAAGCATGGAGACTGAAGATAAAAGAGAAGACAAAGACAGAAGATAAGAAGCTTGATGGCAAAGATCTGAAGACTGAAGATTGATTTTGAAGAACCAAGACAATGTCAATCTTCGGGGGAGTATTGTAGATGCTTCTTAAAGATTAACATTTAATCTTTATGTGTCTTATATAGTTTTTGTCATAGTATAGGGACTATTTTGTAAATATTTGTTCCTTTTGTATTGATAGTATAATTAGCATAGATAAGGTATGTGTAGGAACCTTAGATACATCTTAGAAGCACCTAAGAACAAATTGTAACTGATTTCTTTCTATACTTGTACTTTCTATACATTCTATCAATGAAACTATGAATTTTTGTGATATGTTTGCATTGAATTGATTACTTGTCTTTGTTTGATTGAATTGTATCATGATATCATCATAGATCGATCCATTTTGATTCTATCATAGAATTTAAGTGTGGAGGACTTCTGTATGAGGGAAGATTATGCTTGGTTCTTTCTTAGGTGTTGCTTTTACTATGTCAATCAATTTTCATGTTATGTGATTAAGTAATGAGCATCTTAATAAGTATTATCCATGACAAGTGGACACAAAGGAATAAAAGAAGAACAGTGAAACTTAATGAATGTTACCCCCGAGCCCTTATGATGAATGAAAAGCCTTGCAAGCAAATGAATGGAGGTTCACGACCAGGAGGTCTTTTGCTCAACTTATGTACGGTTGTATCAGCCCATGAGGATGTACATCAGGGGTCTAATCCTGGGGATTGACCAATGAATGAATGGGATCCTAGTTCATGAGCAGGCTTCGTTCCTAGTAGTGTGGATCAACCGTCGATGGGTTATCTACCAAGATAAACGTTTGCCGACAGGGGTTCGGCATATGTTGCCAACCAACAATGTAGTCTCTTGCTTTGTGCAATCCTAGTTAATAAAAGGGAAAGTTAAAGACAGAAAGATAATGAATTACTTAATGATGATTATGTATATTGTTGAATGATCACCAAATGAAGTTTTCAAAAGTGTATTTTCTATTCTATTAAACTAGGACTCACTCAGTAATGCTAACTTTTTATATGCATATCAGTTGGCAGGTAAGGACGTTGCTGAGGATGGCACTGGACTGAAGCTACTTGGTGGATTGAGACTGGCATCCATTTTTGAAATTATGATATTTTTGTCTTGTAATGCAACTAGATATTCTTTTGTAACACTTAACAACAATGTATTATTTGGCAAAAGTAATCATTAATGCAAGAAATGGTTTTTGGTTAAGTTATTCCGCTGCGATGGTTTTCCTATAATAATGTGACTAAAGGTGTTTTCAATAACGAATGATGCTATGAATGACCAACTATGGGGTTCCCAGGAACGGGGCCTTACATTCATGCTATGACAGCCAGGCCTGAGATATATGAAGATCATATAGTCCAATTCTGGACTCATGCTCATCTGGAGCAAAACAATGACAAACAATTTGTTATGTCTAACATTCATGAGCATCAGATTATTATATCTGAAGAAGTTATAAGGAGAGTTTTGCAACTTGGTGAAGAAGATGCAGAAGGTTTAGAAGAATTTGATGAAAACTTTGTTCTACATGTTTTCAGACAAATAGGCTACACTGGTACCATAGACAGGAAACAGATCAAGAAGTCTGATCTAAAGTCTTACATGTGTGCTTAATTCAGATTTCTAATGCACACATACCAAAAGACTATAACAAACAGAAAGACTAGCTAGGATGCCACTTCTCTGAGGTGTTCTTCTGCTATTGCAAGCATCATAGCAAGGAGACCTTTCAACTTTGCAGCACAAATCCTAAATGGATTGATCTACAACTTGACTGAAGTAAGAAACAAGTTTTAGATGTATCCAAGGTTTCTTCAGATGATCATTAATGATCTTTTTCCAAACATACCAAGAGAAGGAGCTGTCTTTCAACCTGTTCATTTTAATGAACATGTCTTCAATAGAATTAAGTCAAGTCTGTATCAAGGAGATGAGGTTCCAGTTCCACCTCATATGATAGATCATAACCTCCCTATGCCAGACATTTTCATAAGGATTTCAGGACTAGGAGAACCAAACATGATGTTCCAAAATGTGATTCACCAACACCCAATCATACATCAGGCTCCTATCATTCAAGAAGAAGAAGCAATACCCATTCAAGAGCCAATAGTACAAGAAGAACAAGTTGCACCAATGTAAGAACAAGCACAAGAAGAAGCACAAGAACAAGAGCATTCTCAGTTTGAACATCACATCCCTTCATCACCATAAAGCCTAACTTTCTCTGATCAACAAACATTATCTTCATTGTTGAGAGATATTGATGCATCTTTAGAAGAACACACAAGCAATGAAGAAGAAGTTGGCACTTCCTCAGATCAAGAACATGTACAAGAAGAGCAAAACACTGCTGAACCTGCTAAAAGAGATGAACAGGGCAGTGAAATACCAACTGAGGATGAAATTGAGTATTCTAAAGTGTTTTTATTCACTGAGTACAACAAACTGATCGAGAAGTCAAACAATAGAGCAAAAAGGTTAAAAGAGAAGCTAAAGAGCGAAGATGAAGAAATAGATAAGCTCACAGCTGATGAAACAGCTCAAAAGTTGATTGTTTAATTCTTAGAACAACAACTAGATCAATCAAAGGAAGAGATGAAAGCTAAAGATCAAGACCTTAACAACATAAGACTAGACTTGGCATATCTGACTGAGCAGATAGACGCAAAAGATGCTAAAATTGATGAGCTCAAAAAGATTGTGGCTTCTCAAAATGAAGAAATTCAAAGGCTAAATAGAGAGTTGGAATATAAGGATCAACATAGAATGAATGAGGAAGAACATTCATATGATCATGAACATGAGTTAAATGAAGAATTCATTAATCAATCATCATCACATATTGGAGAAACAAGCACTTAGGAACATCATACAGAGCTTGCACTCAATATCCCTGAGGAGTCTTACTCAATGGACCAATTGTTTGGTGAGGAAAACCCACTTGAGAACATCCGTTACTCTCCAATCCTCAGACAACATTTCCATACACTAGACACTCAATCAGTTCAAACAGACATTATTTCTGTGAACCCTCTCTCTTAAAAGCAAAAAAGAACTGATCAAACAATTTTCTGAATCATTGAAAGAACAACCAAAACCATCCAAAGATCAAGCTTCATCATCTTCACATTCTCCTTTTAAAACATATGAAAGAAAAAGAAAGAGACTATACTTGGCCTCTTTAAGCAAAGGAAAACAAACAGTTCAAGAGGCTGATGAACCTGAGTCACCTCCACTAAAGCTGTTGAAAGTGAGAGCTAAATTAGAGGATGATGAACCAAAACAAATAACCTAAGTCTGCAACTTTAGAAGAAGGTGAAATTGACCAAAGTTATGACCAACAACCAATAATCATCCTAAGTGATTCTGATAAAGAAGAAGAAGAAAGAAATAAGGATGAAAACATACAAAACATACAAGAACTCTTCCCAGATGATTCTGAAACTTTAATAGGAATTGAGTTAGCTTCAAGAGGGTTTCCTTATGATACTTTCATGCATCTTAACCTTTCAGAGGTTAAAGACTTGCTCAAAGACTTCCAAGATGTAATGAAAAGTGAAGCTGAGTAAACATATAAAAGGTACAAAGAGATAAAGGATAAACAAGAATTTGAAAAGAATCTACCCAAAGACCCTCAGATAGACAAAATGACCTACTCCCAGGTGAAAAGCTGGTTGAGTCACACTTGAATACCATACAAGTCATATGCTTGCAGATCTCCCTCACAGATGAAAGACATGGCAAGAGAGATATACAAAAACATGTTGGCTAATGCGTGAAAGCCATAAATCATGAAACCACACCCAGCATCATCTCTATCAACATATCATCAAGCTCCACCTGAGCTTCATCCAAGAGAAGAACCTAGGCAATTCATGCCTCATAGGTTATGGCAAGAAGGTAATGAGGTGAGAGAAATGATTAATGCAAACACCAACTTTGTGAAGTTGTATGACAAAATCACTCTAACAGCATCTGTTCATGAGAGAAAGAGAGTTGCCTGGAAATATGAAATATGATGAAATATGGGATGTTGTGCTCATAAAAAGAGTATCTGGACTCATCTAATACTTATCATACATATCATAACTAGGATCATTAAGCTATGAAGACAGATTGGACCTAATGTAATTGAGGATGGTCAATCACACATACAATCCCAGGGGAGTAGATTTCTAACATATTTTGAGATCTTATATGAATAAACCTCATACTGAGATGAAGGCAAAAGTAGAGAGAGAAGACAAGCCTTATTTGGCTAAGTTGAGAAGAGAGCAACAGTTAGCCAGTAACCAAAAGAATCAAATTAAAGAACAATCATCTTCTCAAGTTGACAGTGAACTGTTGGAAAGAGTTGGATATAAATTAAGACCATCAGATTTAAAGTTAATCATGAAAAATATTGATGGTAACCAATACAGTCATCCAATTACCAAGTGGTACTATGATGAAACATATTTTGAATTGGTATTGGAGAGAAAACTAGAAGGGAAGGAAGCACCAGAAATAAGGTTGTTTGATCCTGTGGAGATCAAACTCCTTCATCCTTCTTATGTGTCATTTTTGAAAACAAAGACATTCCCTGCTATTGAAGATGTGCTATGAAAGGGAGATTGCTGCTACTTCATACACATGCTTAGAATTTTGGGCACTGTTTATGTGAAGGCTACACTGAAACAGAGACTGGAAACCAATCAACAACCATTAACACACATAGAAGGCATAACATGAATAAGAATAACAGACAATAACAATCTTGAAATCCTTACAGGCAAACTTGTTGTGACAACACTGGTAAGTAACATAGATGTGCAGAGCCTAGACCAATCAACTCTACAATAGCTGGTTCATCTCATAATAGAGAGCAAATATGATGATTAGAAGAATGCAGTTGATTATTTTATAGAGCACATAGTGAAATGCAGAAACACACTAAGGATTACTCCTTTATCCGATCAAGTAAAAGAAGCTGCCAAAGATCAAGAGCTTGAGAAAGATATTGAAGAATCCTTGGAGGCAATAGCTGAAGTTTAGAAGAAAGTTGATGAAGCTGGCCCATCACACACATAAAGGTTTCTAATAAACAAACAGACAAAAACAAACAAACAATCTAACCAATCAACAAACAAACATCCAAAGATACATAATAGACAGCAACAGCCAATCATGCACGTACCACATTATACAAGCAAACACATACAAATAAGAACATACATGTGTAATCAGACAAACATTCAATCATACAATCACACATGAGTAATCAGTGAAACATACATGTAATCATACAAACATACATGTAAACATACAATCAATCATACATGTATTCAGACAAACAATCAATCATGAAAAACAAACAAACAAACAAACATTTAATCATATAATCATACAAGTCAAACAATCAAACGTGCATAACATTCAAACATGCAATCATTAACAGAAGAGATGGCTACATCATTAACAAGCATCAACGCACGTACATTGTTTCTAACAAACAAAACATTAACAACAAACATTAAAGTGATAGCAACATCATCCTTAGGGGGAGTATTGTTGGACTCAACAAGTGCATTAATAGGTCAATGCTTACAAGGATAATGCTTGCCATAATCAAACTTAATGTGTTCTAACATTTAAACAATCATTAACTAACACATTAGTATCATTATCAATCATAACATAAACTAATATAGCTTAAATTTCTTTTTCAGATCTGTAGATAAAAACAATTTTTGCTAAGTGTCTGCAGCGGATGAAGACCTTCCATAACGGATGAACAAGATTCTGCAGGAGATGAAGATCAAGTCCATGTGACCACAACGGATGAAGACATCCCACAGCAGATGAACATCATACAGGGGATGCCCAAGTCAGCTGATGAACTGTCCACAACGAATGCTCATCCACAGCGGATGAACATTCAACAACGGACAACATACAATGCAACACACAAGTGTTCACAGCGGACAGATTCCAAGGCACATCAGACAGGTTATCTGACTTCCACAGCGGACAGCTTAGCATCCCCAGTGGACAGCTAATCATCCACAGCGGATAGCTTATAGACTTAAGATTATTTATATAATATTCATTTACATAAGGGTAGTTTAGTAATTGTATATAGCTCTTTGTATAGGCTATAAATAGCATACTACCCAAATCCTTTGTAAGCTTTTGAACAATCAATACAAACAAGCAGTTATTATCATTCAAGCGCTAGCAATCACTAGCAATCATACACTCACTTACACACACTGATATCATAGCATTAATCATGGGTTTCCGCACCATGATTATTGTTTGTTGAATACAAGTATAACAATCTGTTGTTATATTTTTGTTTGAGAGATTTGAAATTATCCTTGGGAGGAATCAACCTGTTTATGTTCTTCATTGTTGTCTAAGTTCATAAACATCACACTATTGGGTTGATTTCATCAGGATCTATATAAAGATGAATGATGTTAACGAACGAACGAAAACGAATGAAGAATGATAATGAACGATGATGAAAGATAATAAAGAAAATTATTATCAAGATGTATGTATGATGCATGATCACATATGAAAGTAAAGAAAATGTTTTAAACAAAAGTAAAGTATTTTATTATTAAACTAGAACTCACTTAGCGTCGCTGACTTTTTATCAGTTGGCAGGTGATTTTTTTTGGTGCTGAGGAGATGCAGGCATGGATGCATAACCTATTGGGGATTGTTCGAGTCTGGCATCCATATTTTTTAGAATGATATTGTATTAATACAATTTTTGGGATCTAAATGAAACAATATGATGTTTTGACATGACTTATAATTAGAAATGAGAAGTTTAAATTCTCCTACAAAATGATGGGTTTTTAAATGTTATATTTTAGATGTTTTATGCTATGAATGACCAACTGTAAGCATTCCAGGAATGGGGCCTTACACAGCAACACCATTTTGCTGAGGAGTCCTGGGAGTACTATATTGTCTTGTAATACCATTTTTTTGGTTCTTAAATTCTGTTCCTTGATCATATCTTATGGTTTTGACCTTGTGATCACATTGATTCTCAATTTTCAGAATGAAGTTCTTCAAGATCTCGAAAGTCTCATATGTAGTTCTAAGGAAAAAACCCAAGTGAATCTTATGTAGTCATCTGTGATCACTAAACAATATGAGGTCCTTCATAAACTCATTACACTGGTGGGGCCAAAGAGATCCATATGTAATAAGTGTAGGGGAGTAGTGATAGAGTTCCTTTCCTTTGGCTTGTGAAACACTTTGTGTTGCTTCCCTTTTCAGGCATGCAACACAATGGTCATCACTTGTAAACTGTTTCTTTGGCATTCCAGTTACCAAATCATTCTTAATTAATTTATTCATGTTTTTAAAGTTTACATGGCACATTCTTTTATGCCACAGGAAAGACTCATCACTATTGGCTTTAGATAGAAAGCAAGAAACTTCTCCTAATAGATATGTTTCCTGTAGATCCATCTTGTACATGTTCCCTTTCCTGGGGGCTCTGAGCATGATATACTCTTGAGGAATAACTAGCCCGGGCTTGAGAACAATGCAATCATACTCAGTGAAGAGCTTGGTATGTCTCTGATCACAAAATTAGGATACACTTAGTAGATTGTACCCAAGCTCCTTAGCTTCTCAATGTTTAGCTTACCATTTGTGACCATGCCCCTTCTAGTAATGTAACCTCCAGTATCTCCTCCAAAAGCAACTGGCCCTCTATCAATTTTCTCAAAATTTTGAAGCAAAGAGCCATTGCCTCTCATGTGCCTGGAATAGCCACTATCAATAATCCATACATTCCTCTTGGTCTTTAGCTGTTCCTGTATAAAAAGAGATGTTTATTTACATTTGGAAACCCAAGTCTTATTGGTCTTGGGCTTTTCAAAGTGATCTGAAGACAATGTAACAGTAAGTGATCCTATGTTCAAGCTTTGAGGATCATTAGTTGTTGTTGATGAAGAACTTTCAGCCACTTGGTCTTCCTTCATCTTCAACACTATCTTTGAAAGATTAGACTTTACCTTCAACACTTTTTGAGGTTTTGATAACTTCAGAAGTTTTGTAGACTGAACCTTCAAAAGATATTGCTTTCACTGTAGCAGACTTCAGTACTTCGGAAGCATTCCTTTCTTTCGAGACCAAAATTTCTTCCGAATGCAAGTTTTCACTTGTCTTCTTTTTCACCTTGGAGCTTCTGAAAGGAAAAGATTTTCCTTTCGAAGTTAATTTTTCTTTCTTCTTCTCAGAAGTTTTCTTTTTGATCATGTTGACAGTACTTTGCTGGTACACAACTGGAATGAGTTAGACATGCACTAAAACTCCTGGTACAAGAGTTCATAGTTGAGTCTTTAGCCTTCGCCACTTTAAATCCTTTAGAGATAAACACTTGTTTCTGCTTAGAGTTGATAGTCGCCTTGATCTCTTGAGCCTTCTTTGATTTTCTCTTGGCTTTTCTCATCAAGTTCTTCCTTTTAGACTTGGTCATCCCAGATTCTTCCCTCTCCTCAGGAGAATAGTGACCCATCTTAGGATGCTCTTCTTCACTCTTCTCAGAATCATCCTTCACTATCTCCTCTTCGTCCTCTTCATCTATGTGGTTTATGAGGGGTAGCTCATCTTCACATGTTCAACACCTTGGAGATTTTACAGACAATAGTGTGTGTGGAGGAGCTATCTCAGTAGATCCCAGTCCCTGCTTATTCTGATAACAAACTTTTGCATACAAGGATGAGGATATCATGTTCTTGAAGGTCTCTTCTTCAAGAACACATTTTTCTACCCTCGCTTTGCTAATCACAAGCTTAGCCTGGCATTTAGTTAACTTAGTGATGAGATATTTGATCTGAGTCCTGTAGGTGGTATGTTCTTGCTTAAGAGTTAAATGTTTTCTCTAAATCTTCTATTTTAAGTTTTTAGTCATTTTCAGCTCTTTTAAAATTAGCTTTTAAGATGTTTAATGATTCAAGATCACATCTCATCTCTAAGCTATAGGACCTATATCTGTTAACTTTAGCAATACATTCAGGTGAACAAAGATGTTCCAATACCTAGGCTTCATCATGATCTGCCATCAGTGCTTGGTTTGGAGATGCATCCTTAACCAAAAAGCTCTAGTCAAAGCCTCCTTCTTCAAGAGCAACTACAGCCTGTTGCTTGGGCTTCTCATTCTGGGAAGCTCCATCAATGTAGTTTGGTTTGGTTTGTGCTTAGCCACCACTTGTTCTTGGTGCCTTGCACTCTCTAGCAAAGTGTCCCATTTGGTTATAGTTGTAACACTTTACTTTGCTTTTGTCCAGCCCAATCTTTCCACTGGTTGCATTGCTAGGAAACTTCCTCCCTGTCCTCTTGTAGAACTTCTTGGCTCTGTGAGTGAGAAGAGTCATCTGCTGGACTATTTCCGTATACTCTAGATCAACTGGATGGATACAGTCCAGATCTTCAAGGATAAAGAGAAAGTGGCATGTGCTTTCATCAGTAGACACAAAGGCTTGTGAAGAGCTTGTCTCTTGTAATGGGCTTCCTTGAGTGTTGCTCTCTCTTAGTGTCTCCGGGAAGGTGATGAAAGGATCTTTTTATGAGTTATTAGGGTAGCAGATGAGATGATGCTATGGTTCTCTACAATCCCTTTCAACCACATGAAGGGCTAAACTCTGCTGATTGTTGGAGTTACCAGATGGATTTTGCATGTTCATCTCCATCTGGTGGCTACTGAGGATACCATACAACTTAGTGAGAGTAAGGTTCTTGAGGTTCTTAGTGCTCTTAATGACTACACAGTAGTGTGTCCATTGTTTGGGAAGAGAGGACATGAACTTCCTCACAATGTCCCTATTCTCAAGAGTTACTCCAATATCCATTAGAGTATCCATAATCTCAACATACATAAAGTATTATTGAGTCATGGTTTCACCTGTCTTCAAGGTGAAGTTCTCAAACTGTTGCTTCAAGAGGTCGTTCTTGTTCTCTTTTGCTTCTTTTGACCCCTCATACATCAGCTTTAGTGCATCCCATAGTTGCTAGGCAGTCTTGCACTTCTTGAAGCCTTTAAAAATAGAGTTTGGAAGAGCAGCTTGGAGGGCGGTCATGGCCTTCTAATATATGGCTATCTTCTTCCACTCTGCTTCAGAATAGTCAGCCACTTCCTTTGGTATCATACCACCACCAGCAACAGCTAAAGAGGTGGATGGTACATGAGATCTATAGACAATAGATCCCCACAACCTAGAGTCTTGAGACTTGATGAAGCCTTCCATTCTTTGGCACCAAGTATCAAAGTCATCAGGAGTGATCAGTGGAGACTTTGTCATAGTACCAATTTCCATATCAGCCTTTGTGATAGCTGGCATTTGAGATGTTAAGTGTTTTGTGAAATTGAAGGGATTTAAGATGGTGAGATCTTACAATCAAGAGCCTAAAAAGCTCTGATACCAATTGTAGGACCGGTTGAGGGATGGTCAATACAATCAGTCTCACAATGAGGAGAGTGTTAGAACACTTAACAGATCAAATAGGCAATCGGGTTTATGTAAATGATGCTAAGAACACAAGTAAATAATAAGATAGAACTAAGAACAAGAATAGGATAAGTATGGTTTTCAAGAATGTTGTATACTGGTCTCAAGTTCTTTTACAAGTGTTACAAAGCATAAAAACAAATACAAGGACCTGAGATACTTTATACTACATCCTACTACCGGCCATACTTTGAAGGCCAGCTAAAACACTAATCTAGACAACAAGATCAATGTAGAGTCAAAAGGTAGATTGCCTTTTAACTAGTGACTATGACATGTCATAGCTCACATCCTTTTATATTATAAAAATGATAACAAGTACAAAGTAGGAAGTTGCAGATTCAAGACCATAATCTACAATTTACTAAAGCATGGACCTTTTCACCAACTCATGCAAGTTGGTGAGTCTTCAGAGTTGCAGCGGAAAGTAAGTCAACTTTATAAAAAAGTAGATCAGAGAAAGCATGTCCTCTCTGTCTTCAGAAGAAATCAGTCTTCACTTCATTTGGATTCGGAAGACATTGTCTTTGAAGCTTCGAAAGACTTCATCTTTGGCTTTGGAAGATTTGGTCTTTGGCTTCGGAAGATTTTACACTTAGAGTAATTTCTGTGATGAGTGTAAAACTTCTGAAGTAACTTCTTCCTTGTACCTTAGTGCATGCCTGCCGGAAGCTCCTTGGTTGTTTTGATTTCTTTGGTTGCATCAACCTTATAATATAACCTTACAAGGTATCTCATTCTTAGTTGCTAAAAAGAAAACCCAAGTAAATCTGGAAAATCATCAGTAATAACCAAACAGTATACACGACGTCCCAAACTCAAAATGCTAACTGGACCAAATAAATCCATGTGTAATAGTTGAAGAATTGATTCAATTTTGGTATGAGCAACTAGTTTATGAGGAATTTTATGTTGTCTGCATTTTGAACATGACAAACAATGTTCACTAAGTTCAAATTCTTTCAACGGTAAGCCCATAACATGATTTCCTCTAACCAACATGTTCATATTTTTTATGTTTACATGGCCAAGACGACGATGCATAAGATTGAATAACTTTTCGAGGCTTTAGACAACAAACAAGACGTATTTACAAATGAATATGAACCATTCATGTCAAGTAAGTATGTGTCTTTGTCTCTTGGAGTTCATAGCAAAATCCATTCATCAGGTATTACAAATCTAGGTTTTAGAATAAGACATTCTTTATCAGTGAAGTGTGTTGAATACTTTTTGACATAAATTTGAGAGACACTTAGCAAATTATCTTTAAGTTTCTCAACAAAATTGACATCTTCAAAACATAACACACCATTAGACACTGCTCCTTTCTTTGAATCTTACCACCTCTGTCTCCTACAGATATAACATATCCTCCATTGTAAGGTTGTATGTTATTTAACAGAGATATATTACCAGTTATGTGCCTAGAATAACTACTGTCAACATGCCAAACACTGTTGATAACTTGTCTTGGTTGTTCCTGCACATATGAATAAATTTATTCAATTTTAGGAACCCAAGCCTTAGTAGACTTAAGCACATTTTCTCATCTAAATATGATACAGATTTTAATATCATATCTCTTTTATCATTGAAAACATAGTCTTCAACAAAATCAGACTCAGATTGTTTTGCTTTTATTTTCCACTTTTGAATTGGTTTGATCAGATGTGTAACCATTTTCTTTAAAGTGGTTTGAATTGGAGGAGGATTGCGATCATCAACATGTAAAAATTTCTTTTTTGAATTTCCTTTATGCAATTCAGTTTTTATTTGAACATTTCTTTTATCCATAAAAGTATTTGATTGATTTGTATTCCTTTTGAATTTGGCTTTTAAAAAAGAATTGTTGTCTAGTATTTGAAATTAAGTTGTGAAATATTTGTTTGCTTGACAGTTGATGTTGATGATTGCAATTTCTAGCCTATGATTTGGCTTGCCACACAGATAATATCACATTTTATGATACCTATTTGGCTCTCGTGTATTTCTCACAAACTGTTTATGATAACTGCCACAGTTATCAGAGAATCTGGCTTTAGTATTTTCTTGGCCTTATGATTCTTTTAGAGTCTTTCTTTTCTTTCTTTCATTAAGAACATTTCTAGCTAAATCCAAAAGAATTGAGGTACATTTCCTAACAGGTTGATTCATTTCTGAAGCCGATGACGTATGAACTGTAGCTTTAACCTTTTGAGTTGTATATACTGGAATAGGACTAGTTTATTTGATACCTGATCTACAAACATCTTGTTTCATAGAGTTAGTAGTAATAGGAGATTTATTTTTAAAGAAACTAGCATTTGTTTCTTTAAAGATACGATCCTCCGTATCTATGTTGTCTGTTGAAACAAAATTGTTCTTGAAATCATTTTTCAAGTCAGATACTGATGTTGTGACACGTCTTCTTTCATTATAAATCTTTTGTTTGTACAGCTTTGAATAATCATTTGTAGAAATAAAAACATCTAAAATTTTATTGATAACTGGTGATGATTTACATGAACATTTTTCATTACAACTTTTATTTTCCTTAAAATCTATTTCATCATCACTTTCCCATTCTGCAACCAACCCTTCTTTCTTCACACTTTCTACAAAAGAATTGTCATGATGAATTTTAATTTAAGTTTTTATGACAGGGTCAACAGTCAGTGAAACATCGACTGGAGGTATTAAGTCTAACTTTAGTTGAAGACCTAATCCATAGGTCTCTTCATCTGATGTGGTAACTAATGAAGGTAAATATGTATAATCATGATTAATTTGTGGTTCAATGTTAGAATATCCAACTCCATTTTTACCACTAATTATTTTCTGACTCATTTGAAACTTGATTATACTTTCAACCATGTTTGAGGTCAACTCAAACTTTTCAACAGTCAATTTTGCAGATAAGAGTTCACTGTTAAGTTTATTGATTTTTAAAGATAGTTCATTATTACATGTTTTCAAATCATTTATATTACAGTCTTTATCATGAAGATTTAATTTTGATTAATAAATCGATTTGTTTAATCCTTCTATCTTTTCTTTAAAAAATTTCTTATCATTTTTATATTTATGAGCTTGATATTGAAGTTTTTCAACTTCCAGGATCAAGCGTTCACTGTGAACTCTATATCGTTGAACCTTTTCTAAACATGTGTTTGAACAAAGATTAGTGTATACCTCATCAAACTCTTATTTCTTGTTCTTCTCTTCAAGTATGACTTTTACCATAAAATCTTTCTGAACAATCTTTTCTTCTGTTTCGGATGCCAAAGTAATCTCTACAGCATTGACATTATCATCACAAGCAGGTGCAGGTGTTTTCTTAATAGCATTCACAGTTTTTCATCGTTAGCTGGAGTAAACTCAACAGCCTTATCTTCAACTTATTCCTTTCCCTCTTTAGTTATCTTTGATCGAGCTGGAGTAATCTCAATAGCTTTTTCATTAAGCACCCCTCTAGCATTCTTAACTTCTTCTTCAGCAAAAATTTGCTTCATCAAATCATCAAACACAAACTCAGCAAGTATGTTCTCATCAATACTTTCTTTATCAATTTGAATTTTAGCTAATTAAGCAGTAGAAAGTTTGATATCCAAAATCTCTATCTGGTCTGACCAATCATATTCTTCATTGGTCTGAGAAACCAGTGCTTTGTTGTTTGATGAGCTTGCTTTATCTCCTTTTATTTTTACCTCCACAGTTACCATCTTCTTTCCATTGTTAGTTTGGTGTGTCCTTCCCTCAGTACATTCTCTAGTGACAGGGTTTGTCATAGTTATATCATCACACTTGTTTTATCAAACCCAATCTTGCTCTAGTTGTTTAAACCAAACATCTTCCTTCCCATTCTTCTTGAAATTTTTTTTTCCTGGTACTCCACCATACCCATCTGATACTTGATATCATTTTCTTCAAGATCATCAGGATTAACATGTTGCAAGTCATCAACTAAGATGTTGGGTGCACTGAGTCTTCCAGCTGTGAAAGCTTCGTAGCTATTCATGAAGGTTGTGAATAGAGCCAGATGCTCTTTAGCTATTTGAATGGTTTTCTTGGTTAGGTTGGAATTTATAACAAATGCTTGTTGTGTTGGTTGAGTGATTCACTTTATGGATATATCTGAGGTTGAGGTTGAGATTGCATTGGATTGTAAAGATTTTGATGAGAGGCTTGAAACTGAGGCATGGATGGTTGTTTGACATTTGAATTAATAGAGTTGGCTGCTTTTTGTTGACACAACTGAGAATAACTGACATAGTAATTGGAATTACTAGCCATTTTTGCATATAATGCAACTGCTTCACCTCCCATGGTGTTAATATAGTTTCCAGCTCTCTGCTCGTCATCCATTTCATAAGACTTTCTAGTCGAAATGAGAACACTGAGCGACAAGGTGAACAGATCCTTGGTTCTTTTGATAGTGGTGCATTTATTATTCCAGCTGTAAGGTAATGAATTTAAAAACTTCTTGTTCACAAAAATATTTTCCAATGTAATTCCTGCACTCTTCATCTTTGTTATCAGCTTAACAAATCCCAGATATTTGAGCCTCGAGTGTCTGACCAAACACATGGTTAAACATATCAAGCTCTTGGTTCAACATGTCCTTTCTGCTTTCCCTTATATCCTTATTGCCTATTATCTACTCCTCCATCTCATCCTATAAATCTTTAGCCTTTTTGAAATCCTTGAACTTTTGAGCAATCTCAATAGTAAGTTCCATAGTGATGGCAGCATATGCTTTGTCATCAAGCTCAAGCTACTTCATGTCTTCCTCATCCCAGAGATGTTCAGGTTTGGGTGCCAATTGTCCCTTATCATTGTTATACACGGGAATATACGGTCCTTGTTTGATTGACCGCATCATCCAGGGTTCAGCGTAAATAACATGATTCTCAAACCGGTAAACCCAGTCGGGATAATCTTCTTCGCTGAGAAGTCTAGGAGGTTTTGTGCTAGTTCCAATCTCAATGTCAAGGTTAGGGTAGTAGTTATGTGCTTTAAATTTTCCATCTTGAAAGTCAGGAATCAAACTTTTCAAAAATCTTCAAACTAGAAGATCTCATATGAACAGGCACAAACTTTTCGCACGATTACTTTTCTAACTGAATTTTACGAAAATGAGAACTTCTCGAGCGAGAGGAATTTTTTGTAACAAACTTTCGCGAAAATCAAACTTCTCGCGCGAATAGAATCTTTACGCGTATGATTAACAAGCTTTCGCCTGATCAATTTTCTACCCAGTTTTGAAGACTTCAACTTTAGTCTTTCACCAAATTGTTCAAAATTAATTGATTATGCTTTTAATTATTGATTTTGGTTCAATTTTGATCCTAAGTGTCTCTAATTGATTCAATTAAGCTCGTTTAATCACATGAACACCATCATATCTTCAATCGCCAACATAACAACTTTCAACATCTTCAAATGTACTAAAAAACAATAGAAATCAAGTTGATCTTCAAAGAAATCCAATTTGGAGCTCAAGTGTTGGGTTCAACAATTGAATAAACTGAAGCTTACCAAATGATAATCAGAGTCGACTGAAGATCTCATTGTATGATTTCAAAGAACAAGTTGATAAGCAGAAAAAAACAAATACAAGACAAAGTCAACAAGACAAAGTCAAAATCAAGACAAAAAGAAAAGTCAAAATTAGGTCATGATGTAATAATAGTATAAATAGACCCACTAGTGCATTTTTGCAAGTTTGGTTCTTGTTTGTGTGTTTCTGATGGTGTGAACCACCACCCAAGGAGAATTCCTCCTTTGGGTGGGTTTGATTCCATCATCCGTCCATGATTCTCATTGTGATTTGTTCATCAACATCAATGAAATCATAACATTATACATTATCAGTCTCTTCGTTCTTTGATTCACACACACACCCATCTTAATTTTGAATTTCCAGATCTGGACATGATGAATCCTAAGATCCAAGCTCAATGAATCTGAAATATTGATTCAGCAAAATGGTATCAGAGTTGTTCGTTGTTGGATTCGTCTAGTTTCAGATCTGATTTCATCTTTAACGATGTCAAGAACATTGAAAAGGCAACAAAAATGAAGAAAAAGGTCGCTGTTCATCGAAACCCCATCTGTTCATCACAAAATCAAAAAGAAAACAAACAAATCTGTTCAAATTGGTATGATTTAAAGACTATTAATCATGTTGCTGATTATTTCTTCAAAATTCAATGCAATTGATCATGATTATCGTCAACAATGAAGAAAATCATGAGGAAAAAGAAGACGATCTTGCTTTTCATCAAAATCATCAATAAAATCTGATGGGTTTCAAGCAAATCAGAAATTGTTTGACATGATGAAAACCATTTTCGCATTTGTTTAACAAAGAAATATGGACGAGCAAACAGTAACATACACAAGGAACATACACAACTCTATCCACTATATCCACAGCGGACGTTCAACTTCACAACGGATGAGCTGAATCTATTGTAAACAAAATAGGTCCAAAGCAGACACACTAAGCTACATCTGTCCATAGCATACTTAAATTAAACTCCCATAACAGACAAGTTGAATTTGTTAAACACAACAGTACATAGCGGACGTGCAAGTAAATCCACAGCGGACGTTGAATAAAAAAAAGGTCCACAGCGGACATCAAAACAAACAAATGCTGATGATCTATTCATTCAAGTTAATAAATGCAGATGAGTTATTTGAGAAATACGGATGCTTGGTACATAAATGCGGATGTTTACCATACAAATGCGGATATTTACCATACAAATGCGGATGATCACCATACAAATAAGGATGATCACCATACAAATATGGATGGTAACTATTCAAATGCAGATTGTTTGCATACAAATGCGGATGTTGTGCAAACAAATACGTATGCTTGGCGTACAAATGCGTATGCTTTGCATACAAATGCGGATGCCTTAGTGTAACAAGTGCGGATGAGTTACTCACCTAATGCAGCTGATTTAACCTCAAATGCAATCCATCCAACAACATAAGATGAGGAACAGATAATAAACAGTTGATAAAAAACAAATAAGAACAAGACATTATCATGACTACGGATGATTACAACCAACATGCACATCCATTTTAAGCATTCAAAACAAAAGAAGAAATCAACTTTGGTCATGAAATCATTGATTAATTTAGGGATTTGTACAACTATCAGATACTCCTTCTGAAGTACTTGAATTCATCTTCTGTGACAACGTCTTGCACTCGTGTCTATCTACTGAGCGAAACAGTTAGACAGACTTTAATTAAGGGAAATGACAGTCAAGTAAAGAGTGGCAATTATCAAGTTATTTCAAAGATTCAAAGAGTGGAAGTGTTTTCAAGATTGATTTATGTTCTTGATGCTAATATCGAAGTTCAAAGCCTTATCATATGCCTAATACATTCAAATCCTTTGAGTGTGATATGAACTGTATTCCAAATACGCTAAGTATTCTCAAATAGATGCTATCCTTTGTCAAAAATATATTAGGACAAGCTTAATCTGAGGGGGAGAACTACAGTGAACTGTGTCAGAACATCAGTTGATCAAGAAAACATGTGACAGGGAAGATCTTAAAAGTTAGAGTTTGGCAAGCATTAGTTTACGGGGAGTATTGTTGGGTTCAACAACTAAATAAACTGACGCTTACCAAATGATAATCAGAGCCGACTGAAGATCTCATTGTACGAGTTCAAAGACCAAGTAATAATAGTATAAATAGACCCACTAGTGCATTTTTGCAAGTGTGGTTCTTGTGTATGTGTTTCTGATGGTGTGAACCACCACCCAAGGAGAATTCCTCCTTTGGGTGGGTTTGATTCCATCATCCATCCATGATTCTCATTGTAATTTTTTCATCAAGATTAATGAAATCATAACATTAAACATTATCAGTCTCTTTATTGTTTGATTCACACACACACACCCATCTTAATTTTGAATTTCTAGATCTGCACATGATGAATCCTAAGATCCAAGCTCAATGAATCTGAAATATTTATTCAACATCAAGAACACTTCAAACACACTCTTCAATCTTCATATCAATCGATCTAGAGCATACCAAGCTCTTATACTAATTGTAAGGACCAACATTTAACAATTAGATCAATCTCATAACAAGAACATAGAATATAATTAACACAGTTATAAGACTGAATAAGTAATGATATGAACACAAGTGTAAATAAACTTTGATTTGTATTGCTCTTTGATTTGAAGTATTACAAAATACATGTGAAATCATGAAATGACAAAAAGCTCTCTAAATTACATCAACTAACAACTATTTATACTAAACTACAAAGTTCTTGCATAGTTCTCGTGCGAGATGAACTTCTCGTGTGGCAACTTCAAGTTCTCACGCGACTTGATCTTTATCATCTTGATTTGATTTTCCTTGCCTCTAGGTTTAATCCCTACAACTTTATACTACAACCTACAGATGGCCATACTTTGAAGGCCAGTTGGACACTTATCTAGACAACAAGATCGATGTAAAGTCAAAAGGCAGATTCCTTTTTAATAAGTGACTATAACATGCCATAGCTCATATCCTATTTATTACAAAAAGGATAAAAGTACAAGAATGGAAAGTTACAGACAAAGACATCATAATCTACAGTTGAAAAAAGTATCACCAACTTGTAAAGTGGGTGAGTTTTCAGTGCTAGAAGTGAAAAGTGTTTAAGCTTTTGTCAAAAAGTGTATTAGGGAAACATGTCTTCTAAGTACTTGGAAGAAATCAATATTCAAGTTTTGAAAGACTTTGTCTTTAAGCTTCGAAAGACTTCACTTTTGATTTCAAAAGCTTTTTGTCTTTGGCTTTGGAAGATTTGACCCTTAGTAAATTTTCCTTATGGATGATCAAATATTCCAAAGTACTTCAGAAGCATGCTGAGAGATCTTTGGTTAGCATCAGCCTCTAAGATAACTCTTAGAAACTCCCCCTAGGCTGATGCTACCAAAACTTGAAGATTGCTATAAGTCTTGATCTTTATACTTATTTATAGTCATCATCAGAATAAAAGTCATTCCTCTCTTCATGAGTTGGTATGATTCTTCAGGCTCTTATACTATCTCCTTATGTCCAATAGATCATGAGCAGGGAAGTCAAGTATGTTCTGCAAGAAGAATACTTATGAACCTCCTTGATCTCTTATGACATACAATTTGTCTAGGTTTAGAGAGTATACCCAAGACAGGATGGGTCTCTCTACAACTAAAGGCTCTACTTATATTAGAGTTGGTTGATCAGGCTCTTCTTTTTCACCCTCAGGATGTTCTGACTCATCCTGAGGTGCAGAGGTGGATACCTTAGACTTCTTCTTTTACTTTGACTTCACTTCTCTTCTAAAGGACATCCTTTTCCTCCTTGCATACTTCAATTGAGAGGGTTGGTCTTAATCACATTGTCTTTCTTCTTTATCCTTCTTAGTTTGGTCCTTCCCCTTCACTGGTTTGGAAGAAGGTTTAGGACCTTGTTGTGGGTCAGAAGATGAAGTTGGCTTTGGATTAGAACTAGGTCCATGTTGTGTAGTCTGTTGGGGTTCAACCTTGACCTCAGCTTTAGGTGCAGCTTAACTTTGTGGAGAATGCAAGTATTGAAGCTAACCCCTCTTGATCTTCTACTTGATCACCCTTATGTGCTCATCCATTATAGATAGAGACATGGAACCAAGTCTCCTTCTAGAGAACCCATGCAGCTTCAAGAAGCCCACCATCTTTTGTCTGTTCTCAGATTTCTTTTTATTAGCTTTAATGGTGGCCCTTGAATTCTGAGCTTCCTACCTCATCTTTCTCATAGCAGCTTTACTTTCCTTGAGAACCTCTTGTTCTAGCTGCTTAAGATATTCAAACTCTAGGTACTTATAAGATAAAGGGAGTAAAGCTGTTGTCTGGTAGAGACCTGTGTCACTCTAGTAGGTAATCATGTTTTTTATGTCTTGTTCTCTACCTACTTCAGCTTCTTCCTCAATAGCCACAGACTCTATCTTAGGCCATTCTTGAACTAGAGAGAGGAAAAGGGCTTGATACATTTTCTTCTTTTCCTTTCTTCTTTTGTCTTGAGGAGCAAAGCAGCAACCTAAGCCCCTTTCCTCTCTCTTGACACCTCTGTGTCAGCCAGTTTATTTAATTCTTCCAAGGGAATAGAGTTCAGTTCATCTATATTGTAGTTCCTTGTTCCTAGGTAGTTCAATCTGGCTGCCCTTAACTCATCTTCCTAAGTGTTTGGCCTATGGACAACCCTGATTGTAGCCAGCATGAAACCAGGTGTCTCTCTCATTCTTTCTTCCCTTGCCTTCCTTTTCCTCTCCCTCTTCTCCTGCTTAATCTTCTTTGAAGTTAGCACCTTTCTTTCCTTTATCAATCACTGGCCTATGTGACTCAGTGAGGAGAGAGCTTTAGCCTTTGAGCTGGTTCTGTACTTGAGCTCTAGCTAGGGCGATGCTGTGAGACACCTTCACCAACTGGTGTCTCACTGAGGCTGATGGGTGCTGAAGAAGTTATATGTAAATAATTATACATTTTAACAATACATATTACTCCTCATTTGAAGCATTTTTGTTACAAACTAATTTATTTATACACTTATTTATGTTATATTTGAATGTTGTAGTCTTCGGTGGTCATTTGATGATTTTTGATGGAAAGTTGAAGAAAAAACCTAAGTTTGAGAAGAAAAGCTCCTGACTCGGGCATGTAGGCACCCCTACATGGCCATGTCGCTATGCAGCATGATGCTGTGAAAAACTACAGCCTACACGACCTACTCACTTATACCACATGCTCATGTGCGGAGCAGAATCAGATTTTTAACCTAATTTCACCCTTATTTCATCATTACTTTCAAATTACCTTAAACCCTAGCCTCTCTCACCCCTTTAGGTGATTTTGGGTCTACTTCAAGAGTTCTTGAGAGATTTGAAGGCCAAGATTAAAGATTTCACACATTCAAGGAGGATTTAACATCATCCACCCCATTTCCACTCAAAATTGGTTTGAATTTCTTTAGATCTACTATGAGTTCTTCCATGTTCTTGAGTTTGGGTATGTTTTTTGTAAGCCTCATAGGCTAAACACTTATTATCACTTGGATTAGATGAAAACTAGTATGATTTAACAACTTGTGCATGATTCTTGGTGATGTTTATGTTGATTCTATGATGAAGCTAGATTATTCTTCAATGATTGTGTGCGTTTGTTCTAGTTTGATGAAATGTTCAACCTTGTGGGTGTTGTAAGTATGTTATATTGGAAAACTTCATTTTCTTACAAGACTTATATATATAATTGAATCTTTTGTATGTAATCTTGTGACATTTGACTAGGAATGGTAAATGAAGGTTGAAAGTTTAGTAAAATTGGTCAATTGTGCATCCTTATGCTTATGTTTGATAAAACCATGGTGTATGTTGTGAATCTCTCTTGTCATTGATTATGAATTGTTTTGTAATTATGGTATGAAGTTTATGAGTTGAGGAGTGATTGTAGTTTTGTCTATTTTACACAAGTTGAGGTGGTTATCATGTGTTTATCGTGTTAACTTTCAAAGATTTGTAGAATTAGGTAACCCTAACGGGAGTCTAATTCATCTTTAACATTGACATAATTGTATCATTAGTTCCTCATGGCATAAGTTTAGGTGGCTATTGTGTGTTTATCATTCTAGCATTCCGAATGGTTATATGTCTAGATATCCTTGATGGGGGTTTAGGCTACTTTTATGTATTATGTGTAAAAAATGGTCTCACCTTGAGTTTGTGCTAGTTGTTAATTCATTGCTAAGTGGAATCAAAGTCCCAGTAGTATCGTTAAGTGATTGTGTATCTTCATCTTTGCTTCCTTGATTTGTTAGTTTAACTTGCTAATTATTTTAGTTAATTAAATATTTGGAAATCCAAACCCAATTGATTGGTTAAATAGTGACTATGACTTAGAATTGGGAGCCGTTGTGTCCGCGGATCGATCTTCAGTTCTTGCCTAAAACTATGCTACTATGCGATAGGTGCACTTGCCTATTCTGTGTAGTTGGTTTAATAGTGATAATCGTTTCTTAAAGTAAAACTCAATTGTGTGAAAAATCCTTACTGAAAATATATATAACTTTACACACATCAAGTTTTTGGCGCCTTTGCCGGGGACACGGTGATTTCAAGAAAGATTGAAGTTGCTACTTTAACTATTTGCATATTTTATTTTTGCATTTTTACATATTATAACCAGTGTTTATCTTTTGTCCCTTTTCACAATGCTTGGTAGTGTATTGTGTTTTCAGGAAGCTTATGTCCGCATCTTCACCTGTCGAGGACCTGATTGAACCTTATTCAAACCCAGAGAAATTACTTAGGAAAAGAAAATTAAAGGCAAAATCTCTACAAATAGCTACGGAAATCGATAGTGAAGCTAGTCAAGTACAAATTACCAAGGAAACTAACACCGAAGTAGAAGACAATTCCGAGAACACAAACTCGGAAGACATGGGGAATCAAAACAATGAACAGAGAACAATATATGATTATGCAAGACCATCGTTAGATGGTTAGGCATCGAGCATTGTTAGACCAGCAGTTGAAGCTAACAACTTTGAAATTCGACCACAAATGATTCAAAGCAATGTTCAATTCTATGGTTTATCAGATGAAGACCCGGATGCCCATATAGCAATTTTTTTGGAAATTTGTGATACGTTCGAGATAAATGGGTTGTCTGATGATGCAAGAAAGCTTAGGCTTTTCCCATTCTCCCTTCGTGACTGAGAAAAGGCTTGGTTAAATTTACTTCCTCCTGGTTCTATATGGGAGGATCTTGCTCAAAAGTTTTTATTTAGATATTTTCCATCATCTAAAACTACAAGATTGAGTAATAATATCACTTCTTTTATGCGAGATGAAGGGGAAACACTTTATGAAGCTTGGGAACGATACAAGGAGTGATGAGGAAATGTCCACATCATGGGTTGGATGAGTGGATGCAAGTTACTACCTTTTACAACGGGTTGTATCCACAAGATCATCAAATAGTCGATGTTACTGTTGGAGGCTCTTTAGCCATGAAAACCCCTACAAAGGGGTATGCCATACTTGAACAATTGGCAATGAACACTTATCAAGGGCCATCTTCATGAAGTAGACCATCAAGACAAGGGGTTCACCATGTAGATGACTACACGTCTCTAGCTACACAAATGGAAAAATTGGTTAAACGAATGATCAGCAGTGGAACCATGTGAAAACGAGTTGTCACTTGTGTGGTGGTGCGCATATGAGCTCCGATTGTCAACATGGAGTTGTGAACAATGTGAATGAACAAGTGGATTTCATGAGTAACCAATATCGACCTCAAAACAATCCTTATAGTAACACTTATAACCCAGGTTGGAAGAATCATCCCAATTTTAGTTGGAAGGCAAGTGGAAGCAACAAACCTCCGGGTTTTCAACAAAGACCATCATTCCAACAAAACTAACAACAATTCCAACCACAACATCAAGATCATCCTCGGCATTAAAAACAAAATCAATACCAAAATCAAGGTTCTGGTAGTGGTTCACAACCCGAGAAAAGATCAAACTTGGAAGAGATGATGGCACAATTTTTGTCCACTGTAGAATCCTGTCATCAAAAATCTGAAGCTCGTCAGGATCAAGCCAAAATTTGACAACAAAAATTTTCGGATGAATTAAGAAGTCAAGGTTTGGCGATACGGGGTATTGAAAATCAAATGGGTCAAATGGCTAGTTTGCTAGATGAGAGGAAAAAAGGTAATCTCCTAAGTAACACCGAATCAAATCCAAGGGGAGATTGTAAAGCAATTACTTTAAGGATTAGTAAAACCACTAAAGAGATTGAGACGGCTTCCACATCTAAGCCTATGGTTGAAGAGGTAAAACTTGAGGTTCAAGACGAGGTGCCAAACACTAGGCGAGACCAGAAAGTACAACACAAGTCAAAGAACCATTGAAAGTGTACAAGCCCACAATTTCAAATCCTGGCGTTTGAGGAAAGAAAAGATGGACCAACAATACAATTAATTTCTTAACCTATTTAATCAATTACATATAAACTTACCATTTGTTGAAGCTTTGTCACAGATACCTAAGTACGCCAAGTTTCTCAAAGATCTTCTAACAAATAAACAGAAGCTGAGGAGCTTTCACATGTGGTTTTGAATGAAGAATGGTCGACGGTGCTTCAAAATAAGCTACTATAGAAAATGAAAGATCCTGGAAGTTTCGCACTTCCTTGCTTGATTGGTAGTTTGACTGTGAATAACGCTCTAGCCGACCTAGGTGCTAGCATCAAATTGATGCCATATTCCATGTTTGAAAGGCTAGACCTTGGAGAACCACAACCAACATGTAGGAGTATTCAACTTGCCGATTACTCGTTGAAATACCCGAGAGGTATAGTTGAGAATATGTTGGTGAGAATTGGTAAGTTTGTGTTTCCTTTGGATTTTGTAATCCTCAACATGGATTAAGACAAGAACGTACCTCTTATTCTTGGCCGCCCCTTTTTAGCTACGTCTAAAGCCTTAGTAGATGTGTTTGAAGGTAAATTGACCATTCGTGTGGTTGAAGAAGAGGTAGTTTTAAAGATGAGGGATTCGATGCAACATTCTCAAATCCATGATGATACACTTTATTTTGTTGATACTATTGATTGCCATGTGGATCATTGTGTGCAGGAAATGTTTGAACTTTATATTATGGAAACTTAGTTGTTTGATGATAAAGAGCTTGATTCTGATCAAGCTAACCAGATTGGTGATAAGCTAACTCGTATTTTAGCCGAAGAACCATCCTCCAATGTAGAAGCTCATGAAGTTCTTGAAGTGGTTGATCGAGAGAAACAACCAAAAGCAAAGTCATCAATTGAAGAACAACCATCATTGGAACTCAAGGAGCTACCTGCTCATCTTAAGTATGCTTATCTTGATAACGATTCCAAATTACCTGTTATTATTGCTTTTGGTTTGATAGGTGATGAAAAAGTCAAAATTTTGGACGTCTTAAAGATGCACAAGAAAGCCATGGCTTGGAAGATTATGGATATAAAAAGGATCAATCCATCAAGCCAGTTGTTCCACATCAACGTCGGCTTAACCTAAATATGCAAGAAGTGGTTAAAAAGGAAGTTATCAAACTACTTGATGCAGGTTTGATTTATCCAATCTCAGATTCTGCATGGGTTAGTCCGGTACAAGTGGTACCAAAGAAGGAGGTATGACGGTGGTGACCAATGAAAATAATGAATTGATACCTACAAGAACTATCGGTTGGAGGGTTTGTATTGATTATCAAAAACTTAACAATGCAACAAGAAAGGACCATTTCCATCTTCCTTTTATTGATCAAATGTTAGAAAGGTTATCTTGGAATATGTTTTATTGCTTTCTTGATGGTTTTTCAGGTTACTTTCAAATTCCGATTGTGCTCGATGATCAAGAAAAGACTAATTCACATGTCCTTATGGCACATTTGCTTATCGACGAATGTCATTTGGACTATGTAATGCTCCAGCCACGTTTCAAAGGTGCATGGTGGCCATATTTCATGAAATGATTGAAGACTCCATGGAAGTGTTCATGGATGACTTCTCAGTTTTTGGAAGCTCTTTTGACCATTGTTTAAGCAATTTGAAGAAAATGCTATCTAGATGTGAAGAGTCCAACTTGGTATTGAATTAGGAAAAATGCCATTTTATGGTAAAAGAAGGCATTGTCTTGGGGCATAAAGTTTCAAATGTCGGTTTAGAAGTAGATAGGGTAAAAGTTGAAACATTTTTAAAATTACCACCACCTACTTATGTAAAAGCAATAAGAAGTTTTCTAGGTCATGTGGGATTTTATAGACGTTTTATCAAAAAAAATTCAAAATCTCAAGGCCTATGACACAACGTATTGAAAAAGATGTTCCATTTGTTTTCAATGAGGAATGCTTAAACTCATTAAACTTTTTAAAAGAAACACTGATAAACGCCCCTATAATGGTAGCTCACGATTGGACTCTTCCATTTGAGTTAATGTTTGATGCAAGAGACTATGCAATCGGTGTGGTTTTAGGGCAAAGAAAGGACAAGCATTTTCATCCCATGTACTACGTAAGCAAAACATTAAAGGATGCATAAGAAAATTACACAACCACTGAAAAAGAACTCCTTGTTGCAGTATTTGCTTTTTATAAGTTTTGTTCCTATCTTGTTCTATCTAAAACCATTGTTTACACTAACCATTCAGCATTTAGATATTTCTTTGGCAAGCAAGATGCAAAACCACGATTGATCAGGTGGATCTTGCTTTTATAAGAATTTGATATAGAGATTTGGGATAAGAAAGGAGCTGAAAATGTCGCTGCAGATCACCTTTCATGCCTTGAGAACCCATCCATGGAAGAACTAAGTGAGTCCAACATAAATGATAATTTCCCTCATGAGTTTCTTTTACAGGTTCAGGCGATTGAAAAATAATTCCCTTGGTTTGCGGATTTTGCTAACTATCTTGCTGGTGGAGTTCTTATGAAAGGTATGACTTATCAACAGAAAAGAAAGTTCATATCTGATGTTAAGTATTACTTTTGGGAATATCCATATCTATTTTGAATTTGTGTGGATCAAGTGGTGAGAAGATGTGTGCATGGGATTGAGGCAATGAGCAAAATTCGTCATTCTCATGAAGGACCCACTGGTGGCCATCAGGAAGCGAATTACTCCACTAAAATGTCTTTGACTCCGGTTTCTATTAGCCCTCCATATTCAAGGATGCACATATGTTGGTTAAAGCATGTGATGCTTGCCAACACACAGCTAACATCTCTTCAAGTGATGAGATGCCTCAACATACCATACAAGTATGCGAGGTATTCAACGTTTCCATCATCACATGGTCATAAATACATCTTAGTAGCCGTTGACTATGTCTCAAAGTGGGCCGAGTAGGGCTGCAAAAGAACTGAACGTTCAGCAAACAGTTCGTGAACTGTTCGGCGGGAAGTTCGTTTATGTTCGTTCGTTTAGTAAATGAATGAACATGAACAAGGAAATTTCGTTCGTTTAGTTAAATGAACGAACACGAACACAAGCCGTGTTCGTTCGTTTATGTTCGTGAACGTTTGATAATATTTTCGTTTATGTTCGTTAATGTCCGTTCATGAACGTTCGATAATGTATTCATTTATGTTCATTAATATGTTCTATTATGTTCTTAGTTTTTGTGTTAGTTATTTTTATGACAAGTATAACAAGTGTTTTTGGATTTTATGTTACATGTTTATTTATTTTTTGTAAATTTTGTGATGAAAATGCTGATTTTATTTTTAAAATAAATATGTGATCATTTGTATTCATTTGTGTTCATGGACTTCTTTGTGTTCGTCATGTTCATGAACATTTGTTTGTTTTTGTTTGATTTTGTTTGTGTTCGTTTGCGTTTGGTAAGTGTTCGTGAATAGTTTATGAACATGTTCATTTTCTTAATGAACGAACACGAACAAGAAAACCCGTTCGGTAAGTGTTCGTGAACAGTTCATGAACATATTTATTTCTTAATGAACGAACACGAACAAGGCCTTGTTTGTGTTCGCTCGGTTCGTTTATAGCCCTAGGGCCGAGGCCCAAGCCTTGCCTACAAATGATGCTACGGTGGTTGTGAAATTCTTAAAAAGGCTCTTCTCTCTGTTTGGTGCCCCTAAGGCTATAATTAGTGAACGTGGCACTCATTTTTGTAATAATCAACTTGAAAAAGAACTAACTCGTTATGCGGTTAAACATCGTTTTCAACAACTTACCACCCACAAACGAGTGGTCAAGTTGAGATCACTAATAGAGGTCTTAAAAGATTCTTGGAACGAACGGTTGGGCAAAACCGAAAGGGTTGGGCGGTAAAGTTAGGTGATGCATTATGGGCTTTCCGAACCTCTTGCAAAACTCCAATTGGTACCACATCGTTTAAGTTGGTTTATGGAAAGTCTTGTCATCCTTCCGTTGAACTCGAACGCAAAGCTTCTTGAGCCTTGAAGGCCGTTAACTTTGATTTGAAAGATGCAGGTGAAAATAGGTTTTTGTAAGTCCATGAACTTGAAGACTTGAGAAATCAAGCATACGAGAATTCTACTATCTACAAAGAACAGACAAAGAAAATGCATGACTACCATTTAAAGAACAACAAACAATTCCAAGTGGGGGATCATTTATTGCTCTACAATTCAAGAATTCGCTTATTTCCCGGTAAACTAAAATCAAGATGGACGAGTCCTTACATCGTAAGAAACTATTCTCGTATGGCACCGTTGAAATTGAACATTCATATGGGAGAATTTTCAACGTCAATGGCCATCGTTTAAAACATTACATTGAAGGCCTGAGAGATGAGAATGTGTTTGACGTTATGGAACTCTGCCCCAAGGGCAAATGAATGCGGGGTCAAGTCAAGCTAATTACTCGTTAATAACAAAGCGCTTCCGGGAGGCAACCTGAGATTTATAAGTTTTTCGTATTTTTGTTTGATATTTCATGTTTAATTATTTCGTTACTTTTAACTTTTGGTTGAAACTCAAAGGTGGAGCGCGGTTCATTTTGAGTTGGATGGTTCACGTCACCAGATCTCCATCGCCCCCATCCCTCTCAACCTTCACCATCACCGACCCGACCCCCAACTCCACCTCCATCCCTCTTGGCCTCCACCACCGTAACCATAGCCACCACCGTCAGCCCTCTATGCCTCCACCACTGCAAGCATCGCCGCCTCCGAGAACCCCCCTAGTCATCGCAACCACCCTTTGATAACCGCCCACCTGCTGCGACTCGAGTTCCAAAACCATCGACCGCCGCCTCTACTCCATTGATTGTTACCTTCGAGAATTTTCTTCCTTCCCCAATTGGTTTATTTCTTGTCGTTTCTTCAGCTCAGGTCATGGCAGGGGGCATTTACATGATTTTCTTAATTTCGCATTGGGTAGTGACGCCACCATCGTGCTCAACCGTATCATCCATAGGCTGCTAGCAAGCATTCGCACTATAGATTAGGAGTTCCTCAATAGGCTCGGCGAGAAGAAACGTCCTGAGGCACTTCTTCCTCGCCCTAGGCGTTGCTTCCTTTACATAGGACGAGCATAATATCAAGAGCTAGTGCTAGAATTCTTCTTAACATATCGGTTTGACCATTCTATTAATGATCTATTTGATGAGGAGGCAATATCATTCAGAATGGGTGGAGTTCATCGTCACATGTCGGTGGCTCAACTATGCCATGGGTATTTATACCGCGAGAGAAGTGAATAGGCCCGCATGGAGAAAGAGACTTAGGAAAATTGAAGATCATCTTATTAGAGAAATATGGAGGGAAATTGCACATGGGAAATACCACTCTACATCCACTAAAGCCCAAAAAATGAATGACCCCCTTTATCGATATCTTCAGCATGTGCTTGCGCATACCATCTCAGGAAGGGGGCTAAGCACTGGTGTTGTTTCCCATCATGACATGTTCTTTCTGCATTGTCTGATTAATGAAGAGCCTTCTAATTTAGCATACGCCCTGGCCTACTTCTTCACAACAGCTCTAGGACCTAGATCCACGAGTTCCATTTATGGTGGCTCGTATATCACTCAACTTGCAGAACATTTTGAGATCTTGACACCAAAAGTTGTTGCTGGTATGGCCATGGGCCCGGACCCCAAGCGTGTTGATCTAGGGATGGCACTGAATATGCATCTTGTTTGTCACAACAATCAACTCGGATGGCGTTGGTTGACATACACATATCAAGGAGTAGTAGTTTAAAGGTTCACTGGTTCTACAGCTGGGCCTTCAACTGAAGTTTTGCCTTAGAAGCTAATGTTAGGGTTCAACTCAGTATCTAGTTGACCAAGTGTTTTCCCTACTATCCTCTATCTATATAAGCTGGTTCTTCTCTTGAACTACTCAGACACCCCATCTAAATCCTTTCAGCTAACCTATCAGCTTATCTACTTTGGCTTGGATTGACAAGTAGTAGGTCAACCACAAGGAAGCTTTTATAGAATCTCAGGGTATGGAAGTTCAAAGCAGGGTGGGATGAAAGTGTCATAGCCCTTTGTACACTATCCTCAAATAAACTTTGAACTGTGAAATCCATATTTATGTGGGTCAGAGGAGGTTTTGATTCTGGACAATTGTAAGTGAGGGTGGTCAATCCTAAATGTCCACACTCTGGGCAATGCTCCTAAGTTTTATGATTATGGTGACTTTCTCCCCCTTCTTGGTAGCATCACCTACTTGCAAAGGTGAGCAAGAGGTTAGGTCCACCACATCCACAGGTTCTTGTGGACTTGGTTGAGCATGCCTAGTAGCCCTCTCACTAAGTTGCCTTTGAGATCGGTGATCTCAAGTTGCTGACTAAGCACCTGCCTTTGTAAGGTAGCCACTTGGGATATAAGATGACTAACCTTAGACACCAGATAAGTGCAAGTTTATATCAATATTTGCACCTTTAGTTGCATACTCCCCTCAACTTCATCAGAAGAATCATGGGGTGATGAGAGTACATGACCAAAGTCATCACTCTCCCTACTCAATGACAGCTTCATGAGAAGTGCCAGGGAGCTACGTTGTCGTGGTTGAGGTCTTATGTATGTAACCACTTTCAAAAGTGAGAGCCTCTTCCACATGGTCCTTTTGAACTTGTTTAGAGAGGTCTACCTCAGTAGTGGGTGGATAATGTGGGCTAGATATAGGAGTAGCAGGAGCACTCATCTCTCCTTTAGTAAGGGAGGAAAAGAGAGGCTCATGGTACTCACTGAATCCCATATCCTCATCATTATAGAATTCTAGGTTGGGAATTGGTTGGTTTAGGTCCAACAGCTCGAGATGGTAACTTTCCCATGAAGGTTGTTCATCTAAGTTTTAAGACTCAGAATGAAGGCTTACGGATTGGGTTATGAGCTCATCAGGCTGAGCATGAGGAACCTCAGCACTGATCATAAAAGGAATAGGAGTGATCTGCTACTCAGGGGAAGTAGGAGCTCTTGGTTCCACTTCCTCCTGTATGGGTGACTATATGGGGTCCTACTCAATCTGAATAGATAGAGCAGGGGTTTCTTTGGATTTTTTTTTGTAGGTGATAATGATTTGTGGCTGTTGGGGTGCTAAAGATGAAGAAGGTGTGGGTTCAACATTGGCTGGGACTACCAAGTTATCACATTGAGCAGTGAGCTCTAACATTTTTGGGACAAGGGTTGTTGCTACCCCGGAAAAATCAACAGTGGTTTTCTTTATTATCTTAAAAATGTCGGGCTTTATCTGTCCCAATTTTAGAACATTACATGTTCCCCTCAATTATGAGCCCAGTTCATAGTTGAGAATGTGCTGAACATATCAAGGGAACATGTAATATTCTAATGAATCTAAGTTAGCAAGTAAATATGTATATACAAATTCTAAATAAACATATACTTTGAAACCATAATTTTATTTTGAAACAAATTATGATTAAACATATATGAAGGTAATTCCCTTAGTAAGTAGTTATTAGTGTTGAAACCATAGTTTTATTCTGAAGTCAAATCAATATATTCCGAAAGAAAATCTATCCATAAGTCTTTAAAATTCTAATAAACATATACTTTGAAAACTTTCTTCCAAGATAAACAAAGCTTATATGTTTGATAAATTAGACAACATTAAAGACACAAATGTTTGAAAAACAATTTTAAAATTAATTTAAGAAAAATCATTCAAAGTTAATCATCTCAATAGCTAATACAAGATATTTAAATCTCTGTTCATCAATTGCTTTTGTGAACAGATCAGTATATTGTTAATTTGTGTTAACTTTGACCAGTTTAATCAATCAGTTTGCATAATTATCTCTGATCAAATGATACCTTATGTTGATGTGCTTTGTCTTTGAGTGCTGCATAGGATTCTCTGTGATTGAGATAGCACTGTTGTTGTCTATGTGGATAGGAGTCTTCTTGAAGTTGAATCCATAAACTAGCATCTGATTCTGAATCCACAGCACTTGAGCACAACCGCTTGCAGTAGGTGTGCGCTTTTTACCAGAACCCGAATACCAAACCCGACCCGAATCAACTCGAACCTGATTAAGAAAGAACCCGATCAACCCGAACCCGATTGTAAAACTAAGCCGAACCCAATGTAGTCTTTAGGGTCGGTAATTGATTTGGTATTGTTGTTAATCGGGTTAACCCGAATAACCTGATTATGGGTTTAAAATTCAAAGCCTGATTTTTTCTAGGTTTCAAGTAAGTAGAGCATTACAGATTTATATATATTGTCGGGCCATATTGAAAAATCAAAGACGGCTGTAACAATTAAAATTCAAAGTAAATTCAAAGAGTGGTGCATCGGAGTCGGACTTCGGCAATAAGAAATAAAATTCAAAGTTAATTCAAAGGTGGTGTTTTGAAGCTTGTGCTGTTATCACGTTTAAAGAAGAGGTTTAATTACTTCCAAGTTTAATTCATTCATAAATTAAAATCAAGAAGTATATGTAGTTTTATTATACTATGTAACATGTGTGTTCATATTATAGATATTTCATCCAATTTTTATTTTTTAAACTTTTGATAAATATATTATGATGCTTTAGTTTTATTTATATTTATAATGACACATGTTTGATTTGTCGGTTTGTGGCAGTGGCTTGTAATCGGAGTTAGGCAATATAATACTTTCAGTCAGCAACAGTGTTTGCTTGTGGTTTGTTCACAATTTTAATCGACGGTAGTTCAACCGGCTTGTGGTTCAATCAAATTTCAAAGACAAGGTTTGGTTTTTGTAAGTTTTTATCGTTCAAACGCTCAAATTTTACCGTGTATGTGTGTTTATTTTGTTCATACAAGTGTGTATTCATAATTTATTTTTTTACAATGTGTGTTCGTAGTTTATTATTATTTTTTTGTGATACTTTAGTTCAAACAATAGCTAATTTTAGTGACACAAATACAATTTTTATGACACTTTAGTTTTATATAGTTTATTGTATGATAGTTTATTTTTTGGTGCTTATCAATTCATAGGCTTGAATTTGATCTAATTTTTGTATGCTTTTTTACATATAGATGTCAGAAACATATGATTCAGCTGAAAAACAAAGGATTCACCTTGATGGAAATGATGATCAAATTCCCTAAACAACTAAAGCAACTACTAAGAAAACTAAAAAATACCAACCAAGATCAAATGTGTTGGGGGAGTTTGAAAAGTTCACTGATAAAGATGGTGTTAAAAAAGCCAACTGCATTCATTATTCTTTGGTGTACAAGGCTGACTCCAAATCTCAAGGTACAACCAATCTAAGCCATCATTTAAAAAAATGTGCCCGTACCTAGCTAAAAATAATAGTGGGAAAACACAAATTTCTTTTCAATACGGGGATAGAAATAAAATGACCTCGTGGAAATTTGATCAAAAAGCAATCAGTAAGGCTTTATGCTATATGATTGTAACTAATGAGCTGCCATTTAGTTTTGTGGAAGAGCAGGTTTTAAGTATTTCATAAGTATATGTCAACCATCTTTTAAAGTTCCAAGTAGAACCACAATTACCAAAGACATGTACAAGTTGTTTCAAGAAGAAAAAATGAAAGTTCATGATTTTATGAAAATCAACACCGGTAGGATTTGTTTGACCACAGACACTTGGACTTCTGGTCAACAATCTAATTATATGTGTCTCACCGCTCACTTTATCGCTAATGAGTGGAAATCGAGGAAAAAAGTTTTGAACTTTTGTCCTCAAAATAATCATCGTGGGGTAGACATTGGGAAAGCAATTGAAAAATGTTTGCTAGAATAGGGGATTGAAAATGTTTTTACAATTTCAGTTGATGATGCAAGTTCTAATGATGTGGCAATTGAGTTTTTGAAAAAGGTTTTTCAAAACTCCAACAAGTGTCTTTTAAAAGGTAAATGGACACATATTAGATGCGTTGCACACATTTTAAATTTGGTGGTCCAGGATGGGATAAAAAAATGTTAATACGACGGTGGAAATGATTCGATGGGTGGTTAGGTGGATCGGGCAATCATCTAAAAGGATAGAGAAATTCCATAACTTTGCTAAGATCGTTAATGCTGATACAACAAAACACCTAGTTAGAGATGTACCAACAAGATGGAACTCTACGTACCACATGCTAGAAGTTGCACATCTTATGAAAAAACCTTTGAGAGATACGATCTTGAGGAGTCTGACTTTAGATCCAATCTTGGTAATACGGGTATTGTGGTGCTTACACTTGCTGATTGGCAAAGCGTTAGAGACTTATGTCATTTTCCGAAACCGTTTTATGATGTTACATTGAGGGTCTCCGAGACACTTTATGTGACATCGAACTCATGCATAGAAGAGATCTACTCTATTCGAAGTGTATTGGATAATGCAATTAAGACTCCGAGTATTTGTCAGATTGCATTGGCAATGAAGCCAAAGTTTAATAAATATTTTGGCGACATACTATAAATGAATTTGTTGCTATACTTTGCCTTGATTCTAGACCCGTGGAATAAAGTAATGCTTTTAAATATACTATTAGGTGATTGTTATGGGAAAGATATGGCGGAGAAGAATATGAAAATCATTATGGAATCTATGTATGAGTTATACAATGTTTATAATAGAATTCATTCAACAAGTTCTAGTATTGCCAAGTCTTCAACATCATCGGTATTAGGGAAACGCCAAACCGAAGAAGATATCGCATCAAAACCGTACTTTAGAAATAAACTAAGAGAACAAATGAATACACAAAGAGTTGAATCTGTCGGTGAGTTAGATAAATTTTTGAAAGAAAGTGTTCGAAGAGGATTCTGAGATCTTCAATGTTTTAGAATGGTGGAAAGTTAATAGCTTGAGATTTCCGATTCTATCCTTAATGGCTAAAGACTTATTTGTCATTCCCGTGTCAACTGTGGCTTCTGAATAAGCTTTTAGCACAAGTAGGAGGGTGTTGGACTTATTTAGGAGCTCTTTGACTCCTAAAATTGTTGAAAGTCTAATCTTCACCCAACACTGGCTTCCAGGGGGGTTCAACTTCAACCAACAAACTCATCAGTGAAGAAGAATGGGATAGAATTCAGGAAATCGATAATTGTATTTTTATCACTAGCCTTTCTAAATATTTATTCTTGTTATAACTAACCATTTTAATCTTATTTTCTTTGATTTTTTAATATAGCATTGGAAACAGATGAGCACAACGTGAAGATTGGTAGAACTTTATTAGTTGTTTGACGTTCTTTTTTTTCTTGATATTATTGGTTGATACAATTTTAGATTGCGGTTTTATTCATGCGATAGATTATAACAGTTTGGGTTTCTTGTCGTAGTAACTTTTTAAAGTTTGGTTTGTGTTTTTACTATTATTATGGTTTATTTAGCATGACATACATAAATAGTTTGTTAACAATTGAAATACATTAATTGCTCAAATCATTAGTATAGTTTGGTAACCATGTAATATTACATATAGCTCATACTAATATTAAAAGAGATTTTTACAACCCAATTAGCATCCCATTTAAGCTCCATAAAAAGTATTTTTATAGTAGTTCATGTAGTACTTTATCTAGAAAAAACATATTAGCAACTCATTTAGTAATCTAATTAGCAACGTGATTACCGATTATACCGACCCGAATAATCCCGATTACTGAAACCCGATTACCAATTAAACCGAGTCTTATTAGGGTCGGATTACTACATAAAAAAAACCCGAGTAACTCGACCTGACAAACCCGATACCCGATTAATAAACCCGATCAACACCCCTAGATTGCAGTGGCAAGGCATTTAGCTTCAGTAGTTGATGTAGATACACAGGATTGGTTCTTGCATTTCCATAAGACTATCCTTCCACCAAAGAACTGACATCCCCCAGATGTAGAAGTTGCAGTCATGTTGCAGCCACCATAGTCACTATCTGTATATGCATACAGATTGAAGTTAGAATTCTTTGGATACCAAAGTCCTAGTTGGGAGCTCCTTTGAGATATCTAAGAATACTCTTGACAACAACTAGGTGTGACATCTTGGCGTTGGCTGGGTATCTTGCACATATGCATGTGGCAAACATTATATTAGGCCTCTTGGCTGTTAGGTACATAAGAGACCCAATCATAGCCCTGTATAGGGGTTTATCAACACACTCCCCCTCAAGATCAGGTCCAAGGGAGTGGTTTCTAGCTACGGGAGTCTTAGTAACCTTACAATCAGTCAGATGAAATCTGGTTACTATGTCTTGTAAATACTTTGATTAGTTTATGAAGATGCCATTGTCAACCTGCTTCACTTGAATTCCTAAAAAGAAATTGAGTTCCCCCATAGAACTCTTTTTAAATCTATTCTTCATCAGCATCTCAAACTCTTTAAAGAGCTTTTCATTAGTTGACCCAAAGATGATGTTATCAACATAAACTTGAACCAGCATCAAGTCATTCATTGTTCTTTTGATAAAGAGTATGCTATCAATAGTACCTCTTTTATAGCCATGTTGAACTATGTACTGTTATAGTGTCTCATACCACTTCCTTGGAGCTTGATGCACTCTATAGAGAGCTTTGTCAAGCTTGCAAACATAATCAGGATGATATGGATCTACAAAGCACGGTGGTTGCTTGACATACACTTCTTCATCTATCACCACATATAGAAAAGTACACTTGACATCAAGTTGGTAGACTTTGAAATCCTTTGATGCAGCAAAAGCAAGGAATATCAGCTTCAAGTCTTGCTACAGGAGCAAAAACATTTGTGTACTCAATCCCTTCCACTTTTGTGTATCCTTGGACTACTAGTCTTGCCTTGTTTTTGATGACAAGTCCTCTATCATCTTTCTTGTTCCTGAAAACCCACTTGGTAACTACTGGCATCTTCCCAGTAGAAGAGGAGATAGGTTCCAAACACTTTGACTTTTGAATTGAAGCAGTTCCTCCTGCATTGCTTCAATCTAGCTTCCGTCTTTCAAACCCTGATCAACTTTCTTTGTCTCAATCTGGGATAAGAAGCAAGAGTGCAAACAAACATTTTTATCATGAGTTTGTCCTCTAGTTCTCACCCTAGTCTCAATATCTCTAATGATGTTTATGGTAGGATGTCACTTGTGGATTCTCAGCTAAGGAATCACAACAATTAGATTTGATAGATCTAAATTACTATAATTAAAATCCGGTGATGGAGTATCACCTACCACATCAACACACCCATCAAATATGACTTGATCCAGAGAGTGTGTAATATCATTGATGTTGTCTTCAGTGGAGAGGTTGTCAGCATCAAGGTATTCTTGATTACTTTCACCATCTCTATCTTCTCCTGTATTGGAAATGCCTTTATTTAAGTTTTATGCCTCATTGCTGGAATTGGTTGGCAACTCATATGTATTAGCTGAAGAATTTGTCACCACTACAAGAACCATGCTCTCCGACTCTAAACTGCCCATCACCTTCTGGGTAGAGGCGGTTAACACTGCCTTCTATATGCAGAACAGAGTTTTAGTAGTCAAAACTTATGGTAAGACACCCTATGAACCATGGAACAAAAGGAGACCTTTCATTGGTTTCCTCGGGTCATTTGACTATCCTTGCACCAGTGGTAACAAGCACTGCATGTGGAAATCCTATTAGCATAACCATGACTAATTCTTCAGCTTGTACATCTAAGGTGCTAATCAACTCCAGCAATGAGGCATAAAACTCAAATGAAAGGAATTCTAATGCAAGAGAAGATGGAGATGGTGAAAGTGATCAAATATTTCATGATGCTGATAACCAATCCACTAAAGACAACATCAATGATGTTATATACTCTCTGGATCAAGTCACACTTGATGGGTGTGTTGATGTGGTAGGTGATACCCAATCACCAGATCTAAATTTCTCTAACTTAGATCTATCAAATCAACTTTCTATGATTCCTTAGCTAAGAATCCACAAGTCACATCCTACCACAAACATCATTGGAGATGTTGAGACTGGTGAGAACAAGAGGACAAACCTATGATCAAAATGTTTGTTTGCACTCTTGCTTCTTATCCTAGCTTGAGCTAAAGGAAGTTGATGAGGCTTTAAGAGATAGAAGCTGGACTGAAGCAATGCAGGAGGAGCTGCTTCAATTTAAAAGACAAGGTGTTTGGAACCTATGTCCTCTTCCACTTAGAATATGCCAATACGTACCAAGTGGGTTTTCAGGAACAAGAAAGATGATAGAGTACTTGTCATCAAGATCAAGGAAAGACTAGTAGTCCAAGGATACACTAAAAAGTAAGGGATTGACTACATAGATGTTTTTGCTCCTCTAGCAAGACTTGAGGCGGTAAGAATATTCCTTGCTTTTGCTGCATCAAAGGATTTCAAGGTCTACCAACTTGATGTCAAGTGTTCTTTTCTATATGGGGTGATAGATGAAGAAGTGTATGTGTGTTAACCATTTGGCTTGGTAGATCCAGATCATCTTGATTATCTCTGCAAGCTTACAAAGCTCTTTATGGGCTGTATCAAGCACCAAGGAAGTGGTATGAGACACTATCATAGTATCTAATTCAACATGGTTACAAAAGAGGTACTATTGACAGCACACTCTTCATCAAAAGAACATGAAATGACTTGATGCTGATTTAAGTTTATGTTAATAACATTATCTTTGGGTCCACTAATGAAAAGATCTGCTAAGAGTTTGAGAAGCTGATCAAGAACAAATTTAAAGTGAGTGTCATATGGGAACTCAATTTCTTTAAGGAATTCAAGTAAAGCAAGTTGATAATGGCATATTCATAAACCAATCAAAGTATGTACAGGACATAATAAAAATATTTCATTTGACTGACTATAAGGTTGCTAAGACTCGCATAGCATGAAACCACTCTCTAGGACCTGATATCATGCTTTCTACATGCATATGTGCAAGATATCAATCCAACTCTAAGATGTCACATCCTGCTGCTGTCAAGAGTATTCTTAGATACCTCAAAGGAGCTCCCTAAACTAGGGCTTTGGTATCCAAAGAATTCTAACTTTAATTTGTATGCATATACAGATAGTGACTATGGTGAATGCTATATGAATGCCAAGTCTACATCTGGGGGATGTCAATTCCTTGGTGGAAGGATAGTCTCATGGCACTGCAAGAAGCAATCCTGTGTATATGCATTAACTGCTTATACTGAATAAATTGTTGCTACAAGCTACTGTGCTTAAATGCTTTGGATTCAGAATCAGATGCTAAATTATGGATTCAACTTCAAGAATACTCCTATCCACATAGACAACAATAGTGTTATCTCCATCACCGAGAATCCAGTGTAGCACTCAAAGACAAAGCACATCAATAACAAGTATCATTTGATCAGAGAGAATTTTGAAAAATGATTGATTAAACTAGTTAAAGTTAACACAAATGAACAATATATTGATCTGTTAACAAAAGCTTTTGATGAACAGATATTTAAATATCTTGTATCAGTTATTAGGATGATTAATTTTGAGTAGATTTTGTTAAATTAATTTCAAATTTGTTTTTCAAATAATATGTCTTTAATTTTGTCTAATTTATCACTCATATAAGCCAAGTTAATCTTGGAAGAAACTCTACAAAGTATATATTCCTTAGAATTTTAAGAAGTACAGACAGACTTTCTCTCGGAAGACATTGATTTGATTTTGGAAGAAAATTATATCTTCAAAACTTATAACTACTTACTGAGGAATTTACCTTTGGAAGAAATTCTGATATATCTTCTAAAGCTTAAATCTGCTTCTAAGTAATTATATGTTTTGAAGGACAATCTTCTTCCAAAAGCAATTCAGTCTCGAAAGTTTTATTTACTCATTAAATAAAACTTCTGAAGCTGAATATATTCTGAAACCAAATATGTCTCGGAAGTAAAATTACTCTAAGTACATTTTCTTCCAAATCAAATCTTTTAGAACTAAGGAATATCTTCCAAATCCAATTCAGCTTCAGAAGTTTTCTCTAAGCTTCCAAAGACAAATTATATTCAAAAGATTTTCAACTTACAAATAACTACCTTTTTGGGCATTGTTTTAGAGGTGGGACCGACATCCGGATTTTAAAGTTTATCTTTTGCAATAACTTTGTCTCACATCCAAGCATATAAATAGTCTTTCCAACGGGTCTCACTCTCTCTTCTTCCTATTCATCTGAATTCTTAAGCCCTAAATTCACCAACAAACCCTTGTTGTTTTTTCAATCTCTCTCACAAAAGCTTCATAAAATGGCTAACCTTAAACCCCAAAACCAGCCAGCCTTTGTCATGCACCTACACAGATAACATAACAAGGTTGCTCTATTATTCGCTGAGAAAGATCATGGCTTTTCAGGGATCTGCAACTTTCTTTCCCGCCCTTCCTACCTCACCACCCTTACCATTGACCCTACTCTTTATGAAGATCAACGGTTAGAGTTCTGGAGGACCAGCTAAGAGGTCATAATAAACGGTAAGAAGGTATTATCTGCCACGGTGTAGGGGAGGACAGTGTTCATCATTCCAGTCACCATTAACTAACATCTGAGGTTGGATGATGTTGGTCCAAATGATCGTATAAATGTGATTTTGACAAAGTTTTAACACCAGAATCCTTAAGTTATCATTATTTTCAATAACTTGGGGACCAATTAATGATACAAGAATAAACACAATCAAGCAAAATGCATTTGAAATATGTTTTTGATAAGATGATAAAGAACAATGTTGAAAGATAACAATAATAAGCTCCAAGCAATACACAATCAACTCAAATCAGTAGTATTTCATTAATGTTCCCCCAGGTTACAAAATGATCAACAAACAAAAATATTTATATAGGACCTAGTATCATATATAGTTTTGGCATGGTGCGAAACTGTCATGCTCTATGACCATGTGAAACTACCGAGCAAAACTACAATTTCGCAAGTAGTTTCGCATGCCACAGGACAACACAAACAAAACTAAACTAGATCCTATTACAATAATAACTAAGCTATAACTAACAGAAAGTGAATACCACCCTATACATGATCATCAATACTCCCCCTAGGGGGTATTCACCTGTAGAGTCTTCCGGGTTAGCTCCTACCGATGCTTTCTCCAACATCCTTGCCAAGTCCCTCACTTTTGCTTCCCGATCATCATGTTCCTACACACTCTTTTTGAGCTGCTTGATCTTCGATCTGACTCCCCTAGCTTTGTTGGCCACTCACTCAAACAAACTAGCCTCCGCCTTGGTCTCTTCTCCAGCACCAAACTTAATCTGATTTTTGTAAAATACCTTCAGATCATCATCACTAAATGAGAATACCTCCATTGGATCAAACAACCGTATTTCATTTCTATCCTTCACCCACACTACTGCCTCACCAGATTGATTATCATAGAACCATTTCTCAAACTTCTACAGTCTTGACGGTTGCTGATGCGGTACCCTCACTCGATTGACAGTCTTTACAGGCTTTAGCTTTAGCACTATCTTCCCCTTTCCTATTTCCCAGTCTAAATCTTTCTTTGACCTCCTACTTTCTATCTTCATGTATCCATAAGTATCAAAATTGTCCTGAATGCCCTGGCGAATCTCATGTTCTAGCAATGTGGCCCGTTCGCTTAAACCAGAATCTTACAGGGGGATCTCTTCTAGCCTTATCAAATTCCACCTAGGAAGTGTCTTAAACGCTTTCCTCTTGTATAGATATGAGATCCCCCCACGCCTCTTTATCATAAACATCTTCAGTTCAAGATTGTACTTCCAACTCACGATCTTCTTATCAAATTCTTTCATGTCCGGTTCTCTGATGTTTTGAAAGAGTGGGGTTAGCTTTTCTGGCTCTTCCACCTTTGTGAACCAATCCTTTTTATCCATCTCTATGATGTCTCTATCAGCTGAACTCCTTTGAGCCACGTATGTCATTGGTCTCTCTTCCACTTTAAAGAATTCTAGCTCAGAATCATAGTCCACAAGTTGTTCTTCAACCTCCTCCTCTTCATCTATTAACTTGAGCACTACATTTCTCTTTTCACCTCCTGCTCTATCCTCCCAGATCACTTCATTTCCAGTAAGATCAGTATCTATATCCAGCCCCAAATCCATAAATCCAGCCTCTATCACCTCATCAACATTTCCTCCAATGTATCCTTTACCGCTTCCTACAGCACCGCTTCCTCCCACATCACCATCTCTACTATTTTCCTTATCTTTAACAGTTTCAACACCAACATTACCTCCACCAGCTCCAGATCCACCAACACCACTACCACCAGCTTTAGATGACTTGTGAATAAATGTATACTGAGATGTGTCAGTCATATCCTGAATTTCCTGATCAGTTGGTACATTAGCGACACCAGCTCTTCGTCCAACTTGTTTACTTCTTCCATCAATCTTCTAATCAAATCTTGTTTGTTTAGCATCGTCTTCTTCCTTTCATCCACCTCCCTTTCCTTTTGCCTCTCTCTCTCTTTGGAGTTTATCAGTTTAGTCTTGATCATGCTTAGCTCGTTTAATAAAGATGTGCTAACATTCTTAATTACATCCCATCAAGTTCTGATCTAATGTCCCTTCTTTGTCTCCCAGCTTCTCCTGCAGCCCAGCTCATCTCCAAGTTTTGGTATGTTTAGCTTTAAATAATCGAGAATGATCTGAATGAATCTTGGGTATAAAAGCCACTTATCCTTCTTTAGAGCCATGATGTTCTCTAGCAGATACTCATGAGTAGTCTGGTAATGTTTGCCTTTTCTCCTCTACAGAATATGGTCATGGCTGTGGACCACTTCAGATTCAACCCATCAGATCCACCCTTTCTCTGATCCAAGCAATTGATGAAAACGGGTGCAATTAACCTCCATTCCTTCGATAGATATGTCTTCTTGATCTCCTTTTTTTCTCGAAATTGGTTCCCTCGTATCTAATTTCTTTGAATGCTATGATAACTTCAGAATCAGACATCTCAACATCCTCACCTATATCACCTTCCAGCCTCAAAGCCTTAGCCACCATTTCAACTGAAATCTCAATCAGCTCTCCTTAAACTGACGCTCTGATGATCTTTTCTTTGGAAGCAAAATCAGCTGTTCTCCATAAGTCTCTAATTTGTCTTTCATCTATTACAAGAGAGTGAGAGATTGCGTAGTGAATGTGAGATCTTTTCAACCAGGAGATAGCGTCTCGAAAACTAGTGGTTTTTGGGTCTCTATCGTTTAGATATGCCACCACGTTTGATCTCGGATCAAATTTTAAGCTCCCCGTAGGATCTATAGGTGACACCGAAAGTTTTTTAGTTCACCTGTATTAATTAAACACTTAATAATTGTTAAAATAAAAAGGAGAAATTAAAAATTAAAAATTAAAAATTAAAAAATAAGAAATTGCAATTAGTTTTGCAACCAGTTTCGTATTGAGATGCTTGGGTGAAACTATTTGGACATAGTCATAACAAAAATCAAAATCGTTGATACTTTCGCACGGTGAAAGTCTAGTTTTGCAAGGGCTATGAAACTATAGAGTCGCATGATCCGCCCGAAACTATTTCGTGCACATAGGCAGCATGACTAGACAATTTCGCTCGGATCAGTGAACTTTCGTTCAGTTTCGCACAAACACCCTTGTTTTGCACAATGACTATGCGAAACCCAAAAGTCGTAGATCAAAATTTTGTCCCAAATTCCATTCAAAACACATTTCCACGGTTCAAAATAGGTTAATAATCGATCTTTAACGGTTGGAACTATGATGATGATTTATATTCCACAATAGAATAGGAACGTCGGTTTTTTCAAAAAACTATGGTTCTTTTGCATATAGAGAACCGATGGTTGAAACAAATATCTATACCACATAGTTTCACATAGGCCAAAACTATAGTTTCACTGGGTACATGGTTAAAACTTGTGTCTAGCGACATTCCTAGCGAAGCTATAGTTTCGCACGCTGAGCCAGTCAGCGAAACAATAGTTTTACATGGAAATTAACTTTAATGTAAAAAAGAGACTCCTCCACCCATGAGACTAACTTAAATATAAAAATTCATAGCAAAATGAAAATTGAAAATTAAGAAACAAAAACAACAAAAAGGATATCAGACATGCTTTTCAGGAAATCGTCTAGAGAATCAAGGATTGGCGGGATTGCCAATATGCTTGTCCATTTAAACCCATGTTGTATTCTTTCAACGAGTGACCTGTAACTGATTTTATCATGTTTTGGGTTCATTTAAGAATGCTCAGGTAACTTGGTTCCCTTAGTCATTCGGCAAAGAACTCTTCTCATCATCATGGTTTATTGAGTGTAATCACTGATTCTGCTTGAATTCTTCTGAGATGGACATAGATACCGAACATTTGACATCCATTGAGATATATATTATGGCATGATTGATGGATGGATGATTAGAGCTCCAGGTCTATAAACATGTATAACAGAGGAGATGATCATTTGAGCGTGTTGATGAGAGCTTCAGGTCTATACTCACGTATAACAGAGAAGATCCTCATTTGAGCGTGTTAATGAGAGCATTAATACTATACTCACGTATAACAGAGAAGATTATCACTCCTGGTCAATGCTTACGCATAGCAGAGGAGATGGGCATCCAATTTATTCATGGCTTAAGGATGAGGGAAATTTGGTAATACAGGATCAAAACAAATATTAGCCACTCTCAACCCAATTTTTGACGAGACTTGTAACTTTGTGCAAGCCAATATGACATGGTAATGATCCTTATCATTGAGTATTGAATCTTAGTTAAGTCACACAATCACTGTTTACTTCGTTTTAGGCCACCGGGCCTACCGACATATCCCAACGCAACGCCTCTGACCTCTTTCAGACACTATCCAAGCTTCCTGAATCCTACAGGATACAAAGATGAGAAGTTATATACATAAAATCAATAAAAATCCAATTTTAAAGTCTATTCAATCTATTCTCCCCTGAAATTTCTATTTAAGTGCAACTAAAGAAATTTCATTTTTGAACTGAAAGGCACATGAATTTAGAAAAAAAAATATATATTATAAAATTTTAAATAATTAATTTTTTGTTTGAAATCAAAAGATATTAAATATTTACAGACAATCGCCAGAATTTGCTTTAAAAAGATATTAGACTTAACATGTTGATCAATTCATAAAACCAAGGTTTATCAAAAGTTTTTATGAAAAGATCGGCCTTTTGAATTTTGGTTTCTATAGGAATAATATCAATAAAGCCCTTCTCCTGTGCATCTTGGATTGCATGGATTCTTGTTTTAATGTGCTTGGTGCGGGTATGATGAATATTTGGCAATTCCAACAGCCGCTTCATTATCGCAGAATAGCGGTGTGTGAAGAAAGTTAATCATGTAATCCATAATTTGATATTGAATCCACAGCACTTGACAGGAGCAACTTGAATCAGTAATATACTCAGCCTCTCCTGTGGACGGCGAAACTATGGTCTGCTTTATGCTTTGCCATGAAACAAGGCAATCCCTAAGATATTGACATCCACCCGTAACTGACTTTATATCAAGCTTACAACCTCCATGATTATTGTTAGAGTATGCATAAAGATCATAATTTCCTGCCTTTGGGTACCAAAGACCCAATTGGGGAGAACCCTTCAAGTAGCGGAAAATTCGTTTAACAGTTTTCTCATGAGATTCCTTTGGATTAGCTTGATATCAAGCGTAGTAACACACGGCGAATGTAATTTCTGGACGACTCATGGTGAGATGCATCAGTGATCCGATCATTGAACGATAATGGTGAGCATCCACCGGCTTTCCATTATCATCAGGAGTTAAGTAGGTTTGTAAAGAAAATGGAGTACGTTTTGAAGAAGCATCATCCACGTTGTACTTCGATAGGATTTCCAGAATGTATTTCTCTTGATGGATAAGAATTCCATTGGACTTTTGTTTGTAATCCAAGAAGAAGCACATCTCCCCCATCATTCTTATTTCAAAGCGTTCTTTCATCACTTCTTCAAAATCTCTACACAACTTCTCATGTGTTGATCCAAAGATGATGTCATCAACATACACTTGCACGATGAGCACATCTCCATTAACCACCTTCTTAAACAAAGTCATGACTATAGTTCCTCGTGTGAAACCTTTTCTAAGAAGATACTGTGTTAGGGTTTCATACTAGATTCTAGGAGCTTGATGTAATCCATACAAGGATTTATCCAATTTGTAAACTTTCATAGAAAAATCTGGATCTTTGAAACCTAGTGGTTGACAAACATAGATCTATTTGTTAATGTCTCCATACATGAATGCACACTTTACATCCATCTAGAAGACATTGATGTTTTTGTGAGCTGCATGAGCGAGAAAGATACGAATGGCTTCAATCCGGGCCACAGGGGCAAACACCTCAGTGTAGTCAATCCCCTCCTCTTAAGCAAATCCTTAAAAAACTAGCCTTGATTTGTTTCTTATTACTACCCCACGATCATCTGGTTTGTTTTTGAATACTCACTTTGTACTAATTAGATACTTATTTGGAGGAAGATCAACTAATTCCCACACCTTCAATTTTCTAAACTGTTGGAGTTCTAATTGCATTGACTCCACCCAGCTTGGGTCTTGAAGTGCCATGGTGACATTTTTAGGAACAATTTGAGATAGAAAACAAGCAAAGAGACATTCATTGATTAGGCCAGATTGGCTTCGAGTCCTGACACCTTCAGATATTAATTCAATGACATAATCATGTGGGTGGTCTTTTAGGGTTTTGAAGTTAGTGTTTAGGGTTGAGGAATTGGATGAGGTTGTGGTGATGATGGTTGTGAGGTGGATGATGGTAAGGAGGATGGTTGGTTAGAAAAAGGATTTTATGACTGTCATGACTGTTATGATGGTGTTGAAGGGATTTGATTTTCAGGTTGAGGTTGAGGATCTAGTTGAGGTTGAGGTTGTGGTTCTGGTTGTGGTTGAGGTTGTAGTTCTAGTTGAGGTTGAGGATCTGGTTGAGGTTGATGTTGAGAGGGAATAAAGAATTGACGACTTGATGAAGGAATGTCATCATCAGGAAATGATGGTAGATTGAATGAATTGAATATGGTGTTTGAATCGTAGAACCATTCCAGATCAGAACCAATGTTGGAAACATTTGACTCTTGCCAATCAACATAGAAAGATTCTTGCATAATTCTTGTTCGTTTGTTGTATACTCTATAAGCCTTTTGACTTGAAGAATATCCGATAAAGTAACATTCATCAGAAATTCCTCTAAACTTTGAATTTTTAGCTTGAGTATTCAACAATGTGCATGAGCAGCCAAAAGGACGAAAGAAGTCAATCAACGGTTTTCGCTTGTGAAACAGTTCATTGGGAGTCTTCATCTTGTCTTTCATAATTAGGACTCTGTTTAGAACATAAGAGGCACAGTTGACTACTTCTACCCAGAAAATAATAAGAAGTTTAGATTCTATGAGCATACTTCTGGCTGCTTCAATGAGAGTGTGAGTCTTTCTTTCAGCAACATCATTTTGTTGAGGTGTTCTTGCAGCGCTGAATTGTCTGAGAATCCCTTTGCTTGAACAGAATGAATCAAAGATCTGGTTTCTAAACTCTATACCATTGTCACTTCTGATTGCCATAACCTTCTTGTTGTTGATGTTTTCAATGGTTAGAATCAGCTTCTGCAAAACCTCTGATGTCTCCCCTTTGTGTAACAGAAACCTTACCCAAGAGTATCTTGAAAAATCGTCTGTTAGAACAAGACAATAAGATTTCTTAGCGATACATTTCACACTTATTGGACCGAACAAATCAGAGTGTAATAACTCTAGAGGATTAGAAATGGAGTTTTCCAGTTTAAGCTTATCTGATTTCTTTTGTTGTTTTCCTTTAGCACAAGACATGCACTTTTCAATTACAGAAAAATCCTTTTTGTGGTAATCCTCTAACAAGATTATTTTTAACCAATTTGTTAATATTTTTAAAATTCACATGCCCTAAATGTCTATGCCACATAAAAGACTCAGAAGAGGAAGCTTTTAACATGACACAAGTCATGGTGGAGGTTGATTCTTTGGAGTTCATATCAAGTAGATATGTGTCATTTTTCCTCGGAGCTCGCATAATCACCAAATCATCTGGAACTAAAAATTTAGGCCTAAGAAACAAACATTCATTAGATTTAAAAGCACATATTGACTCACTTAATTAAAATCGTTCAAGTGGGAGAATGTTGGATATATGATGTGCGCCTATTAATTAAAGTCAAAGTCAACGTTAACTAACTCGATATGATCCAAAGAGTCACACATTGGTAAACGAAATAAAGATTAAACGGTTTAATTGTTAAACCTTTAAGTTCATGTTTATGCGTAAATAATTATTTAAAAATTAAGTGTTGATTATTATTTAATAGGCAGATTATTATTTGTGAAATAATAATAATAGAGAATTTCTTATAATATTAATAATAATAGTTATTATTAATAATTAAAGTTTTAATTAAAAGTTAATTAAACTTAAGGTTTAATAATAAAAGAGTTTATTATTAAAAGGAGAATCTGAGTCCACTAAATTAAGTACTTGAGTGTAATAATTGTTATTATAAATATAGGATTAAGATGATACTCTAGACATACAACAATTATTATTCTTATAATTAAAGAACCCTGATGTCCTCTCTCTCTCCCTCCTCCCTATGTTACGCACCGATAACATCACCCTGGAACCGTTGTCACTTGCCGCCGGCCGCCGTCCACCGCCACCGCCGATCGCCTCTGCCGCTGTCATAAAATCAAGCTGTGTGATGTTTTGGTTTTGGACACCCTGAACTAGTGACTAACCTAGTAACGAGGATTTCGTTGTAACCCGCATTTTACAATTCCGGTGGAAAGTTCGTCAATGTATAATACTAAAACACCCTATGGTTGTGTTTTATTTGTGATACGCATTTAACCTATGATCCTGATTGGAATAAAGTTAATTTATTTAGAATTAATAAACTGGAGTTTCAATTAGATTAAAACTATAAACCTAATAAAATACGATTTTATTATTTAACGTGAAAACCGCTTCCGCTCAATAAAAGTATTTTGTTTTAAAATAGTTAACTAGGTTAATTCAGAATGGTTTCAAACGTTAAAACTTATCCATGTTTCCCAACAATATTAAAAATAAATAAAAACAAAAATAATAGAAAATAACATACAATAGAAGTAAAAGCATTGAACCACACACGTAAAACATAAAACATTAAAGTTGAGAGTGAAAAAATAGGTGTAAAAACATTAAACCACACGTACACATTGTGGCATGTTAACTCCTAAAATTTTGACTGAAATGTGAAACGAAGATGTTGTTAAAGATGAAAAGTATAGGGAATAAAGTTGGGAGTACAAATTGTAGGGGTTATATTATATAAAATGTAAAAGTATTGGAGTTAAAGGTTTAAAAATTAAAGATAAAAACTAAAACCAAAAGTGGGTACAACCTACTAAAACTAAAGTACAAACTATGATATACAATGAAGTTTGTAGGACCGTTGAAGGGTGGTCAATGCAACAATTTAACAAGGTGGAGAGAGTTAGAACACTTAAAAAATCAAATAGGGAACCGACTTAGATGAAACAAAGAACACTTAGTGAAAGAAACATAACAAAAACAAGATAATATGGTTTTCAAAAATAATGTATATTGCTCTCAGGTTCTTACAAGTGTTACAAAGCTTAATTCTAAATACAAGTACTTGAGATACTTTAGACTACATCTTACAGCCAGCCATACTTTGAAGGCCAGCTGGAAATACTATTCGAGACAACAAGATCAATGTAGAGTCAAAAAAACAGATTTCCTTTTTGACTAGTGACTATGACATGCCATAGCTCATATCCTTATATATTACAAAAAGGATAAAAGTACATAGTTAGAAAGTTAAAAACTCAACACCTTAATTTATAGTTGACAAAAGCATGGTCTTTTCACCAAACCATGTTGGTTGGTAAGTCTTCAGAAATGGCGGTGGAAAGGTGGTTCAGCTTTTGTCAAAAGTAAGTCAGAGAAAGCATGTCTTCTCTGTGTTCAAAAGAAATCAGTCTTTGGCTTTGGAAAACTTTGTCTTTGAAGCTTCGGAAGAATTCATCTTTGGCTTCAGAAAAATTGGTCTTTTGGCTTCGAAGATTTGATACTTAGCATAATTCACTGAGTTATATCAAATCTTCCAAAGTACTTTCCTTTTACTTCACATGTTCATGTTGAGAGCTCTAGGATTGTTCTTTGGTTGGATCAGCCTTTAAGTGTATTCCTTACAAACTCCCCCTAGGATAATGCTACAAAAACTAAATAGACCTTTGAGTCTTGATCTTCATCTGTTAATAGTTCTCATCAGAATCAAGACCATTCCCTTCATCATCAGTTGGTCAGGATTCCTCAGACTCTCATAGTATCTTTTCATGTCATAGAGATCATGTAGAGGGAGATCAAGAATGTTTTGCCAGAAGTACATGCCTTGACCTCCTTGATCTCTAGTGATATACCATCTGTCTGGGTTAGTAGCAAACACGCAACATAAGATGGGTCTCTTAGCAGCAAGAGGCTCTACTATGAGTGGAATTTGTGGAGTAGCCTCTTCTTAAGCACCCTCAAGATGTTCTGACCCATCCTGAGATGCAAAGGTGGATGCCTTGGACTTCTTCTTTTCCTTCTTCTCATCCCTTCTTATGGCCATCCTTTTCCTCTTTCTATACTTTAACTGAGAGGACTGGCATGCAGTACCAGATTGTTCTAGTCTGTCCTTCTTAGTTGGGTCCTTGAACTTCACATGTTCAGAAGGAGAAGGATCAGGAACCTGTTATGGATCAGAAGATGAAGTTGGCTATGATGCAGCACTAGGTCAAGGTTGTGTTGTTTCTTGGCTTTAAACATTGACCTCAGCCTTAGGTGCAGCCTGACTTGGTGGAGAATGCAAGTCAACCAGCTCACCCCTTTTGATCTTCTACTTGATCACTCTAATGTGCTCATCCATAGTGGATAGAGACATTGGACCAAGTCTCCTTTTGGAGAATCCATACAGCTTCAAGAAGCTCACCATCTTTTATCTATCAGCAGAGTTTTTCAGATTTGCTCTGATGGTGGCTCTTGACCTTGCAGCATTTTTCCTTATCTTCCTCTAAGCAGCTTTTTGGTCTTTTAGCACTTGTTGCTCAAGCTGTTTGAGGTATTCAAACACAATGTATTCATATGATAAGGTAAGAAGATCTACTGCCTGATAGAGACCTGTGGCACTTAGGTAGGTTATCATGTTTTGCCTGTCTTGTTCCCTACCTACCTGAGTTTGTTGCTCAGTAGCCATAGCCTCTGCCTCAGGACTTTCCTGAACTGGGGAGAGGGTAGGAGCTTTGAAGAGTCTTTTTTTCCTCCTTTCTTTCTGGATCTTGAGGAACAATTTTGCATCTTCAGCTTCCCTCCTCTCCTTTAACACTTCCATGTCAGCTAGTTCATTTACTTCATCCAAGGGGAGAGAGATGAGTTCATCAATATTTATGGGTCCTTCTGATCGATATAATAGTGCACTTGATTGATAAACACAACCAAATCCCACTGATAACACAGATATCAATAATATTTGTGTAAAATGTAGATCAAACACTATGAACAATGATGAACACCTCAAGAACATTCAATAAAACCCTTGTTTGATCTGAATTGATTGTTGAAGATATTACAAAATGAAAGTCCCTTAATCAATGGCTCATTCAAGCTCCCAAACCTAATTGTCACTAATCTATATATAGTGATAATATTCACTAATGACATATTAAGCCCCTAGACTTAGACAATTAGAGAAATTACATATAAAACATAGAAATGACTTAAACATAAATAAATATATTTTGTTGACACAAAATATATTTATTAACAATAAACTCGTAATCATTTATCATCAACATCTTGTCTTCGTTCTTCGTCTCGAACGCGTCTGTTTGCCTTTTTCGATGACTTTGACAGTGACGTTGACCTTTGTTGGCTTTGACTGTGTTGATAATATAGACTATCCTTATCAGACCCAACAATACTCCCCCTTAGTCTATCATTATCAACGTCTTGTATCGTGATCAGCACCAATAAGTCAACCATATAATGATCTTCAATCTTCCCCTAGATTGATGATCTGGTATAAAAGATTTTTTTCATCTTTCAGGCTCCCCCTTTTTGTATGCTCCCCCTCTTCGTGGGCTCCCTCTCTTCGTGTGCATTCTTTGTGAATGATCAGGAACAACTTTTCCAACTCTCTATTCTTGAGTGCTTCAGAAGATGTAGGAGGAGGAATCCTAGCTCGGTATCTTTTGCAAACTTGAGGAACAGGTTCTCTGGTCAGGTACTTTGCTCAGCTGATGATCGGCCATCATTTGAAGAAAAAATCTATAACACAATCACAACCATAATCTCACAACTTCCTGTCAAATCATTTTAGTTTACAAATAAACCCATGTTTATCTGTGTGTGCAATTTCCTGTGAAATGCATGTGAAAATAATAACATTTTAATAGCATAATGTGAAAGACTTGAAATAATTTGAAATGAAAAACCCCCTTTTTTATATATAAATATATTTTTAATCACCTTGCACCAAGAACTAATTCGATCATGAGATCACATCCTCAAGATATACTTAAGCACAAGGATGTATTTAAACATCGACAGGTTAGTGAGATCACACTGATACAGAGTCTGGTCACAATTTTAAGTTTTTGAAAGCCAAAACAGTTCAAAAATGATTGTTGGTATATTTGTCCAATTTAAACCCATGCCTTATTCTTTTCAACAAGTGATCTGCAACTAATTTTATCATGTTTTAGATTCAATTAGAGAAGCTCAGGTGATTTGGTTCCCATAGACATCCGGCAAAGAACTTATCCCATCATCAGGGCTTAAGACCCGTATTTGAAACATTGGTGCTTTTCATCTTTTGAATCATGTGAAATCGGCTTCACATGAGAAGCTTTGGATAGATTGTTCTTCATCCAACCATTCAAAGATGTGTGCTTTTTACTTTTTGAACCAGAGAAGCAACCCGTGCCCCAAGCCTATCTTTGAACTTTAGGGCACTTCTTTAGCACATGACCTTCTTTTCCACATCTAAAGCAAGCCTTGAAAGGCTTTTGGTTCTTTGTAGTCCCGTGGAAAGCCGGAGAGGGTGGAGTCTGCTTTGAGGTTGTTGCAGCTTGTTGACAACCTTAAAGCTTCTTCTTTTGGATATCAGGAAATTGAACCTTTTGAGGCTTTGTCAATGTGGATTTCGAATTGGGCTGTGATTTGATTTATGATGTTCCAGGAGCTGAGATCTGAACATTCTTCTTAGAACCTTTTTGTATGACTGGTGCTTGTTAGACTTGGAAGCATATTTGTGAAGATCATGATGGATAGCAGATGAAGACGGTGAGTGCTCCTGCTAAGCTTTGGAGGAACTGCTAATTTGCTTAGCAGTTGGAGATAAGATTTGTGTAGGTCTTGATTTGACTTTTAGAAGCATTTGACACTTGATAACTTCAGGTGACTTGATGATCTCTGATTCATCATCAGAGCTTGTCCAGTCTTGTATACATATGTCAGCTTCCAATGGATCTTAGTTGATAACTCTTGTTGTGTTGGTTTATGTTGTTGAGTTCTGATTGCTTGATGATTCCACAGCTGTTCCTTCTTTGACAAACTTGACAGGAACAAATGAAGGGATGTTACCTGTCTTGAATTTGTTAAAGAAGTTACTGGAAACAACTGATACTGGTTTTGAAGCATCAAAGTTGGAATTATCATTTTGCAGATTAGATCCTTGCTTGATGAGCCCCAAACCTGCAGGAAAATCATATTCATCTCGAACATATTTGTGATTAACGCTGCTTAAACCTGCATGTAAATTTTTAGTATCTGCAGCTTCAATTAAATCATTAGATGGGTGAGGTTGAGGCATAGGAGAGTAAAAATGAGTGCTAGGAGGAGGATAAACATATGAAGTTTCACCACATCCCACACCTGTTTTGATTCTAGCTCCCCTTTGCTTACATAATAGTTCTTCCTGTTTCATCCCTGATATTGTTCATTTATCAAGTTTAGTTTTAAGCTTACTAGTCTCAAATTCTGCTAATGTGACACGTTCGCTCAAAACATTAATCTCGACATTCTTTTCTAAAAGATTTCTTTTTAAAAGATCATTTTCTTTTAAAGCTTCTTTTAGTTTGATAAAATATTTGGACTCATTGATTTTAAGTTCTTTGTTTATTTGTTTTAATTCTTTTTCATTTTCTAACAATAATCTGTTAGCTTTATAAACTCCAAATAAACGAATTTTGCAGGGAGGAGAACACATGTCTTGAACAACCTCATAAGGAAGCCCCATAACTATCTTTTCGGCAGCTAGGGCTTTTTCACATTGATAAACGGGAGTGTTCTTTTTGTATTCTTTCTCCTCAGCAGCTCTCTTCTTAGCTTCTGCAGCTTCAACTTCCTCTTGCTTTCCTTCATCCTGAACTTTACACCGACTTGCACAATCACCAACATCACCAACACTCTTACCTTGAGTGTCACACCTGAATTCTTTGAAAGGATCAAAACCCTCAACAGAATCCTCATCATTGTTTTCCACCTCAGCCATCAATGCATGGTTCACTTCTTCTTCAGACACTATATTGATCTTAATAATTGAAGATACACCTCCATACATGCATTGATTGTACTCTCTTCTTTTCATATCCAATTCAAATAACTTAAACTTATTGATAACTTCCAAGAGTTTGTAGTCAGCAAAATTTATTTCTTGTTTTAACAACCTAACTTGTGGACTCCACTGTGAAGGAAGAGAGTCCAAAAGTTTTGTGACTTGTTCATGGTTCCCCAGCTGGTCATCATACTTCTTAAGATTGCATGCCACCATCAGAAATCGATCAATAAAATCAGCTATCTTTTCATCTTTCATGGCTGCAAAAGAATCAAACTGACTTTGTGCTAATATTATATTATCATATTTATGGAAATTAGCTACTTCTAAAGAAGACATTTTAGAAATGATCAGAGGCTAATTTCACTAAATTTCACTAAATTCGTTGACAAGTTCGCTGATTTTCACTAATTTCGCTGGCAAGTTCGCTGGTAATTTCCCTCGTAATTTCGGCAGCAGTTTTGCCCAGTAATGACACACAAATGCTAGTTTCACAGGGTAATTTCGCCCGAAACTAGTTGAACTTTCGTTCAGAGAACAATTTGGCAGCAATTTCGCTGGGATTGGCACACAAACACTATGAATTTTTGTTCAACACATGTACTTTCACTGGAACGAGGAAACCAGATCCAAAAACCAAGAACAGCTTAGTTTCGCTAAAGGAACCCTAGTTTCGCCAGGCGAAACTATGTAGTTTCGCTGAAAGATGTTGTAATTTCGCTGGACGAGCTGTAAATTCGCCCGACGTATCTGGACAGCCTTTTTCAGCATGAAATCAGCTCAAACTCATCCAAATCTCAATGGATTTGAGATCTGATGATTCCTATAGCTTCCCACACCAAAAGCAAGCAATCCTCAATTAATTTCCATATCCAAAACACTCAGATCAGATCAAAAATGAATGGAACAGTGACTTAGAACTTGAACCAAACAAAACCTAAATCATCTAGAGCACAATGGCTCTGATACCATATTGTTGGTCCTTCTGATCGATATAACAGTGCACTTGATTGATAAACACAAACAAATCCCACTGATAACACAGATATCAATGATATTTGTGTAAAATATAGATCAAACACTATAAAATAAGGATGAACAATGATGAACACCTCAAGAACATTCAATAAAACCCTTGTTTGATCTGAATTGATTGTTGGAGATATTACAAAGTGAAAGTCCCTCAATCAATGGCTCATCCAAGCTCCCAAACCTCATTGTCACTAATCTATATATAGTGATAATATTCACTAATGACATATTAAGCCCCTAGACTTAGACAATTAGAGAAATTACATATAAAACATAGAAATGACTTAAACATACATAAATAAATTTTGTTGACACAAAATATATTTATTAACAGTAAACTCCTAGTCATTTATCTTCAACATCTTGTCTTGGTTCTTCATCTCGACCGCATCTGTTTGCCTTTTCCGATGACTTTGACAGTGACGTTGACCTTTGTTGACTTTGACTGTGTTGATAATATAGACTATCCTTATCAGACCCAACAACATTATAGTTCCTAAACCCCAGATAGTTAATCTGGGCGCCCTTAACTCATCATCTTGAGTGCTTGGCCTGGGAGTCTCCTTAAAATTGAATCCATCGTCCAGCATCTGATTTTGAATCCAAAGCACTTGAGCACAGCAGCCTGCAGCATCAATGTATTCAGCTTTAGCAGTTGATGCAGCCACACAGAATTGTTTCTTGCATTGCCATGAGACTATCCTTCCACCAAGAAATTGACATCCCCCAGATGTAGACTTTGCATTCATATTGCAGCCTCCATAGTCACTATCTGTATAGGCATATAGATTGAAGTCAAAATTCTTTGGATACCAAAGGCCCAGTTTGGAAGCACTTTTAAGATATCTAAGAATTCTCTTGACAGCAACCAGATGTGACATCTTGGGTTTGGCTTGATATCTTGCATAAATACATGTAGCAAACATGATATTAGGCCTGCTGGTTGTGAGGTACATAAGAGACCCAATCATAGCCCTGTATAGATGTTCATCAACACACTCCCCCTCAAGATCAGGTCCTAGAGAGTGGTTTCTGGCTATGGGTGTCTTAGCAACCTTACACTCAGTCAAATGAAATCTGGTAAGTATGTCTTGCATATACTTTGACTGGTTTATGAAGATGCCATTGTCAACCTGCTTCACTTGAATTCCTAGAAAGAAATTGAGTTCTCCCATGGCACTCATTTCAAATTTGTTCTTCATCAGCTTCTCAAAGTCTTTGCCGAGCTTCGGATTAAAGGACCCAAAAATAATATCATCTACATAAACTTGAACCAGCATCAATCATTTCCTGTTCCTTTGATGAAGAGTGTTCCATCAATAGTACCCCTCTTGTATCCATGCTGCTAGAGATAATGTGATAGTGTCTCATACCACTTCCTTGGAGCTTGATGCAACCCATAAAGAGCTTTGTCAAGCTTGTAGACATAATCAGGTTGATCTGGGTCTGCAAAGCCTGGTAGTTGTTTGACATACACTTTCTCATCAATCACCCTATATAAGAAAGTACACTTTCATAAAGTTGGTAGACCTTGAAATCCTTGGATGCAGCAAAAGCTAGAAACATCCTAACAACTTCAAGTCTTACTACAGGAGCAAAAACATCTGTGTACTCAATCCCTTCCTCTTGTGAGTACCCATGAACAACTAGTCTTTCCTTGTTCTTGATGACAAGTCCTCTATCATCTTTCTTATTCCTGAATACCCACTTGGTACCTATAGTAGTTTTCCCTTAGGTAAGAGGACATAAATTCCAGATCTTTGGTCTCTTGAATTAAAGTAGCTCCTCATGCATTACATCAACCTAACTTCTATCCTTCAAAGACTCATCAATCTTATTAAGCTTAATCTAGGACAAGAAACAAGAGTGAATACAAACATTTCTATCATGGGTTTGTCCTCTTGTTCTCACCCCTGTCTCAATATTTCCAATGTTGTTTGTGGTGAGATGTGACTTATGGATTCTCAATTGAGGAATCACTGTAAGTTGGTTGGACAGATCTAAATTAGTAAAATTCAGATCTAGTGATTGAGTGTTATCCATCACATCAACATAATTATCAAGAGAAACTTGATCCAATGAGTGTGTTACAACATTGATGTTGTCTTCTATGGAGTGGTTATCAGCATCAAGAAATTCTTGATCAGTATCACCACCTCCATCTCCTCCTACATTGGAAATTCCTTCATTTTAGTTTTGTGCCTCTGTGCTAGAACTTATAGGCACCTTAGATGTATCAGCTGAAGAATTTGTCATAGTTGTGCTGACAGGATTTCCAACTGCGGGGCTAGTTACCACTAGAGCTGAAGTAATTAGAACACTTAGTCTTCTCAGCTCAAATCTTTGATCAGAATTTCCTATTGATAAGCTATCTGAAGATCCTGAAACATCTTCACAAGATTAGTTATAACAATTGGTAACTAAATCAAGATCAAACAGCCAATCAGGACCAGAACCTTTCACATTGGGTGTGTGCTCATTGAAGGTCACATTGGCTAACTCCTCAACTACTCTAGTTCTGAGATTGTATACTCTATAAGCCTTAGCTTGGGAAGTGTATCCAATAAAAGGTCCATCATCTGATTTCTTAGTAAATTTGGCTATTTGATCCTTGGTATTCAAGATGGTGCAAGGATATCCAAATGATCTGAGAAAACCAATGAAAGGTCTTCTTTTGTGCCAAAGTTCATAGCGGGTCTTTCCATGAGTCTTGACTACTAAAATTCTATTCTACACATCGCAGGCAATATTGACTGCCTCTGCCCAGAAGGTGATGGGTAGTTTAGAATAAGATAACATGGTTCTTGAAGCTTCAATAAATGTCCTGTTTCTCCTCTCAGCAACATCATTTTACTAAGGAGTCCTGAGTGCACTGTATTATCTTGTAATACCCTTCTCATCATAAAATGTATCAAGAATTGGTTTTTGAGTTTAGTTCCTTGATCACATCTTATGATTTTGACCTTGTGATCACATTGATTCTCAATTTTAGAATGAAACTCTTCAAGTATATCTTGTGAAGTCATCTGTTATGTCACACCCTCACTAGAAGTGGAAACACGAGGATGTGATGGACGGGATCATCATAACTCATTGGGGGGTCTAAGAGAATCACTAAAGGTATTCTCCGTAAATGGGTCATGACGTCGCCCGACACATAGTAACACGTGTCAAGTACAGTCAATTCCGAAACGTCATACCATATATGCATAAATAAACCAAAGTTCCATTCAAGAACAAAGAAGCACAAGTACCAAACAATACCAAGTACAAATCCAATAAATTACAACTCAACAAAATACCCAATTCCAAAACAAGTCCAAAAAGTCCCATGAAATTTCTATTGCTCTCGAAGGAGCGGTCTTGTCTAAGTCCACAGCCAAGCACCTAAACCTCATTACCTGAAAAGAAATGCTCTAAAAAGTCAACATATGTTGGTGAGTTCACAGGTTTAAAAGTACAAATAGTTTGTCGTGAATAACATGTACAGAAGGTCGTATATGAGTAAGAGTACATAGCAGTCAAGATATAAACACAAGTCCAAGATCAGTCCAAGTCCAATTTACTCGGATTATATTCACCTAAGGGCAAGCCCAGGCCAAGTCAGTGTCGACTAGTATACCGACAAGAAGGGTGGGGGTGTCAACCCGTTTGTTCTAACAATACCTCTCCATGACATCCAAGAATAAGAACAAGTCCAAGAACAAGCACAAGCATAAGTACACACTCATGTGTGATCATCTAGACTCAAGCCATGACCCAAACCACATACAATGTCCCAAAATAATTTTTTAAGACACGGCATAGTCCAAAACCATGAGCATGCTTTTCCCCCAAGTAAATATATTAAAAAGGGGCCGTGAAACTCACCTTGAATGTGATACGAAGTAAAGTGAATGAAAAGACTTCAAAGAATAAGAGCATGAATGGTCAAACACCTATAATTAATTGTGATTTGGTCTTAAAATGCGTTCAACAAGAAAAGATGCATTCGGTCGGTTTAAGGTCGGTTCGGGTTCGACGCGCGACACTCACACAATTAGATATATATATAACACACTACATGATAATAATATTAATAATAATGATAGTAACACTAATAAAGATATTATTATCATTAATGGAAATAAAAATAATCATAATAATATTAATAATAATAATCATAATAATAGCAATAATACAACCACACGCACCACTGGCACACTATATATATATATACACACACACACTAATTCACACACACAACACACTTACAAACTAGTCAATCACGATTAACACACATTCTTGTACATACATACACATATGTATATATACGTACGGGCAACACACACATATATATATACATACTTTCGAACACACACATATCTATGCATACAATCAACACACACATACATACAAACTAACACACACATGGTTTCAAACATATGCACCCAAACATACACATATTACACACACAAACACCTCACATCAACCAAATAAAACACACTTTATATGTACATACACACACTTGATCACTCACACACATATATATATAAACACATACACACAGCTTATATACATACATTCAAATCCATACAGCAACATATATACATACATACAACACACGGTTACACCACCATACACACACATCGCATGTATATATATATACATACACCCGTAATCGCACACCCGATTCGGTTAACACACACCCAACACACCGAAGCACATATATATATACCTATACATACAACAATATATGCACCCACTTATACATGCTAGAACAACATGCATGCACGAACAATATATATATATATATATATATATATATATATATATATATATATATATATATATATATATATATATATATATATATATATATATATTGGCACACACATATACAACCGCACAGCAATTGCGACACACCCGAACACTGCCGGACAACCATCGCAGCCCACTGAAACAACCCAAAATGAGGGAAACAAAATCTATACCTACGAAATGAAAAAAAACCAAGATTGTAGCGATCGATTACCTTCGTGGCGTCGGAATGACAAGGCGGTAGTAACCGGAAGCGACGAAACCGCACATTCGGTGATCGTGGAAGGAGAGGTCGACGGCACGACGTGTAGGGTTACGGGGGGGTTGACGGGTTGGGTTTGATCTTTTTATGATTTTTCATATTTACACTTTACACCCTGGACTATCTATTAATTAATCCCCTAAGTTTAGTTAAATTACAAATTAGACCCTGAACTTTAATTATAATAATAATAATAATAATAATAATAATAATGATATTAATTGTCATAATAATAATAATAATAATATTAATAATATTAATAATAGACATTATTAAAATTTAAAAGAAAGGAAAAAATATATAAATAAAATTAAGTATACTATTAAAGGTCAACGCGGAAGGTAGATACAAAGAGATTCGGTTCGAAAACAAATTAATTACGCAAAGATAAATATAACGCAAGGAGAGTTAACGAGCTTAACGTTAATTGACGGACCTGTCGTGACGGATGTCACATGTGATCACCAAACAATATGAGGTCCTTCCTAGACTAATTACACTAGTGGGGCCAAAGAGATCCATATGTAATAAGTGTAGAGGAGTAGTGATGGAGTTCATTTCTTTTGGCTTGTGAGACACTCTGTGTTGCTTCCCTTTCAGGCATGCAACATAATGAACATAACTTGTAAACTTTTTCTTTGGCATTCTACTTACCAAAGCATTCTTAATTAATTTATTCACATTCTTAAAGTTTACATGGAACATTCTTTTATGCCAGAGGAAAGACTCTTCACTATTGGCTTTAGATAGAAAGCAAGAAACTTGTCCTGAAGGGGATGTTTCATATAGATCCATCTTGTACATGTTCTCTTTCCTGGGGGCTCTTAGTAGGATATTCTCTTGAGGAATGACCACCCCGGGAGAAAAATGCACTCATGCTCAGTAAAGAGCATGTTATGTGTCTGATCATAAAATTAGGATACACTAAAGAGATTGTACCTAAGCTCTTTAACAAAATTTACCTTTTTAATGCTGAGCTTACCATTTGTGACCCTACCCCTTCTAGTAATGTAACCACCTGATTCTCCTCCAAAAGTAACTGGCCCTCCATTAATTTTCTCAAAGTTCTAAAGTAAAAAGCCATTGCCTGTCATATGCCTGGAACAACCACTGTCAATGATCTATACATTCCCTTTGGTCTTTAGCTATTCTTGCACATAAAGAGAAGGTTAGTTACATTTGGAAACCCAAGCCTCATTGGTCTTAGGCTTGTCAAAGTGAACTAAAGATAATGCAACAGTAATTGATCCTATATGCAAGCTTTGAGGATCATCTATTGTTTTTAATGAAGAACTTTTAGTCACATGGCCTTCCTTCATCTTCCACACCATCTTTGAAAGACTAGACTTGGCCTTCAATACTTTGAAAGTTTTGATGAGTTCAGAAGTTTTGGAGACTGGACCTTCAGAAGTTTTTGCATCCACTTTAGTAGACTTCAGTACTTCAGAAGCATTCCTTTCTTCCGAGGCCAAATTTTCTTCTGAGGGTAAGTTTTCACTTATCTTCTTCTTTACTTTGGAGTTTCCGAAGGGAAGAGATTTTCCTTCCTAAGCTACTTTCTTCTTTTTCTTCTTGGTCATGTGGATAGTACTTATGGGATTATAGATGCAATGCTTGGCAAAGTGAGAAATACTACCACACATGATGCATTTAGTTGGCATGCTTTTGAGAATCTTCTTTTGAGTGGGAGGCTGAGCTTGATCACTTTCCACTTCCTTCTTCATCTTCTCAGATGATGTAGCAGGCTTTTTGGGGTGAGGCTTGCTCTTGGAACTGGATGGTTCAGGCTGTGCAGCAGTGGTGCACATTTTATCAAGCTTTTTCTCTTGACCAAGATGATTTGGACATGAACTAGGACTCTTGGTACTAGAGTCCATTGTTGAGTCTTCAGTCTTTACCACTTCAAACCCAGCAGAAATGAAAACTTGCTTTTCTTGGAGTTGAAGGTGGCCTTGATCTCTTGGGCTTTCTTTGACTTTCTTTTAGCTGCCCTTATCAAGTTCTTCCTTACAGACTTGGTCATCCCTGGTTCGTTCTCTTCTCCAGGAGAATAGTGTCCCTTTATTGGATAACACTTGTCACTCACCTCAGGTTCATCCTTCACTATCTACTCTACATCTTCATCCTTTACTATCTCCTCTACATCTTCATCCTTCTCATGGATAGGATCAACAGGAGGAAGCTCATCTTTACAAGTTCCACACGTTGGAGATCTAACAGATAGGACTTTGTGTGGAGGAGCTATCTCACTTGATCCTAGTCCCTGCCTATTTTGGTAACAAACTTTTGATTGCAAGGATGAGGATATTATGTTCTTGAAGGTTTCCTTTTCAAGAACATATTTTTCTACCTTGGCTTTGCTGATCACAAGCTCAGCCTGGCATTCAGTTAACTTGGTTATGAGATCTTTGATTTTAGTCCTGTAGTTTGTATGCTCATGCTTAAGAGTAGAAATAGTTTTCTCTAAATCTTCAATTTTAAGTTTATAATCATTTTCTGCTCTTTTAAAATTATCTTTTAAAATGTTTAAGGACTCAAGGTCAGATCTCATTTTCAAGTTGTAGGACCTGTGCATATTAACTTTAGCAATGCATTAAGGAGTACAAAGATGTTTTAATACCTTAGCTTCTTTATGATAAGCCATTAGTGCTTGTTTTAGAGAAGCATCTTCTACCTGAAAGCTCCAGTCAAAGCCTAATTCTTCAATAGCAACAGCAGCATGTTGTTTAGGTTGGCTTGGCTTCTCAGTTCTAGGAGCTGCATCAGTGTAGTTTGGTCTGGATTGTGCTTGGCCACCATTTTTTCTTGGTTTCTTGCACTCTTTAGCAAAGTTTCCATATGATTGCAGTTGTAACACTTCACCTTGCTTTTATCCAAGTAAAACTTTCCACTGGCCATATTGCTTGGAAGCTTCCCTCTGTTCTCTTGTAGAACTTCTTGGCTCTATGAGTGAGGTGATCCATCTACTGGACTATTTGTATGTACTCCAGGTCATCTAGGTGGATGCAGTCCAAGTCTTCAAGAATAAAGAGAAAGTTTCCACAACTTTCATCAGCAGACACAAAGGCTTGAGCGGAGCTTGTCTCTTGAAATGGGCTTCCTTGGATGTAGCTCTCCCTTGGTGTCTTAGTGAAGGTGATGAAAGGACCCTTTTGTGAGTCATCAGGGAAGCAGATAAGATGAAGATATGGTTCTCTAATCCCTTTCAACCACTTGAAGGGTTGAGTTTTGCTGATTGTTGGAAGAGTTGCTTGATGGATTTTGCAGGCTCATCTCCATCTGGTAACCACTAAGGATACCATACAGCTCTGTGAGAGTAAGACTGGAGAGATTCTCAATTCTCTTAATGGCCATACAGTAGTAAGTCCATTGTCTGAGAAGGGAGAATATGAACTTCCTCATTATGTCCCTATTCTCAAGCTTTACTCCAACATCCATTAGAGTATCCACAATCTCAACATACCTGAAGTATTGTTGAGTCATGGTTTCACCTGTCTTGTAGGTGAAGTTCTCAAACTACTACTTCATAATGTCTTTCTTGTTTTCCTTGACTTCCTCAGACCCCTCATACATGAGCTTTAGTGCATCCAAGAGTTGTTTAGCAGTTTTGCACTTTTTAAAGCCTCTATATATGGAGTTTGGATGAGCAGTTTAGAGAGCAGTCATGGCTTTCTGATCTACATCTATTTTCTTCCAGTCTTCTTCAGAGTAGTCAGCCATTTCCTTTGGAATCATCCCTCCTCTAGCAGTGGCTAAAGAGGTGCTAGGGATGTAAGGTCCTTCAACAACAAATCTCCACATCCTTCTGTCTTGAGACTTGATGAACCCTTCCATACGTTGGCACCAAGTATCAAACTCATCAGGAGTGATCAGTGGAGACTTTGTCATGGTACCGGTTTCCATATCATCCTTAGATATAGCTTCCATTTGAATTGATAAGTGTTTTGTGAAACTAAAAAGATCTAAGATGGGGAGATCATACAACCAAGAGCCTAAAAAGCTCTGATACCAATTGCAAGACCATTGAAGGGTGGTCAATACAACAATTTCATAAGGTGGAGAGAGTTAGAACACTTAGTAGATCAAATAGGGAACTGGCTTAAATGAAACAAAGAACACTTAGTGAAAGAACAATAACAAGAACAAGATAATATGGTTTTCAAGAATGATGTATATTGCTCTCAAGTTCTTACAAGTGTTAAAAGCTTAATTCTAAATACAAGTACTTGAGATACTTTATACTACATCTTACAACTGGTCATACTTTGATGGTCAGCTGGAAACACTAATCTAGATAACAAGATCAATGTAGAGTCAAAAAGGCAGATTGCCTTTTTGACTAGTGACTATGACATGCCATAGCTCACATCCTTATCTATTACAAAAAGGATAAAAGTACATATTTGAAAAGTTACAGACTCAACACCTTATTATACAGTTGACAAAAGCATAGACTTTTTAATAAACCATGCTGGTTGGTGAGTCTTCAGAAATGGCAGCGGAAAGGTGGTTCAGCTTTTGTCAAAAGTAAGTCAGAGAAAGCATGCCTTCTCTGTCTTCGGAAGAAATCAGTCTTTGGCTTTGGAAGACTTTGTCTTTAAAAGTTTGGAAGACTTCATCTTTGGCTTTAGAAGAATTGGTCTTTTGGCTTTTGAAGATATGATATAACTCAGTGAATTATGCTAAGTATCAAATCTTCCGAATCCAAAAGACCAATTCTTCCGAAGCCAAAGATGAAGACTTTCGAAGCTTCAAAGACAAAGTCATTCAAAGCCTAAGACTGATTTCTTCTGAAGATATAGAAGACATGCTTTCTCTGACTTGCTTTTGACAAAAGCTTAAACACCTTTCCGCTGCCATTTTTGAAGACTCACCAACCAGCATGGTTTGGTGAAAAGTCCATTCTTTTGTCAACTGTAGATTAAGTTGTTGAGTCTATAACTTTCCAACTATGTACTTTTATCCGTTTGCAATAGATAAGGATATGAGCTATGGCATGTCATAGTCACTAGTCAAAAAGGCAATCTGTCTTTTTGACTCTACATTGATCTTGTTGTCTATAGATTAGTGTTTCCAGCTGGCCTTCAAAGTATGGCCGGCTGTAGGATGTAGTAAAAGTATCTCAAGTACTTGTATTAAGAATTAAGCTTTGTAACATTTGTAAGAACTTGAGAGCAATATACATTATTCTTGAAAACCATATTATCTTGTTCTTGTTATTGTTCTTTCAGTAAGTGTTCTTTGTTTCATCTAAGTCAGTTCCCTATTTGAACTGCTAAGTGTTCTAACTCTTTCCACCTTGTGAAACTGTTGTACCGACCACCCTTTAACGGTTTTGTAAAGTTAATAATTAGTAATATATATAAAAAATATTTAGAACATTTTATACACATAATACAACAAATGATGCAACCATAGCTTGATAATTAATAATATAAATTGTAAATAGGAATTATTAGTATTTGATTGACCGGTTCCTTTCAATAATGTGTTCTTTATGCTTATTTGTGTTTGTTTATTTAAATATTTTATATTTTATATTTTTATTTTGTTGGTTTTAGTATTTAGAAATACAAAACCTTAGTTATATATATATATATCTCCGCCAACGTTCCTTTGTTTGATCATTTTCAACTTCACTTATGCTAAATCTTGACAAACTTATTAATTTTTGTGTTAATTATATTTATGATAATTATGTCAAATATGTTTTGATAATAACATTAAGTTTGTGTAAAACCTGACAAACTTTCGTTTGTGTTCATTTATTTCATGAATATTTTTTGTGTTCTTTTTTCTTTGTTTATGTATATTTATGTTTGAAAAGTATTCTGAACAATTCATTTCCTTAAAAACAAACACGAATAAAAAATATAGTTCGATAAGTGTTTATAAACAATTAGTAAACAACTTAATTTCCATAATGAAAAAACATAAACAAGTTATTGTTCATCTTCATGTCGTTTGTTTACATCATACTGGTGGTCTAAAATTTAAAAAAAAAAGGTAGATGATGTGCTTTTAAATTCCATACCCTTCAAAAATTACACCCTATAAACAAGGGAAAATTCTAAAACTATTTTTTTCTCTCATGAAAATTACATAAAATATCCTTTGAAAAAACTATCTTCAAAATTTTCCTACAAGACAAGGCGTCATGCCTATCTAACATTGTGTCATAGTTGTCTTCGTCTTTAATGTTATTTTCTTAGCATTTTATTATTATTTTTGTTTAGTTTTTACATGGTTGGGCGCCACTATAATAAGGTCGAACGCCTCTACACAAAAGGTCATGCCTTCATTGGATGGTTGTCTCTATTATACACTCAAGCACCTCTATAGTATGGTCGAACGTCTCTACAGCCGACTCTATAATATAGTTGAATGCTTTTATGGCTCTATAGTATGCTTAGGCGCCTCTATAGTAGTACGATCGTTTTTATAGTACAGTCTGGCACCTCTATAGTAAGACCGCCTGCCTCTATAATATGGTCGACCGCCTCTATAATAGCGAGTTCCTTTTCTGGTAAGGAAATTTTAAAAAATGACTTTTTGAAAGAGACATTTCAAAAGAATTTGATAAATAAAAAAGAGTTAATTACTATTTTTCTTCAAAATATTAAAAATATCAATTTACCTTCCAAAAGTTTTATAAGTTGTTTTAATTTTCCTCCAAAAGTATTATTATTTTGGATAACGGTTGAAACATCTAATGAGATTTTTAGATTAAAATTGAAACAAATTGTGAAACTTTTGTAGATATATTGATGTTTTTAATTTTTTGGAGAAAAATGATTATTTTCAACACCGTTGATCTACGGGCGGAAGAGGGCCGTGATCTGCGGGATATCGTATGGGGGAACTGAACATGAGCTGAGAGGTTGTGTTAATGATGCAAACTGTATGAGGCACTTGTTGGTTGACCAGTTGAAGTTCCCGGAGTCATCTATTCTCATGCTCACAGGTAAACAAAATTTCTTTTTTAATAACTTCTTACTCATGGAAACCAACTTGCCCTAGTGGTTTTCTAATTCATAACTCCTATCTTATTAATATTTCCTTTTAGCTTTATGTTTAATTAATTATTTAGTTTGACTTTGACCTTTTGGTTTTGCTCAAAATGATATGAAATTTTGTTAATTTGATCCTGGTGACGATTTGTTTGATAAAATAACGACCGAAATAATTCTAGTAAAAGAGTTATTTAGGAAAGACAATTGTGTCAGGCTTGATGCAAAATTCAATGGTTAATTTAGATTTGGCTAGTTACTGATGCAATAATGCTAACTGGGTGTTTGTCCCCGCAACGATCTTGTACTAGACGTAGTTTTCCGTAGAGTAAGCACATCTAAACATGTGCAACAACCAAAAAGAGGCTCAGAACCATTACCAGCAATGGCAGTCTGATTTTGGATCATTACAACCTACTTGGAACATGATAGTGCACATGATAGTGATGATAGATAATATATCTAAGATGAATAGTGCACATGATAGATAATGATTTATAGGAAGGTATTATTTTTAACTACTTAGAACATGATCAAACCAAGGTGCTAACAATTATAAAAATGCCCCAAAAACATCTCAATTAGATTCAAACCCCGAGAACCATAACGCAACCATATAAGAGAAGACATCCCTATAAACATATAAAGAAGATGCTCAAGTAACAATCAAAAATGAAACAAACGTTACGTCGTACTTTCAAAAATTCTAAGCATACAATCAACTAATCAAGTCGCAAAACATCACAGATTAAACTTGAATAAGACCACTGCTATGAAACACCAAAAATTTTGTCATCCATTTTCAATTAATACATAATAGTACTATCAAGTAACACGAAAATATCAGTTAATTAAGAAATTTTTGTTGTGTAAGTGGAAAACCATGATTATGTTAAAGAATAACAAAAGAAACACCAAAATTCAAGTCATGCAATTTTTTGTTGTATAAATTACAATAAAAAACCCATAATCTAACTGAATAATACCACTGATGAAAAGTAAAATGCAAGTAAATTAAAAAGAAAAAAAAACTTTTCATCAAGTCATGATTAAATTGGATAATACCATCACTAAACTCCAAACCTTGCATCTTTCTCAGTCAATATATTCCAACTTCGTCAAGTCAACAAAGGTGTGCTAGTTAAAGTCAAAAGTCATTAACTTTGATCATTTCAAGTCCAACTTTTTGTAAGTATTTCAGGGTCACATTTTCTTGACTTTCTAAAGACAGAAAGAAGAGTAAAACCTTATTAAACTAAATTTAAATTACCTCGAGATATTATCATCGGTAGTTCTAGTATCCGAATGTGATGGAGATGGTGGTGAATAACTAATGGCCTTTAATATTGTTTTCTCCCTTTCCCTATTAGTATCCATCAAAGCTCGCTATAATAAAGCTCTTGCATCTTGATTAAGTTCACCAATGTAATTTAATGGTGTGCCCAGAGCAAAGCCTCTGCAAATGATGGATTTTTTTATTAAGCTGCACATGTCTCGTTCTTATGCTTTAAGCCAGCCAAATATAAAATTCTCATGTGTTTATTTGCAAAAAATAAGTTGGAAAATGACAAAAAGAAACCGCAAAAAAAGAAAATTCATGGCAAGCCTAGCTTTGGAGTAGTTTCGATGGATATTTTTCATGAACTTGTTTAGCAACCCGGTTGAAAAAAAATAGTAACTTAACAGTTATAATTAATATTTAGAAATTACAAAATAATATATCAGATAAATTACGCTTGAAATTACGTATAATTAACTAAAGTACGCTTGAAATTACGTATTAAACACTTTAGGTAATAAACAATAACAATATTATTCAAACTTGCATATTTAAAAAACTTTTGCTTTATAGCAAAATTTTTTTGAACTTTCTACTTTTTGAGAATCCTGTGTTTTAAACAATTTATTTTTTAAAAATATTCTTTGTACTAAAAAAACTTCATTTTCATAGAAAAATATTTTTTTTTTTAAAATACATTTTTAACAACAAAACATGTTTTAATTTGTTAAAAGATCTATTTTATATTTTGGAAAGGATACTAATAATATCATGAGCATTTAATGTGATCATTAAATGGTTAAATTGTTATGCAAATAACATATGAGAAAATGATTGTCAGAAGATGACATGTGGTATATATATGCAGGACCGTTAAAGGGTACTTTAGCTTGCACTTAGTTAACACACTTAGGAGGATCTTAAGATCACTTAACAATTCAAATAGGAAACTGTGAACTTTTACTGAAGATGCAAGACAAACACAAGTAAAAGCAAGAGCAAGAACACAAGATAAAATTTTCAAGGAAGTTGTATATTACTTCTCTAGCTTTATTACAAGTGTTGTACAAGTATATTTTGAATACAAGAACCGGAGACTACTTATACTACAACCTACAACCGTCAATATGCAAAAAGACAGTTGGAAGTGACTAATCTAGACAACAAGATCAGCCTAAAGTCAAAAGACAGATTGTCTTTTGACTAGTGACTATGACATGTCATAGCTCACTGACTTTCCTATTACAAAAAGCCAAGAAGGAACAAAAACAGAAACTTGCAGGCAAAGACCTTATCTACTTTATCATAAAGTATGAAAGTTTCACTAACTAGTGATAGCAGGTGAACTACCAGAGCATGCAGCGGAACGTAGGTTGCTTTATGATAAAGTTGATGGAAAATGTATCTTTTCTCTCTCTTCAGAAGAAAATCAGTCTTGTCTTTAAACAGCTTCGGAAGACTTTGTCTTGAGAGCTTCGGAAGACTTTGTCTTGAGAGCTTCGGAAGACTTCCACTTTTACCTTCGGAAGAGTTGAGTCTTTGGCTTCGGAAGACTTTACACTTAGAATATTTTCCAAGTTAAGTGTAAAGCTTCCGTAGCAGTTTCTTCTGAACTTTGCTTCGGAAGATTTTACACTTAGCATTTTTCTTGAGTGTGTAAAACTTCCAAAGCTAGTTCACCTTTGTTTCGAAGTGCATGTTGGAAGACTTGGTTGTTTTTGTATCCTTTGGTTGCATCAGCCTCTTAACTTCAGAGGTTCCTACAAACTCCCCCTAGGCTGATGCTACCAAAACAAAGAGGTTCTTCAGACTGGGATAGTCCACATGAGGATCTTCAGAATTCCTTTCTTTATCAGCAGATCTGGATTCTTCAGACTTATGAAGTACCTTCTCGTGTCATAGATATCATGCAGAGGGAGTTCAAGCACGTCACTTGTGAAGTAGACATGTTGTTCTCCCTGATCTCTAGTGACATACCATCTGTCTGGATCTTCAACAAAAGTCCAGGACATAATTTGTCTTCCAACAGAGAGAGGCTCTACTATGATAGGAGTTGGTTGAGAGTCCTCTTCATGCACTTCCTCGGGATGTTCTGACTCATCCTGAGGTTGGGAGGAGGATGCCTTTCTTCTTTTCTTCTTTGAAGATGATCTTCTTTTGGCCATCCTCTTTTTCCTCCCTGATGATTTTAACTGAGAGGGTTGGTCTTCAGTACCAGGTTCTTCAGTGGATTCCCTCTCAGTTGGGATCTCCTCTCTCCCAGTTTCAGAAGGAGAGGGAGGAGAACCTTACTGTGGGTTAGAAGATGAAGTTGGCTGTTGTGCAGCTTCAGGTGTAGGTGGTGTTGTCTCTGTAGGTTCCACCTTTACCTCAACTTCAGGTTGAGCTTGACTTGATGATGAATGAAGGTCCACAAGCTCTCCCTTTTTATCTTCTGCTTGATCACCCTTATGTGCTCATCCATTGTGGATAGAGACATGGGACCAAGCCTCCTTCCGGAGAACCCATACAGCTTCAAAAAGCTCATCATCCTCTACCTATCTGCAGACTTTTTCTGACTTTTCTGGATGATGGCTCTTGATTTTACAGCTTCTTCCCTTTGCCTCTTCTTTGTAGCTTGCCTTTCTTTCTTGGCTTGCTCTTCCAGCTGCTTATTGTATTCAAATAATATATAATCATAAGGCAAGGAAAGGAGTGCAGGTGCCTGATAGAGACCTGTGGCACTCAGGTAGTTGATCATTTTTAATCTTTCTTCTTCATCAACTACCTGAGGTTGTTCAGCAGCCACAGTCTCTGACTCAGGACTTTCTTGAACTAGGGAGAGGACAAGAATGTTCTTGTAAAGCCTTTTTCTCCTCATTTCTTCCTTGTATTTGAGGGTCAAGGCTGCATCCTCTGCTTTCTTCCTCTCCTTTGACAATTCAATGTCAGCCAGTTCATTTAATTCCTCTAAGGGGAGAGAGATGAGTTCATCTATGTTGAAGTTCTTGGTCCCTAGATAGTTGAGCCTGACTGCCCTTAATTCATCTTCTTGAGTGTTTGGTATAGGGGCAGCCAGAATTTCAGCTTGCATGAATCCTGGGAAACCACTTGAACTCTCTCCCCTCAGCTTTCTCTTCCTCTCTCTCTTTTCTTCTTTAATCTCTTCAGGAGTCACCTTCCTTTTGCCTTTATCAATTGCAGATCTTGAAGACTCAGCCTGAGGAGAGCTTTGGCCTTCATTGCTTGATTCAACAGTCAAGCTCTGGCCAGAGAGAGGTTGTGAAGCACCATCACCAGCTAGTGCCTCACTGAGGGTATGGGGTGCTGGATGAGATCTTGTCTCAAGGTTCACAGTCTCAGCCTATGGGCCTTCAGTCAAGGCTTTCCCTTCAAAGCTAATCTTGGGGTCTACCTCAACATCCAGTTCACCAAAGGCTTCAACTGCTAGCCTTTGTCTATATGATGCGGTTCTCCTTTTGAATTCTGCCAGCACCCAGTCTTGAATTTGATTGGCTAATCTGACAGCTTGTCTATTATTGCTTGGGTTGACAAGTGCCAGATCTACCAAGTTTATACTCTCATAGAAACTCAGGGTGGAGATGTTGAGAATTTCTTGTTGACCCTGAGCTCTAGAGATCACAAGAGCTTTCCTATCACTGTCATACCCCCAACCCCAGATTGGGTTCTCAGATGGGGCAGACATTGCTCTTGGTACTCCCTCCTCAAACAGTTGTTGAATGAGCAGTTCCAGATCATGGTCTAGAGGAGGTTGCTGAGCATGGACAACTGCAAGATAGGATGGTGAGTCCTGTATGTCCATACTTGAGGAAGAACTCCCAGGTTCTGTGGCTGTCAGAACTTCCTCCCCTTTTTGGTAGCATCACCCTCATGCATAGGTGAGCTGGGGAAGTGATCCATAACATCCACAGGTTCTTGTGGACCTGGATGAGTTTGTCCTATGGGTCTCTCAGCTAACTGGCCCTTGAGATCGGTGATCTCAAGTTGCTGGTCATGGACCCTCCTTTGCAAGATAGTCACCTGTGATTCAAGGTGAGCTATCTGTGAAACCAGTTGGGTGCAGATGTCTTCGAGTTGGTGCACCCTGAGTTTCAGACTCCCCTCATCTTCAGTTGAAGAATCATTGGGGGATGAAGGAGGTGAACGAGGTCTGCTCCTTCACCACCAGCATGGGGTTCTTGGCTGCTGGATTTCCCCTGCCCATGACAGTGTCAAGAGGCTGGGTTGCCGTGGTTGAGGTCTTAAAGATGTAATCACTGGCAACAGTGAGAGCCTCTTCCACATGGATCTCCTGGACAATCACAGGAAGATCCACCTCAGTTTGGGGTGTCTGATGTGGGCTAGACAGGGTGAAGCAGGAGTACTCATCTCCCCTTGAGTGTGGGTAGAGAGGGGAGAGTCATGATACTCACTGAAACCCAAATCTTCATCAGAGTAGAAGTCAAGGCTGGGTATGGGGCGGTTGAGATCAAGAGGCTGGGGATGGTAGCTTTCCCCTGAAGGTTGATCACTAGAGTGTTGAGACTCAGAGTGATGGCTTAAGGCTGTTTGTGGAGTTGTGTCATCAGGCTGAGCATGAGGAACCTCAGCACTGATTGTTTGAAAGATGGGAGTGGTCTGCTCCTCAGGGGAAGTGGGAGCTCGAGATTCCACTTCCTCATGTATGGGTTGTGATATGGGGGCCTGCACATGCTTAGTAGCAAGTGCAGGGGTTCGCTTGGATTTTCTTTGGTAGGTGATTTTGATGGTAGGTTGTATTTGAGGTGGTGAGAAGTAGAGGGTGTTGGTTCATCACTAGCTGGGGCTGCTAGAATGTCACCCTGAGCAATAAGCTCAAACATTTTCAGGACAAGGGTTGTTTCTACCCCTGAGAACCCAACAGTTAGCTTTTTCAATATCTTGAAAATGTCGGGCCTCATATGTGCAAGTTTAAGAACATTACTTGTTCCCCTCAACTGTGGTCCCAATTCACAGTTGAGAATGTGTTGAACATACCGGGGGAACATGTAATATTCTAAGGAATCCAAATTCGCTAGTAAATTTGTAAATACAAACTGAGAGTACCTGAATTTGACCCCTTGAACCATCCCATGGACAATGAAGGAGAGGTCTTCTGGAATCTGGTCCCATCCTCCATGTTTGTTGGATAAGCTATGTATGACGACATGGAGGAGGTATTTCCATTGGAATGAGACCTTCCCCTTCCTGAAGGTCTTGACTGAAAAGTCACCTTCATATCCCATCTGCTCAAAGGATTGGTTGACAGCAGCTTTTGGGAAAGACAGTTCACCTGCTTCATCATCCAGCTGCAGATGGGTGTTTATAATGGCTGGAGTGATGAAAACCGTCCTCCCCTGCACTGTGGCAGACAGTGCCTTCTCCCCGTCCATGGTGACCTCTTGACAGGTCCGCCAGAACTCAAGCAACTGATCCTCATAGAGAGGAGGATCGATTGTAAGGGAGGTGAAGTAGTGAGACAAAGAAAGATACCTACACACGTCTGAGAAGCTTGGATCCTTCTCAGAGTTTAACAGGGCAACTTGATTGTGTTGCCTGTGTAGGTGCATGGTGAAATCAGGGTCGTTACGACGATCAAGATTGGCCATTTGAAGAAGCTTTGTAGTGAAGGAAAGAAGAAGAAGATGAAATTTGGGGGTAATTTTAGGTTAAGGAACAATGAGAGAAGTGAGATGAAATAGAACCGTTTGGAAAGATATACTCTGGATTTGAGACAAAGTTATGACAAAAAGATAAACTTTGAAATCCGCAAGTGGGTCCTACTTCTGAAAAAGGCGCCCAAAAAGTTAGTTTTCTTGGAAGTAGTAAAAGCTTCCGAAGGCAATTTTGGTTTCGGAAGCTTTGCAATCAAAGCTTCCGAAAGCAATTTTGCTTCGGAAGATATTTCAAAGAGTTTTGAAAATTTTGGCTTCGGAAGAAATAAATGAGTCTTCCGAGACTAAATTACTTTCGGAAGAAATTTGTTCCTAAAATGCATTTAAGTACTTATACCAAAATTTAAGCTTCGGAAGATACTTCAAGAATTTCTTCCGAAGGTAAATCTCAGATAAGCTGTTTAAACGATTTAGACATAAATTTCTTCCGAAGGAAACTTTTGCTTCTTCCGAAGGTAAATTTTCATCATTCTAAGAGATATCATTTTAAAAGTTCGTTTTTCTTCCAAAGAGAACTGGGCTTATGAAGTGATCTAATAGACAACCTAGGACACACAGTTTTAGAAATAAATTGATTAAGTTATTAAGAAAAATCTATTCAAAGTTAATCATCCCAATAGCTGATACAAGATATTTAAATCTCTGTTCATCAAAAGCTTTTGTGAACAGATCAGCATATTGTTCATTTGTGTTAACTTTGATTAGTTTTATCAACCCTTTTCAAAATTATCCCTAATCAGATGATACCTGATGTTGATGTGTTTGGTCCTTGAGTGCTGCACAGGATTCTCTGTAATAGAGATGGCACTGTTGTTGTCTATGTGGATGGGAGTCTCTTTGAAATTGAACCCATAGTCTAGCATCTGATTCTGAATCCAAAGCACTTGAGCACAGCAGCTGGCAGCAGCAATGTATTCAGCTTCAGCAGTTGATGCAGACACACAGGATTGCTTCTTGCATTGCCAAGAGACTATCCTTCCACCCAGGAACTGACACCCCCCAGATGTGGACTTTGCAGTCATGTTGCAGCCACCATAATCACTATCTGTATAAGCATACAGATTGAAGTCTGAATTCTTTGGATACCAAAGGCCTAGATTTGGAGCACCTTTGAGATATCTAAGGATCCTTTTGACAGTGATTAGGTGTGACATCTTGGGGTTGGCTTGATATCTTGCACATATGCATGTGGCAAACATGATATCAGGCCTGCTAGCAGTAAGATACATAAGTGACCCAATCATAGCCCTGTAGAGATGTTCATCAACACACTCCCCCTCAAGATCAGGACCAAGGGAGTGGTTTCTGGCTATGGGTGTCTTTGCAACCTTACAGTCAGTCATCTTGAATCTTGTAAGTATGTCCTGTACATACTTTGACTGACTGATGAAGATGCCATCTTCAACCTGCTTCACTTGAATTCCTAGAAAGAAATTGAGTTCCCCCATGGCACTCATTTCAAATCTATTCTTCATCAGCATCTCAAAGTCTTTGCAGAGCTTTGGATTAGTTGAACCAAAGATGATGTCATCTACATATATCTGAACTAGCAATGTGTCATTTCCTGTTTCTTTGATGAAGAGAGTCCCATCAATAGTACCTCTTTTGTATCCATGTTGACAGAGGTATGTTGATAGTGTCTCATACCACTTTCTTGGAGCTTGATGCAGTCCATAAAGGGCTTTATCAAGCTTGCAGACATAATCAGGATGATCTGGGTCTGCAAAGCCAGGTGGTTGTTTAATATAAACTTCGTCATCATTCACCCCATAGAGAAAGGCACACTTCACATCAAGCTGGTAGACCTTGAAATCCTTGGATGCAGCATAAGCCAGAAATATTTTTACAGCTGGAGCAAAGACATCAGTGTAATCAATCCCTTCTTCTTGAGTGTATCCTTGGACAACCAGTCTAGCCTTGTTCTTGATGATGATCCCTCTATCATCTTTTTTGTTCCTGAATACCCATTTGGTTCCTATGACACTCTTCCCTTGAGGAAGAGGGCATAAGTTCCAAACCTTCTGTCTTCTGATTTGAAGCAGCTCATCTTGCATAGCTTCAATCCAGCTTCCATCCTTCAAAGCCTCATCAACCTTCTTCGGCTCTATCTGGGATAAGAAACAAGAATGTAGACAAACATGGCTGTCATGAGCTTGTCCTCTTGTTCTTACCCCTGAGTCAACATTTCCAATGATGTTTGTGGTGGGATGTGACTTGTGGATCGAAGTTGAGGGATCACAGCAAGTTGGTTAGACAGATCTAAATTTGAGAAATTCTGATCTGGCAATAAGGTGTCTCCCACCACATCAGCACACTTATCAAGAGAGACTTGATCCAATGAGTGTGTGACATCATTCATGTTGTCTTCAATGGAGTGGTTATCAGCATCAAGAAATTCTTGATCACTGTCACCACCTCCAGTTCCTCCTCCTGCATTTGAAGTTCCTTCTCCTGAATTCTGAGCCTCTGAGCTGGAATTTGAAGGCAATTCATTTGAATCAGCAGTATTTGTCATGCTAGTGCTGATGGGAGCTTCAATTGCAGGGTTAGTCACCACTGGAGCTGAAGTAGTCTTCTTGTTTGGTCTTCTCAGCTCAAATCTTGGATCAGGATCTTCTGTTGACCTGTTATCTGTAGATCCTGAAACATTCTCACAAGATTTGTTAAAACAGTTGGTAACTAAGTCAAGATCAAACAGCCAATCCGGACCAGAACCTTTTACACAGGGTGTGTGTTCATTGAAAGTCACATTGGCTGACTCCTCAATGATTCTAGTTCTGAGATTGTATACTCTATAAGCCTTAGCTTGAGAAGAGTACCCAACAAAGTGTCCATCATCTGATTTCTCAGCAAACTTGGCTATTTGATCTTTGGTATTCAAGATGGTGCAAGGACATCCAAATGTTCTGAGAAAACCAATGAATGGTCTCCTTTTGTGCCACAGTTCATAAGGAGTCTTACCATGTGTCTTAACTACCAAAACTCTGTTTGCACATAGCAGGCTGTGTTGACAGCCTCTGCCCAGAAGGTGATGGGCAGTTTAGAGTCAGACAACATGGTTCTTGCAGCTTCAATAAGTGTCCTGTTTCTCCTCTCAGCAACACCATTTTGCTGAGGAGTCCTGGGAGCACTGTATTGTCTTGAAATACCCTTTTCATCACAAAATGTATCAAGAATTTGGTTTTTGAATTCGGTTCCTTGATCACATCTTATGATTTTGACCTTGTGATCAGATTGATTCTCAATTTTCAGAATGAAATTCTTTAAGATTTCAGGAGTTTCATCCTTAGTTCTAAGGAAAAACACCCAAGTGAATCTTGCGAAGTCATCTGTGATCACCAAACAGTATGAGGTCCTTCCTAAACTCATTACACTTGTGGGGCCAAACAGATCCATATGTAACAAGTGTAGGGGAGTAGTGATAGAGTTCATTTCCTTTGGCTTGTGAGACACTTTGTGTTGCTTCCCCTTCAGGCATGCAACACAGTGGTCATCACTTGTAAACTCTTTCTTTGGCATTCCAGTTACCAAATCATTCTTAATCAGTTTATTCATATTCTTAAAGTTTACATGGCACATTCTTTTATGCCAAAGGAAAGACTCATCACTATTTGCTTTAGATAGAAAGCAAGAAATCTCTCCAGAGGGAGATGTTTCCTGCAAGTCCATCTTGTACATGTTCCCTTTCCTGGGGGCTCTGAGCAAAATATGCTCTTGAGGAATGTCAACCCCAGGCTTGAGAACAATGCACTCATGCTCAGTAAAGAGCATGTGATGTTTTTTGTCACAAAATTAGGACACACTCAAAAAATTGTATCCAAGCTCCTTGACAAAGTTTACCTTCTCAATACTGAGCTTACCATTTGAGACCATGCCCCTACTAGTGATGTAACCTCCTGTATCTCCTCCAAAAGCAACTAGTCCTCCATTAATTCTTTCAAAGTTTTGAAGTAGGGACTCATTGCCTGTCATGCGCCTGGAGCAGCCACTATCAATGATCCACACATTTCTGTTTGCCTTTGGCTGTCCCTGCACAAAAGAGATGATTTAGTTACATTTAGAAACCCAAGCCTCATTGATCTTGGGCTTATAAAGTTCAGATGAAGGAAATAAAACAGTAAGTGATCCTATGTTCAGGCTTTAAGGATCATTTGCTGTTGCTGAAGAGGAGCTTTCAGTCTCAAGGTCTTCCTTCATCTTCCACATCACCTTTGGAAGATTGGGCTTGACCTTCAATACTTCGAAAGCTTTTGTAGCTTCAGAAGCTTTGGAGACGGATCCTTCGGAAGATCTTGCTTTCACTACAGCAAGCTTCAGTGCTTCGGAAGCATTCCTTTCTTTCGAGACCAACTTTTCTTCCGAAGGCAATTTCCTACTTGCCTTCTTCTTCATTTTGGAGCTTCCGAAGGAAACAGATTTTCCTTCCGAAGCTGTTTGTTTCTTCTTCTTCTCAGAAGTTTTCTTCTTGATCATGTGGATAGTACTCTTGGGATTGTATTGACAATCCTTAGCCAGATGTGAAGTACTACCACACATAACACAATCCAATTCTTTCCTTCTGAGAGTCTTTTTCCCAAAGAAGACTGAGCTTGAACACTTTCCTCTTCTTTCTCCACCTTTTCAGATGATGCAGCAGGCTTCTTAGGGTGAAGCTTGCTCTTTGAAATGGATGGTTCAGGCTGTGTAGCAGTGACACACAGCTGATCAGTCTTCTTGTTGTTGCTGGAGTGAGTTGAAGCTGAAGTAGAACTCTTGGTACTAGAATTCTTGACAGGATCTTCAGCTTTCATCACCTTGAACCCTGCAGAGATAAATACTTGTTTCTGTTTGGGATCAAAGGTGGTCTTGATCTCTTGAGCTTTTCTGGATCTTCTCTTTGCTCTTCTGATCAAGTTCTTTCTTTGGTTTTGCTCAAACCAGCTTCTTTTTCCTCCTTAGGAGCATGGTGACCCTTTTTGGATTGACTCTCTTCACTCATCTCAGAGTCATCCCTCACCTTCTCCTCTTCATCCTCTTCATCACTAGGGTCTATGGATGGCAGCTCATCTTGACCAGTTCCACACCTAGGAGATCTGACTGATAGTAGAGTGTGTGGAGGAGCTATCTCACTAGATCCCAGTCCCTGCTTATTCTGATAACACACTTTTGCATGCAGAGATGAGGATATCATGTTCTTGAAGGTCTCTTCTTCAAGAACACATTTTTCTGCCCTGGCTTTGCTGATCACAAGCTCAGCCTGGCATTCAGTCAACTTGGTAATGAGATCCTTAATTTGAGTCCTGTAGTTTGTCTGCTCATGTTTAAGAGTTGAAACTGTTTTCTCTAGATCTTCTATCTTAAGTTTATAGTCATTTTCAGCTCTTTTAAAATCAGCTTTTAAAATATTTAAAGACTCAATATCAGATCTCATTTCCAAGTTGTAGGACCTGTATCTATTTACTTTAGCAATACATTCAGGAGAGCAAAGATGTTCAAGTACCTTGGCTTCATCATGATCAGCCATGAGTGCTTGGTTTGGAGATGCATCTTCAGCTTGAAAGCTCCAGTCAAAGCCTCCTTCTTCAACAGCAACTGCAGCTTGCTGTCTTGGCTTCTCATTCTGGTTCCCTCCTTCAGTGTAGTTTGGCCTGGATGAAGCTTGGCCACCATTTGACTTAGGTGCCTTGCATTCTCTAGCAAAGTGTCCCATCTGGTTACATTTGTAACACCTGACTTTGCTCTTGTCCAGCCCAAACTTGCCACTGGCAGCATTGCTAGGACACCTTCTTCTAGTCCTCTTGTAGAACTTCTGGGCTCTGTGAGTGAGAAAAGCCATTTGCTGGACTATCTCCAGGTACTCCAGATCATCTGGATGGATACAGTCCAGGTCTTCAAGAGTGAAAAGAAAGTTACCTGTACTTTCATCGGTGGAGACAAAAGCTTGAGAAGAACTTGTCCCTTGGAAGGGACTTCCTTGGATGTAGCTCTCTCTAGGTGTCTCTGGGAAGGTGATGAAAGGACCCTGTTGTGAGGTTTCAGGCTAGCAGATGAGATGATGCTGTGGTTCTCTGCTATCCCTTTCAACCACATGAAGGGCTGAACTCTGGTGAGTGTTGGAGTTACCAGATGAATTTTGCATTTTCATCTCCATCTGGTATCCACTGAGTATCCCATACAACTCAGTGAGAGTAAGGGTCTTGAGGTTTTCAGTCCTCTTAATGACCACATAGTAGTGTGTCTATTGTCTTGGAAGAGAGGACATGAACTTCCTAACAATATCCCTGTTCTCAATAGTTACCCCAACATCAGCCAGAGTATCCACAATCTCAACATACCTGAAGTATTGTTGAGTCATGGTTGCACTTGTCTTGAAGGTGAAATTTTCAAACTGCTGCTTCAGGAGATCCTTTTTGTTCTCCTTGGCTTCATATGAACCCTCATACATCAGTTTAAGTGCATCCCATAGCTGTTTGGTGGTCTTGCACTTCTTGAAACCTCTTTGGAAGAGCAGTTTGGAGTGCTGTCATGGCTTTCTGATCAATGTCAATTTTTTTCCAGTCTTCATTAGAAAAGTCAGCCCTCTCCTTTGGTATCATGCCACCACCAGCAGCAGCTGAAGAGGTGCATGGTACATGAGGTCCATTGACAACAGACTCCCACATCCTGGAATCTTGAGACTTGATAAAACCTTCCATTCTTTGACACCAAGTGTCAAAATCCTCAGGAGTGATCAGTGGGGACTTTGTCATAGTTCCAGTTTCCATATCAGCTTTGGAGATAGCTGCCATTTGAAGAGTTAAGTGATGTGTGTAACTAAGAGGATTTGAAGATGGTGAGATCTTACAATCAAGAGCCTGGAATGCTCTGATACCAAATGCAGGACCGTTAAAGGGTACTTAAGCTTGCACTTAGTTAACACACTTAGGAGGATCTTAAGATCACTTAACAATTCAAATAGGGAACTGTGAACTTTTACTGAAGATACAAGACAAACACAAGTAAAAGCAAGAGCAAGAACACAAGATAAAATTTTCAAGGAAGTTGTATATTGCTTCTCTAGTTCTATTACAAGTGTTGTACAAGTATATTTTGAATACAAGAACCGGAGACTACTTATACTACACCTACAACCGTCAATATGCAAAAAGACAGTTGGAAGTGACTAATCTAGACAACAAGATCAGCCTAAAGTCAAAAGGCAGATTGCCTTTTGACTAGTGACTATGACAGCCATAGCTCACTGACTTTCCTATTACAAAAAGCCAAGAAAGAACAAAAATAGAAACTTGCAGGCGAAGACCTTATCTACTTTATCATAAAATATGGAAGTTTCACCAACTAGTGATAGCAGGTGAACTACCAGAGCATGTAGCGGAAAGTAGGTTGCTTTATAATAAAGTTGATGGAAAATGTATATTTTCTCTCTTTTCAGAAGAAAATCAGTCTTGTCTTTAAACAGCTTCGGAAGACTTCAACTTTTACCTTCGAAAGAGTTGAGTCTTTGACTTCGGAAGACTTTACACTTAGTGTAATCTTTCGTGTTTTCGTTAAATTAAAGTTAACCCTGTTATGTTCTTGTAAGGACTATTTATGTCATTTATGAAACTTTGAGGGCTTGTTTATGCTTGTTTTTTAGTTAATTTAGAAGTTAATAAATTAATTCATTAAATAATGATAATAGTAATAGTAATTACCACATTTGTTTAATATTATAAAACTTAACATTGAGTTATGATAATAAAAATAATAACAATAATAATAATCATAATAATAATGGTTATAAAAATATTACATGTTATTATAACTCTTGTCCACATTTAAAGCATAATAACAAAAAATAATAATAATACTAAAAATAAATAAAAATAATAATAATAATGGAATTAATAAATTATAAAACTTAAATAATTAACAAGATAGATTAATGTTAAAAACTTAAAGCTTAATTAAGTCAAGGGGGCTTTATGTCAATTTGGAAACTTAAAAAGAAAGTTTTCACATAAAATAACAAACCTGCAAACCTAAGGGACTAAAATTGTAAAATCTTAAAACCTAACCCACCTTCCCCCCAATCGCCCGCATTTCCGATGACATTCTGGCCCACCCTCCGGCCAAACTCCGGCGAGGGTTAAACATCCAATATTCAGCCGGTTTAACCAAATAAAACCATTTTCTTTCGAACGTTAACACGAATCGAACCCATAACAGCTGTTAATTCGGTTGAAATGATGGTTCCGTTAAGAAAACACCTGAAACCGAAACATACCAATCGATTCAACATAAAATCCATTGAATCGAGCCGTTTGATCGACTAGAAACGTTTGTTCAATCATTGCGAAACTAAATGTGTAGTTTAATTCGAGTTAAACAATCATTTAATCATCTAATCATAACCGAAACAATCGAATCAAAGGCGAAACCCATTCGGGGCGAAATCGTCCAAATTGAATCTATATAACAGAGGGGAATCATCCCAATTGATCCCTTTCAACTCTCTGCAACCTCAATTTCTCTAAAACCTCACACAAACATCGAATTCATACTCCATGTTCATCGCATAAAGAACTGAAGCTAAACCGGGTTAAACCATTTCAATTCGTGCACAATCGGGTAAGTTGAACACATCCACACACTCGTTTCCATCTGGGGAATGAAAGCCCCAACATTAATTTGGTTAATAACATCGAATTGATGATCAATTTTGGATTCAATCGTTCTAGGGTTCATGCGAAATGGGGGTTCTGTTTAATAATTGCTTTTAAATATTCAAACCTAAACCTAATCAGATTTGGGGCGCTGGCCCGCCGGTTAAAGTTTCGGACTCATACACAGGGGACCCAGGTTCGAACCCGGGCATCCTTAACCATATTTTTTTAGGCTTTTCAGCCTTTAAAGAAATTATAGAAAACTTTTAATAATTATAAAAATCATTTTTGTAAACTTTAATTATTTTTAAAGTCACATAATTAATTTCTGTAAATTTCTTCATTTAAATACTTTGATATTTTATTTTGTATAAAAAGTTTTTTTTTTTTTTTTTTTTTTTTTTTTTTTTTTTTTTACAAATGTCATACTTAGATTATTTTTATAAAATAGACTTTAAATAATAATTTAAATTAATAAATTATTATTGGTCAATACGTTAATTATTGTTTAATCATGTTTATTTCAAATAATTATAAAAATTTATTTGCATCTTATATTTAAACTTTAAAAGTTATTATAAATGATTTAATTTCTTTTCTCCATATTAAATTACCTAAGTGGTATATTTCTTTCATTGGATTAAAATATATATATGATTTCAATAGCTAACCTTATTTATTTATAAAAAACCCCAAATTCCTATTGAAACCCTAGTTCGCGTTTAATCATTAATATTACCTTTAAACTTAACTTTGAAATATATACGTTAGGTATCTTGTAAAAGAAATCGTTGGAGTACCGTTTAATTTCTTGTTATCATCTTATATATATAAGGTGAGTTTTCATGACCCTATTTTACTTTATTTCACACCTTTCGGGGTGAAACATATTAACTTTATAAATTTGCACTTGTAAACATCTTGATACTTGTAAATGCACATGCAATTCATCTTTACTTTTTTTCATGGTTATTTGGAATATTGTGAGTCTTATATGATGAACATTATATGTTAACAATCATTAACTATTGCTAGCCTAGCGACGTCATAGATCTATGGGCCTGACAAGCCTATTTGGTGCTAAAGCCGGGGTATTGTCGGCTCCTAGTGTCGTATTCTTGAGCACTATGGGAAACAAGTACACTTAGCTAATCGTTTAATCTTGTAATCTTGTAATCTGTCAAGGTTTGATTGTAGCTATATGTTATCTATAAACTTGCTTTATTCGTAACCATTGACATGAATTGCTACTTGTAAACTTTTATAAATATATGTATGCTTAACCATGGAAACTCACCAACTTTCAAAGTTGACCCTTTATTTTTAACATGTTTCAGGAAATGCACAAGGTTGATGATTATCTTTTGAAGCATGCTTACACCTAGGATTTGGACCTAGGAAAATAAATAATATGACTTGAAACTTGAAAACTTGAACTTTTGTTATTTTTATTTCGTTGAGACTCTTGGATGTAATGTTTATTTAATCTTATGATAATCATATTTACAATTAATGGTAGCGTTATGTGGCTGTGAACAATCTTAACCCTCACATCTCGATGTTTCCGCCATTAAGGTTGGGGTGTGACACTTAGAATATTTTCCAAGTTAAGTGTAAAGCTTCCGCAGCAGTTTCTTCTGAACTTTGGCTTCGGAAGATTTTACACTTAGCATTTTTCTTGAGTGTGTAAAACTTTCAAAGCTAGTTCACCTTTGTTCCGAAGTGCATGTTGGAAGACTTGGTTGTTTAGTATCCTTTGGTTGTTTTAGTATCCTTTGGTTGCATCAGCCTCTTAACTTCAGAGGTTCCTACAATATATACTTTGTTTTATTAGAATAGATAAATGCTTTTATTTGTCACTAAAATAACATTTTTATAAAAACATCACATTATATATAAATGTTACATTATAACAAAAATGTAACATATTACATCATACTTTATATTAAATAGCAACTTGGTTGCTACGGTGAACTTAAAGAGTTTATAGTTTGGCCACATAACTTTTAAGAGTTTTGACATTTACTTGGTTGCTACAATAAACTTAAAGAGTTTGTAGTTTGGCCACGTAACTTTTTAGAGTTTTGACTTTGTTGTAATCGCCACCGTAAAAAGGTTTCCAAAGAAGTCTAGGGTGGCGCAATGGGGGAGGTAGATTTCGTCAGGGTATTTTAGCATGTCGTTGGAAGAAAGGTTTAAGGAGGGAGATGTCAGTTTGGGATTGGTTGTGGGTCTTGGGGTCATGGCCATGGTTGCTGGTAAAGGTCGATGGTGAAGGGGTGGTGCTCAAAGAAGCATGTGTGAGGAGGTCACGGTTGAATTGTAGTGGGAGGTGGTGGATGTGGATCCAACGGCGGAACTAAAGGGGGGTCTGAGGGTTCAATTGACCCGCCCGCCGACTAGCCTTTCTTCACAAGAAATCCAATTGTCTGATTTTTTTTATGTTTGACCCCTCAAATTGTCAGTAAAATAGATGAAATGAAGAAGGGAAAGGTAAATAAAGTGTTGATCTGAAGTTGTAAGAAGCTGATAAAGAGTAGAGGACCGTAGAAAGAAGTTAAGAAGATGGAGGGTTAAAGGATGAAGAATATGTTTCAAATCACAAAAATAAACAACTATTTTATTACTAACCTCTTTTACTCTTTTCATCATTTTCCAATGCACACGTAAATTCAAGACTCTTCATCTTGATCAAATCCTTTTAAATATATATTTTTAAGTTGTTATCTTTTTTTATCTTATTCGTTTACATTATATGGTTTTAATAAAGTATTTATTTTATTTTATTTTTATTTTTTGAAATGTGTATTCAACTGTTAGTATCTATATATCTTAATTGAATATTACACTATTTAAAACAAAATATATAATGTAAATTCAATAAGTTTAAACAACATCAAATATTTTTTGGAAGTGTAGGATATAGTGAGTGATGTTGTCGTTGCGGTATCGTGACGAAACTAACCGTTTATAAGCTAACAACATCGTTCCCGACATCTTGGTATTATCAGAACAATATCAGTTTTCGCTTTAATAGTTTTAACGAGCTTAACCGATAATGACTAACTCATGTTGTGTAGCGTGGGAAAAAGACGACCGCACTCCCGCCGCGAAGCGCGGGTGATAAAACTCGTTATATATAAATGTTACATTATAACAAAAACGTAACATATTATATACAAAATCTCAGTTTTGACAGGCAATTTTGGCATATAAATCCAAAAGCGACAAAGCCCCACGATGTAGAAGGATATGTTCACATTGTGGTCATCTTTGAGTGGCAACCAAATGCAAAGTTGTACCCCTTTTAATTACCATCTCCAATATTCACAAGTCATGAGAATTCCTTAAAACACCACAATTTAGTTTTACAAAATCTCAGTACAACTTAACAAAATGAGTGTCATATATCCTTGAAATCAAAGATATTGTTTATAGTTAGAATCTAGTAAAGATAAATGTAGCATACCAAGAAGTAGCAACATGAGAGGTCTGGGCTGCTAAAAGAATGTTTTCAAGACAATAAAAATGTCCAAAATAAGTAGCATAGTGCAAGCATATTATCTATCTTATCAACACTAATTGGGATGGAAAAAAGCTAAAAGTGGTTATGTATTTATAAGTGGTAAAGTTGATCTTTAAGCTTTCAAAATAATACCTGATCTTGTACAAGTAGGCAACCTAGATTTGATATATTCTTGTAAATTGAAGTCTTTGAGGGAGCTGACTTTAATTTGTGCTACAAATCTTCATTGAAGCATATGTTTCGGTAGAGCTACCACTGCACAATAATTAAGTTAAAAAGAAATAAAACGCTTCCCAAATTGAAGAAGAAATTGACTCGTTATCAGCTACAAAACCAAAAATAAATTCAAGACTAACGTAAACAAATTGTGTGTGTTGAAATAGTGGATAAAAGAAAACTATACCGTGCACTATATAAATGTTTGCGAAAGAAACTATTCCTCATGGAGCAACAACATAAACAACCCACATCATCAATCACCATAAAAAAACAACATAAACATGTACACAACAAACAATTAAGCACCAATTTAAACACCAATATATCTAAAAGCTTAGGCACCAAATCAAATGCGGTTAAGAAGCGTCTATGGTGAAACTCAAGAGAAAAAGGGATAATTTTTGTCCTAGTTTATAATCAAACAACCATGAGCATATAAAAGAGCGAAGTTTGAGAAGTGGGAAGCAAAAATTTTTTTTTATCAAGTTAAAATAACTAAAATGCTCTCTTAGGGGCACATGGAGGCTTCTAACAAAATTCATGGATGGTGTTAATAGAGTGAATGTAAACCAGTACTTAGTTGAAACTATATAACTAATACTTTTGAATTAGATGAAAACAATTATTTTGACGAAACCATAAAGATGAAAATAGTAATTTACTCGAAAAGTAGTTATATTAGTAGAAAATATCAAGAATTTAACACTACTAAACTTGGGAAAGAACAATTTACTTTGTGTTTATCGTTTTGTTGCGTAGGTGGTTTTGTTCCACCTTCAAGCTTTGTGCTCAAAATGGGCAGTCTTGCAGTTTTGAGGAAAAGAACAACCGTATCATTAAGGTTATTACGAATACATTATACAAAAAAAAAAAAACACTTTGTGCTAATCTTGTGACAAGTTCATTTCAAGTGTGAATCACATCATGATTCAGAAAAGAAGAAACAGAAGAGAGAAATTAACAGCCAACTAACTGATTAGCTCATAACAACCCTTTTATTCATTACAATGACCATTTAGTTCGTTAGGCAACTATCTAGTACAAGCCAAAATAGCCCCTTAACTGTCATTTATTACATTTGACACCCCTACTTAACCCACATGTATCATTTGACTTAGCAAATCAAACTCTACACTTCCGTTAAAAATAGAGGCGACAAAATGGGCAGGCTAGATATGTCCAATAATAAATCAAAACAGGTTAGGATTGAAACTAATCAATTTTTAGTATGGATCAAAACATGCCAGAGACTTGATTAGGTTGACTTGTGAACATATTTTTGCCCTTGTTTGTAATTTTCTGTGAATACATTGTCAACTTTGGTTATGAAGACAACATAACCAATATTATTAAAATAAGAACCTTAATATTCAATAAAAGTTATAGGTAGTAGTGGGTGCATTAAAATTGTCACCTCTAGACATTCATTTGATCTTCCATTCAAGGCTAATGTCTTGTAGTAATTTTAGGCTAACATCCTTATATATAACTGATATTTCAGAAAAGGAAACTTCAAGGCTAATGTCTTGTAGTAATTTTAGGCTAACATCCTTATATATAACTGATACTTCAGAAAAGGAAACTGATCCTGATAGGATTCCAACAAAGCATAACATCAGAAGGGCCATGTATTGGCTGGTACAAGGTTGCCAGCCCGGCGATTCCTTAGTGTTCCATTATTCTGGCCATGGTTTCAAACAGAAAAACCACACTGGTGATGAAATTGATGGGTATGATGAGACATTGTGTCCTGTGGATTTCGAGACTCAAGGAATGATTGTTGACGATGAAATAAACGCAACATTGGTCAAGCCGATACCTCATGGTGTCAAACTCCATGCCATTATTGATGCTTGTCATAGTGGCACCATGCTTGATTTACCATTTCTTTATAGAATGCACAGGTCTGATATATATGCTAAAATTTGATCATTGTTGCATCTTTTGCGTGACACGTTCCCATTCTCATATAATTGATGATGAAAAGTTTTATCGATGTAGGGTTAGAAGGCATGTATGGGAGGACCATAGGCCTCAATCTGGAACGTATAAGGGAACAAGTGGCGGGGAAGTCATCTGCTTTAGTGGCTGTCATGATAATCAACAATCTGCGGATACACCTGTAATTTCCTATGCTTTTCACTCATTAATCTTCTTGTTTACTTCATGAAATAGTAATCCTTGTTATTGCCTATAAAAAATTTCTGTTGAACCAATAACATGGCAACTGATGCATTAGCCTTTGATCATGTTTATGCACTTTTTCCCTTTGAATAAAGTATTTTAATACTTCTGATATATTGAATTCAATGACATATTCATTCATACAAGCAATTGTACAGCATCACGCAACGACATACCTTGATATATTGAATTCAATGAGAACCGCCATACGCAAGAACGAAGGTCATACACATCTCACATCTCTCCTTCGTCATGGTCGTCGCAAAAGACAGGTATTTTTATCTTTAGTCTAAATCCTTTTACTTGGTTATGGTACGGGTTGACCTGAAATACTTTTATCAAGAAAATATGTTATCATTATCGTTAAAGAGGTATGCCGGGAACTTTGTTGTCAAACATATTAGGGGGTTAAACTACAAGGAAATGAAAACGTTAGATACCTCTCTAACAGATCCCATGACTCTCTAGTTCGGTCCATGCTTATACTATTGAATTATTGGGAGATGTTTTTCTGCGACTTAATTTAAACTTGTTTTTGCAGGAACCACAACTCACAGCTAGTGAACAATTCGATGTTTATACAAAGCGATTCTCCCTCTAGTTTTTAGTATATTCTTTCGGGAGTTTATTGTCATTTTCGTCTTCCATCCAAAAAAGTATTTTCTCTTCTGTGTTCCTGACTTTTTAAAAAGGTGTCATTTACATTGCTTTTCGTTAACTTAGTTAATTGTATTTGTTCAGTTAGGGACATTTAAGTCATTATACAAATAAAAACTTAAAAAGTCAGGGACGAGAGGGGGAAAAAATTTTTTAGATGGAAATTACAAAATTGGCCAAAACTCAGGGACACAAATGACAATTAACTCTTCTTTCGGTTTGTATAGTTTCAAGATTTTCAAGGGAATTCATGGCACGTTTCTTGTGTGATTGTCGATTCATTAATATGTGCCTATTAAAATTTTTGTTTTTGTTGTAAATGCATTCATTATTACCACATTCAATCTCTTTTCGGTTTTTCTTCGCCGAGTTACGTAATAATTTTCTACATTTTAGTTGTTTCAATTGTATTCTACTATAAGGCACAATTGAATAATACATACATTTTTCTCTCAATCTTTTGTTTCTTATACGTTATCAGCACCTTGCTCTTGGTATGTTTTCTCATTCAAGATCGGAGCTTTGTTTTTTAACAAACAAGACAAGCATTCTTTGTTTCTCCAATAAAACACAATTGCAGGTAACCTTATTTTTCTATTTTTTTCTTCTATCATTTAGTTATATGATATCCCTTAAACAAGATGTTTAGATGCTTGGATAAAGATTTAGTTTTTGCTAGACTAGTTCATTTACCTTTTATCAAGTGTTCATCGTAAACTCCGACGCCTTTTTATGTTACGGATTAACCAAAATCTGAGTAGGCTCCTCCTCTATTCTTGATGTTGTTGTGTTCTAGCACAATTCGAAAGCAAGGAGGACACGAGAAGATACTTCTATGTAGGGGGAGAAAGGAGAGGATTTTTACGTCATTTAAGTGTGTAAAATTTTTAATGCAAAAAATATATTTTACGTGCAAAATGATTATCCACTGATTAAATCATATATAAAATAGAAGATGCAACTAAAAATAATAATAATTATTATTATAATTTTGTACGAGTAATACACGATTATACTTTTAATAAATAAAATTTTTTAAGTGTATTAAATTTACTAGTGTTATTATCGTTGCAAGTCTTAAGAACGATGTAAACCGAGGTTCAGACTTACATTCATTGTCATAGTCGAAACTTATCAGTTTTAACCGGAGCTAAAGTAATCCTTAGAGTGTGGCTCAGAACTGATGCTCGGTCGCAGCTTCACACTGGACATGACTGCCAAGCCAAAGCAACCAACACTAGTTGTCATGCATCATCACAATTGCACAACAACCAAAACCATGGGTCTCAGATGATCACATGTCAATCATCATTGACATAAACAAACAACAATGTCACCCAACAAGACGGAAGGGCAACAGACCGACTGCCATATTCACCATCAAAAACACATTAGATCTAAGATTGGGATTACCTCAGGCAAAGATGGAAGGCCTACATGCAAGGGACCACACCGACATCAACACTATGACTGTCGCCGCCATCAACCGAGGACCAAAACGGAGAAACTTTTATCAAATCTTAGGGACACGGTCTAATCCCTGAGGGTAGTATTTTATCATGGTGTCGGGCCAAGCCGAAGCAGCCATCGCCTCCGCCACCTCTGGCATTCGGTTCGGTAGGGTTGGAAATCTAAACTGGGTAGAAATAAAGACAGATGGGCGCTGTCGCGCTAAGCCACCCAAGCAAGCTAAGGTCCAGTGGAAAAGAGATCAAACCATTGATCGATGAAGGTAATGCACTCTCACTTAACAATGTTTCAGTAACAGGACTTTCAAGAAAGCTGTGTATTATAAAAAAATTTAATTCTACACTTTATGAACTCATAAGAAGTGAATGTATCGATATAATCTATACAAACTCTTTCTTAAAAGAGACATTTTCATCAATCATAGTATTAATGAAAAGTCGTGAAACAGTATAAGAACAGTTTACATAAGAAAAGCCTGAAAAATAATACGATCAAGTTATATTAAGACAAGATTAAACAAAAGGATTTAGACCAAATGAATATATAAAATGACAAACCACTATGGAACTTTAATTTTCCAAATTGAAGTATGTCCACAACAGGACCATTTTTCTTGCTTTCTTGATGCATACTCGAACATATTATTAACAAAGGAATCCATAGTGTGACGTTTATCTTACGACTCCTTTAGAAGTCTAAAAGTTCAAATATATTCATAATTGGGTTATGGGGTGGATTAGGAAGCTGAACAACATATGAGAAATTAACCATTTGTGTAGGCTATATGCAGAATCTGTCAACTTTTTTTTTTATTTATGAATCATAAAAAAAGTTTGGTTTCAAATAATGCGTTACCCACGAGCCTGATGTTCCAAACAATGTAATAACCAAATAGTCGAAGAGGTAATTACTATAGGCCTATAGCTTCAAAAATACAATTAAAACACATAGATATTTGGAGTCATAAAAAACCATTAAATATAGCTTGAAATTAACAGAGATAAACTTAGATCCCATCTATACATAAAATGAAATTTGTAGTTTGAATTGTATTGAATTTATGCTTAGGAATCGTAAGAGTCAAGAACAAAGAGTCGGTATTTTTATTGAAAGGATTAGTTGATTACAATGTGATTAGGGGTATTTATACCCTTACAATATGATAGTTAATTAACTGCAACTATCATTAACAGTAACTACCAAACTAACTCTAACTAACTAAAGATGTAGGGGCTGCCGTGGGGTTGCCGACGGTGGTGGTGCTTGGGTTGTCGGTGATGTGTATCAAACTTAATCCAACAATCTCCCCTTAAATTTGACATCCTTCAAGTTTAATCTTCCAAGCGTTCTTGTATCATCTATCAAAGATTATCTATACTTGATCTTCATCCACACTGACATTCATGTCATCATTCTTGCACTTGCATTCACTACACCTTTCTCACGTCCTTCTTGTCTTTATTCAACATATATATATTGCACTTTTGAACCTTCTAATTGTATTAATTTGTTTCACACAAATCTTCGTCATTTACTAGCTTTGATCCTTCATAAAACAACTTCAAATGTTGCGTCACACAACTTTCTTTAGTTGTCTCACACAACTTCTTGATCATTCTTGAGTCACACAAGATTATTGCACCATTTCAAACTTAAATCACTCAAGTGTTGATTGTCTCACGTAATTTGCTTTCACAGTCTTCTTTTAAACCGAGTCACACGGTGTTTTCTTTGGTTAATTCCTGCACGGTTTGATCCAGTCACACGATTCAACTTCGGTTGCGTCACACAATATATTCTTCAATTGTGATCGCTTCACACGATTTGGTTTCTTCTCTTTGATCGCATCACACAACCACAGTTGATGATCCATTCAGTGGATTAAAATGAATGTACCCTTCACAGGTTACTCTCGTGTCACACAGATAGGTTTGATCGTGTCACACGATCATTTTCTGTTTTTTTCATATGGTCATAAAAAAGGGTAGTATCTTCATCTTCGGTTTCAATTAGAAGAGATTTATCCTTTTTGTGTTTGTTATTGGGAAATTCATATGCATAGTGCCTAACTTTTTCACATCGATAACATTCAATTTGTGACTTATCTTTTGTACTTGTTGCTTCTTGATGATTATGATTGGAACCTTTTTGATCTTCATGATCTTGTTGAAATCTTCCTCGTCCACGTCCATGTCCACGTTTACATCCATTTCCTTGTGGAAATCTTCCTCTATTGTTATTTTGGCTAAAATTATATTTACGTCCATTTCTTCCTTTGTGGTGTGTAAACAACAACTTGTTCGAATAATCTTTTTCTTTATCCTCCTTGTAATGAATTCTTTCTTCGTAAGTCTTTAGTCTTCCAATTGTCTCCTCGAACGATATAGTACTAAATCCGAATATTGTTCTATGGATGCAACTATTTGTAAGAATCATTCGGGCAATGAATTTAAAATTTTGTACCAACATTGCTTCATCGAAAGTTGATCCAAGATTATTAGCCTTTGATGCAATACTATTTAGCCTTCCCGTGAATTCGTCAATCATCTCATTATCTTTCATTTTCATCATTTCAAATTCTGAACGTAGGCTTTGAATTCTTGCCTTTCGCACTCGGTCTACTCCCACATATCTAGTCTTTAATGCATCCCATATTTTTCTTGCAGTTTTAAATTTTGAGACTTGAAGTGTCAAATCCTCTGGTAATACTTGGAATAGATATGAAATAGCAGTCTTATCCTTTTTTGTGTCACTTTGAGTTTCAATTTGTTCACATAACTCATTTGCTTCGAGAATAACTTTTATACGGGTTGACTACACCGTATAATTTGAAGAATTTAGTATTGGACAATTAAAATTTGTTAACGAACCTCATTTTTATGTTACCATTTTTCCTTCCAATCCTGATTTATTCTTGTTTTCGTCTCCCATAATATCTTGATGTATGATCTTAATGGTGTTGATCTTATTTAAAATTTACTGGACTAAATTGAATAAAATCACAACTTTATGTCCTTTAATAAAGACTTTATTCTTTTGTCCTTGATTGTAAAATTCAAAATTTTATTTGACTTTCTGTCTACAGAAACACGGGTTTTTTTTCTCAAATAGGGTTTTTGGTCTTTAACGTCTCTAATGAAACCCTCACGACTTCGAAGATTCCAATCGTTTGAATACTTCATGATTTCAAGGGAGAAGCGAGATGATTATGAGATCGATCTGTATCCTTGTCCTTTGGTAGTGTTGTGAATTTCAAGTCGATTTCGTCTCTGCTTCTATACAATTTTTGAATTCCGACGGTCCTTCGCGGGATTGAATGGAAACGGTCTTTTGTGTTGAGAGGTATGTTGATTTTTAATTTCGATTTTGGTTTCTACGTTCACAGCAGTCTCTGTTTCATCTACTCGATCGAGTCGCTTGACCTTCTTCCTTCCACAATTGATTCACTCGAATATTTCTTCACAAGTTGCTCCCAATAGCGTCACGCTCTGATACCAATTGTGGTTTGAATTGTATTGAATTCATGCTTAGGAATCGTAAGAGTCAAGAACAAAGAGTCGGTATTTTTATTGAAAGGATTAGTTGATTACAATGTGATTAGGGGTATTTTATACCCTTACAATATGACAGTTAATTAACTGTAACTAATATTAATGGTAACTACCAAACTAACTAACAGTGTTAAGTGTGGTGTAGGGGCTGCTGTGGGGTCGCCGACGATAGTGATGCTTGGGTTGTGGGTGATGTGTATCAATTTTAATCCAACAAAATTAACATGAGTTCTGAACTCAAAAAATGAAGCTAAACAACATTAAACAGAAAACCATGTGAGATATTTTTACAAAGACATGTGCACATAGGAAGGTTATGGACCTATGACTAAATCATAGATGATTGTTATACACAAAAAGATGTTGGAAAATATTAAGACATAAAAATATGCATACCAAAAAGGAAAAAAATGTTATAATATAACAATAATTAACACAAGATTAGTGTTATAGCTCAAAAACTTTAGAGAGAATTGCTAAAGCAAGAAGAGAAATGTATAACTCATGGAAATGTATACAAGAGGTACATTTTCTCATCTATATTGAGATAGACAAGTAAAACTATTTGGTAGATAAGTAGTAGAGTAAACTTTTCTACAAGTTTGACAAAGAGTTCGTCCACTTACAGTGGTAATAATTTATAATATTCCCCCTTGAATGACACTTTTCAAACTTCAAGGGTTTAAGTATTGGCTCATTAAAAAACCTTACTAAAGAAAAACTCAATGGGAAAAAACTTTAGCTACTGTAAAAAGAGTGTAGCTTATAACTTCCCCTCAAATTGTCTTATGTTGATCATCACATTGTGTGTACATGTCATATGCCAATATCATAAATGTGTTTTTTGAAAATTATTGTAAGGAGTGCATTTGTGAAAAGATCAGCTAACTTGTTACTAGATTGAACGTAAGGTTTTGAGTGTATGAAAAGAATCTTGATGATATATGTTTTCTTCCATCACTTTTGACATACCCTTCTTCCATTTTCAAGACACATGTTGCATTATGTTCATATATTGGTGTTGGATTTATATCGTTCTCCGATCCACAAGAAGTTAATATAAGTTGTGTCATAGATCTAAACAATACACATTCTCTTGATGCTTATGTAATGAAATGAATTCAGCATGATTTGAGGATGTTACAACAAGTGTTTTTTAGAACGCCATGAAATCATAGTTCCTCCATTCTTAAATACGTATCTAGTTTGATATTTTGCTTTATGGGGATTAAATAAATAACCCGCATCTATATAACCAACCAACCCTTATTTTGAATTATTAAGATAAAGCAAGCCTAAATCAAATATACCTCGAAGATATCGAAATATATGTTAAATCCCATTCCAGTGCCTTTTAGTAAGGGCTGAACTAAATCTTGCTAACAAATTAGCTGCAAAAGAAATGCCAGGTCTCTATAGTTAGTAAGATACATACGATCTCTAATTGCACTGAATAATGGTATCTCTGGACCAAGAACCTCTTCATTATCTTCGCAAGGGCGAAATGAATCATTGTCAACATTAATTGATCTAACAACCATCGGGGATGCTTAGAGGATTTGATTTTTCATATTGAAACGCTTTAAGAGTTTCTCAGTATAAGTTGATTAATGCATAAATATTTCATTATACATATGCTCAATCTACAAACCAAGACAATATTTGGTTCTTTCAAGATCTTTCATTTCAAATTCTTTCTTTAAAAGAGCAATTGCTTCATTAATTTTCTTTTATGTTCCAATTATATATAGATCTTCAACATACACAACTATGATCATATGTCCTGATGTTGTTTTCTTAACGAAGACACATGGATAAATAAGGTTATTTATATATCCTTTACTTTTCAAATAATCACTCAAATGATTATATCATATCTTTCCAGATTGTTTCAGTCCATACAAAGATCTTTGCAATTTGATGGAATACATTCCCTTAGGATTTGAGCTTCAAACTTCAGGGAGTTTAAAACCCTCAGGAATTTTCATATAGATGTCACATCTAGTAATCCATACAAGTAAGCTATGACAATGTCCATAAGACACATCTCTAAATTTAAGAGACTGCTAAGCTGATTAAATATCTAAATGTCATTGCATCCATAACATGGGAATATGTTTCCTCATAGTCAATTTCTAGCCTTTATGAAATACCTTGGGCTATAAGTCTAGTTGTATACCTTGTAACTTTATTTTTCTCATTTTGTTTTCATAAAAAAATCCTTTTATACCCTACAAACTTTACGACCTTTAATGTAATAACAATAGGTCCAAAAACCTTTTGTTTGTTAAGTGAATTTAATTCAGCTTATGTAGCTCCTTTCCATTTATCCCAATCATGTCTAATTTAACAGTCACTAACTGATTTTGGTTCCGGATCATCATCTCCACTTATGATGTCACTTGCTACGGAATAAGAAAATATTTCATCAAAATTTTCCATTTCATCTCGATTCCATACTTAATGTGTGTGACCATAGTTAATTGAATTTTTTTTGTTATTATCATCCACGTCCTCCTCATGAGAGGTTTTGATATTTAGCATTGCGTTAAGATCATTCACTTTATCGCCAGCTTCATTTTCAAGAGTTTTTCTTTTTGAGGATTTTTATCATTGAAACCGATTGGTCTTTTATGAGAATCATGGGCCATTGTGTTATCTATTTATTTATTTAGGCTAATGTGGGGCTAGCTCACTTGGTAGAGGCTTTGCCTCTTATAGGGGAGGTCCTGGGTTCAAACCCAGGCAATGGTGTAATATGGAGTAATTTAGGAGTAGGAGAGGTTTGCCGTTCAAAAAACATTTATTTATTTGGAATCTCAACTCGAGCCGAAGCATTAACAGCTAGTATATGATATTTAGTAACTTTATTTGAATAAGTAAATGCATAAGAAAATTGATTGGCAATTTTTTGCAGGTGCATTATCTTCTGAACCCCTATCTCACATTGTATAGTCCTTGTATCAAGACACAATAATGAAGGAACATACCATGAGACATCATTTTCTTGTTTTTTCCTTTCTCCCCCTAATGACGGGTAAACTGACTCGTTAAAGCGACAATCAGCAAAACGTACTGTAAATACATCACTCATTAAAGGTTCAAGATATCTTATTATGGAAGCTGATTCATATCCTACATATATTTCCACCCTTCTTTGAGGACCCATTTTGTGTTATGGTGGTGCAATAGGGACATACATAGCACACCCAAAAATTCTAAGGTGGGAAATGTTTGACTCATTACCCAAAAACAAGTTGTGAGAGAGTATTTATAATTTGCACTTGGTCTCACATGAATTAATGATCTAGCATGCAGATTTGCATGACCCTAAATAGACATAGAGAGTTTTGTTCTCATTATTAATGTTCTCGTGTAACACCCGAAATTTTATTAAAAAGGAAAAGAAAAGAAGAGTAAAAAGAAGGAAAAGTGAAACATTTCAAAGTAAAATGGGTTAAAGTGTGCAAGTGGCAAATGTGTCTATTATGGGTTCAAAAAGCAGGGGATGGCCGCCCACACCCCCATTTCACACTTGCTTTCGGCTGCAAGAAGAAAAGAAGAGGTTTCAACCGGATTTTAGTGTGAGAAAGCTGAATTCTCCTAGAAGGTGAGGTTTTCTTGTATTTTCTGCTTGGTTTTCAGCTGTGTTCTAGCTGCTGAACCGATTCTTACGTGTTTCTTGTGTTGGCTGTGTGTTTCGGTGTGTTTAGGTGCTAGGACTCTCGTTTGCTCTTGGTTTGAAGAAGCCTTACTCAAAAGCTGCTAGAGGTGAGTTCTAGATCCCCTATATTACTTGTTTTAAACTAGTTTGGGGCTGATGTGCATATTAACTGTAGTTTTGCAACTATAAGATGATTTTTTGTGTTTGTGTCTGTATTGTGTGAGATGTATGTTCTGAATGTCTTCTTCGAAGTTGTATGTTTTGTTCTAAGTGTGTTGTATAATAGATTCATGTTAAGGATGTGATAGAACGAGGATTTCGAACTGGTGGAATAGTCTAAGTAATGTGTTCATCCGCATTCGCGGAATCAACCGCATTGGTTTTATGTTCCATAGTTAAGTATTTTTGTTCATCCGCATTTGTATGTATTCATCCGCATTTGTATGTGTTCATCCGCATTTGCTGGTCTTCATCCGTATTTGCTGAACATTCAACCGCATTAGTTTTATGTTCCATAGTTAAGTATTTTTGTTCATCCGCATTTAGTATTGTTCATCTACATTTGGACCTATTCATCCGCATTTGGACCTGTTCATCCACATTTGGTTCACCTGCGTATCTTTAGACACTTAGAATATTTTTCTGAGACTTTCATCCGCATTTGCTTGTCCGCATTTGCTGAACATTCAGCCGCATTGGCTTATCTTCATCCGTATTTCTTTTGGCACTTAGGATTTTCTGGAACCTGGGAAATAGAATGTAGTGTTAAGTTCTAAAATGTTTTGGTGGTTTATGCCTGTTGATGTTATGTATGATTGTGGGCTATTATTGATGTTCTATATTACATATTATTATGTGACTTTACGTGGTGTGTTAATACTCTTGTACGTAAAGTATTATCATAATAAAAGTGAAAGATGAAGTTAATGAAAGTGGACCATAATTAATGAATGAAAGACTTGCAAGCCAGGCGAAGGAGGTTCACAACTCAATGAGGTAGTTGTCTGCTCAACTGTGTGCGGTTTAGCTAACCCTTGAAAATGCGCACAGGGGTCTAATCTTTGTGATTGACCATGATGGGATCCTTGTGTACCCTGGTACTGTGTCAGCTTTTTAGCATGATGTGGGGGTTTATTGATAAACCCTGGCACAGTACCAGATTTTTAGCATGACGTGGGGTATGGCATGTGACAGGATCCATATAAGAAAGTGGAACGATTTTAATAAATGAAAGAACGAACGATGACGAATGATGATGAAAGATAATATATGAATATTATCTAAATGTACCTATGATGTGTGAAGACGGACGAAAGTAAAGGATATTTTTATATTAACGAAGTATTTTATTTATAAAACTAAAACTCACTCAACAACGCTGACTTTTTATATGCACTTCAGTTGCCAGGTAATGACGTTGCTGAGGGTGGTACGGGGGTGAAGCTACGGCAAGCAAAGACTGGCATCCATCTCATGCAGATATAATATTGTTGTTTTGTAATGCAACTAAATATTCTTTTGTAACTTTAATTAACGATGTATTACTTGGCAAAAGTAATTATTAATACATGAAATGGTTTTTGATAATTTTTCCGCTACAATATTTTCCTATGTTAATATAATTTAAATGAGATCTTAATAATGAATGTTGCAGCGAATGACCAACTGTGGGGTTTTCGGGTTCGGGGCCATACAAGTTGGTATCAGAGTCAACTAAACTTAAGCTGAGAATAGGACTGAATGGAAGGATGCCAACCCAGGTAGCTACGTGCCATCAGGTAAATTTTCATGAAGTTAACTTGTATTTTGTGCGTGTGATGCTTGATTTATGTGCTCTTAGTAGATTTGGATACTGATGTAGTCAGGATAGGAAATGCTTGGGGGATGAAGAGTATAGTAAGTGGCTAACCACAACTTGCCACTGTAGTTAGGGACTTACTATACTTGACAAAGTCTAAGCTATTACCTTGAATGACCGTGTTGGTGTTTAAATCTCATAGTGTTTAGAGGATGGCTGGTGGTAGATCTTCAAAGGTTTTTCGAGGTGGAGTACAGAGTGGTCGTGGTGCTGGACCACGTGCCACAAGAAACAAGGCTAAGACTGCTGAGACGAATCCTGCAGAGTGCGAGCTTCATCACCATGAAGGCGGTGATGAGAGTGCTAACCTGAAAGCCTCTGTGAAGGAGGCAGTAGTGGAGGAAGTTATCAGGTCATGCAGACAATTCTGCCGTCTGTGGTGACTGAGGTTATTCGTGCTGTGAGGGAGGATGAAAAGAAAGAGAAAGACCAGAGGAAGAAAACTATTAGGAGAGGGGGCAAGGAGAGAGGTTTAGGTGAAGGGGAGCAACAAAAAACTAAAATGGTTGTCTCTAGTGATGAAGAGAAAGAGGAAGCGGTGCAGGAAACTGCAAAGGGGTGCAACTATGGGGCAGTCCAAAGATGTAAACCCCCGACTTTTGATGGAAACGGGAATGCTGCTACTGCTCACAGATGGGTAAGAGAAATGGAGGCTGTGTTGGATATCAGCAAATGTAGAGAGGATCAAAAGGTGAAGTTCACTACCCACTCATTCGTGGACTCGGCCTTATGCTGGTGGGACTATATTGTCCAGGCCAAGGGTAGCAGGGTGATTGAGAGAATGAGGTGGATTGAACTAAAGAAGATGGTGATCGAGGAGTTTTGTCCTCACAGGGAACTCGACAAGATTAAGAGAGAGTTCTTACAGTTTGAGGAAGGAACCATGACACACCAGCAGTACACAACTAAGTTCAACGAGATGGCAAGGCTGGTACCAGATCAAGTGACGCATGTGTCAAGAAAGATCAAGAGGTGCATCCAGGGTCTGCCGGCGGATATTCGTAGGCACATGATCGCCGCCCGGCTGAGTATGTTTAGGTCGGTGGTTGATTTGGCGAGGAGGTTGTATGATGAAAAAGAGGAGATGGCAGTAGTGGAAGTGAGTAAGAAAAATGGTGGTGACAGGAACTGGAATGGGAAACGATTTGGTCGTGGTGGATTCACCCTAACAACAAAAAGGCAAGGGTGGCTGATCAGAGGGTAGTGTCGGCAGATACAGGGACAAAGCGGTGTGGTAAGTGCGGGAAGGAGCATACGGTAGAGTGTAAGTGGGGAGTAAATCTTTGCTTTCAATGTGGGAAGGCATGGCACATGGCAAAAGATTGTAGGGCAATGAGGTGCTACAACTGTGGTGAGATTAGGCATATGAGCAGAGACTGCAAAAAGTCGAGGGCTGAGAGCTCTGGGGCAACGAAAGGAACTGAGAATGAAGGGCAGAGGGCGAAGGCCAGGGCATTCACTATGACCCGGGAGGAGGCTAGGGTGGACCCCGATGTTATGTCAGGTACCTTCCTAGTAAACCAAACTTGTGCCTCTGTACTATTCGATTCTGGTGCTAGTAGGAGCCTTATTTCTGCTGCCTTTTGTGCTAAGTTGTCTGTTAGAAGTAGAAGTATTGATAAGCCTTTCGATGTAGAAACTGCCATTGGTAAGTCTACTAGAATTTCTGATCTGATAGAGGATTGTGACATAGAGTTGGAAGGCCATAGGTTCTCTGCTAAATTATACGTGATGCCCCTAGGCGAATTCGATGTAGTTCTAGGGATGGATTGGCTAGCAGCCTATGAGGAAAATATTGTGTGTCACAAGAAGATGATTTGATTGATCGCGCCTGATGGGAGTTCGGTGACGATTTACGGCGATAGGGTCAGTACGGTTCCGAAGGTAATTTCAATGGTGGTGGCAGAGAAGTGCATGAGATGTGGATGTAGTGCCTACCTGGCTTACGTGAAATATGTGGATTCGTCAGTACCACGATTGTCTAACGTACCGGTCGTGTGTGACTTCCCAGACTTATTCCCGGAGGATCTACCAGGTGTGCCACCAGACCGCGAGATCAAGTTTCAGATTGATTTAATACCGGGTGCCCAACCTGTTGCCAAGGCACTGTATCGACTAGCTCCCTCCAAGATGAAGGAACTAATGGTCCAGTTGCAAGAGTTGCTGGATAAGGGGTTCATCCAATCGAGTATCTCTCCCTGGGGTGCTCCGGTCTTGTTTGTAAAGAAGAAGGACAGTAGCATGAGGATCTGCATCGACTATCTTGAGTTGAACGAGTTGACGGTGAAGAACCGGTATCCACTACCGAGAATTGATGACTTGTTTGATCAGCTCCAAGGTGCCAGTTGGTTCTCGAGGATAGATCTCTGATCTGGTTATCATCAGCTAAAGGTTAAAGAACAAGATATTCCAAAGACCGCGTTTCGGACATGATATGGGCATTACGAATTCCTTGTTATGTCTTTCGGTTTAACCAACGCGCCAGCTGCTTTTATGGATCTGATGAATCGGGTGTGTCAGCCTATGCTAGATAAATCTGTGATTGTGTTTATCGATGATATCCGGATTTATTCGAGGAGCAAAGCAGAGCACGCCGGTCATATTCAGGTGGTGCTGGGGATACTTAGAAGGGAGAAGCTGTATGAAAAGTTCTCCAAGTGTGCGTTCTGGTTGTGCGAGGTTCAGTTTCTGGGTCATGTGGTCAACCCTGAAGGGATTATGGTGGACCCGGCAAAGGTGGAGGCGGTGATGCAATGGAAGACTCCAAAGATGCCATCCGAGATCCACAGTTTCTTGGGTTTGACGGACTATTACAGAAGATTCATCCAAGGCTTTTCCAAGATAGCTACACCATTGACCAAGTTGACCCGCAAGGATGTGAAGTTTGTATGGGGTCTAGAACAGAAGAATGCTTTTGAAGAGCTAAAGACGAGATTGTCTCAAGATCCTGTTTTGATGTTATTCGAAGGGAGCGAAGACTTAGTGGTCTATTCGGATGCTTCTTATTCGGGGTTGGGTTGCGTGCTGATGCAGCGAGGGAGGGTAATAGCCTATGCATCCTGACACTTGAAATCCCATGAGGCTAATTACCCTACTCATGATCTGGAGTTGGAGGTTGTGGTCTTTGCATTGAAGATTTAGAGGCACTACTTGTAATGGACGAAGTGCACTATCTTCATTGACCATAAGAGCTTGAAGTACTTCTTCGAGCAAAAGGATCTCAATATGTGGCAAAGGAGGTGGTTAGAGTTAATCAAAGATTATGATTGTGAGATCCACTACCATTTGGGCAAGGCCAACGTAATGGAGGATGCCCTTAGCCGAAAAGAGAGACCCGAGCCTATTCGAGTAAAGGCTTATCAGTTGCTAATAACCTCTGACATGATGAAACAGGTCAAGGAGTTTCAAGATGAGGCGTTGAAAGAAGATCGCCTAAACTCCGAAAGAATGAAAGGCCTAGTCATGGAGTTAGGTGAGAACACTCTCGAAGTTAGAACCCGCTTCGGGAGTATGTGGATTTCTTGTTATGGAGACCTACGGGGACGAATCATGGATGAAGCTCATAAAACTCGATACTCAATTCATCCCGGTGCTACAAAGATGTATCAAGATATGAAGAAAGATTACTGGTGGCCGGGAATGAAGCGCGATGTAGCGGAGTATTTGAGTAAGTGCCTTACTTGCTTGCAAGTGAATGCGGAACATCAGAAGCCATACGGGAAGATCCAACCCTTGGTTATCCCCGAGTGGAAGTGGGAGCACATCACCATGGACTTCATTACAAAGTTATCACGTACAGCAAGAGGGTACGATGCCATATGGGTGATAGTTGACCGTTTGACGAAGAGTGCTCACTTTCTACCGATTCGCGAGACGTATTCATCTGAGAGGTTGGCGGATCTATTCATCAAAGAGATTGTGACTCGTCATGGTGTACCGGTGTCTATAGTGTCTGACCGTGACACTCGGTTTACATTAAGTTTTGGAAGAGATTCCATGATGCGATGGGGACGAGGTTGCACATCAGTACGGCTTACCATCCCCAGATAGATGGTCAGTCAGAAAGAACCATTCAGACGCTTGAGGATATGCTCCGAGCATGCGTCATTGATTTTAGAGGAAGTTAGAACGAACACTTACCGTTAGCCGAATTCTCATACAACAACAGTTATCATGCCAGCATTGGTATGCCTCCATATGAGATGCTATACGATAGGAAGTATAGAACGCCTGTATGTTGGGGTGACATTGGGCAGAAGGAGTTAGGGAGCATCGAGGTGATCGAGGCTATGGACGAAAAGTTAGAGAATGTTAGATCTAGGAATAATAGGTCTAGATCATTTTGTATAGGCTTAGAACTTTAATCAATACATGTAATGAATATTTGTAATTCATTATGTATATAGGTTAACCCATATGTGCGTTGATTTATGTGTATGATTACAGGTACAAACATTATACTTGGTCAATTTCTGAAATTGACTAAGTGTAAGAAACATCTACGGATGAACATTTTTGTTCTTCCGTGGATATCTTTCTTACAAGAAATTCATTAGAAGATCTTCTACGGATGAATATGGGTATTCACTGATGAACAAACACCACACATGAAGAAACTGAAGCAAAGTTCCTTCAGAAGAACAAAGTAGCTGCGGAAGAACCAGACACGTACTTATATCATACAAGTGTTTCAAGTCAACAAGTCAACAAGTCAATCACAGACTCCAAGAGATTCACTGTTTTCTTAACAGAAACACGCATGTCTATAAATATGAGTCCTAGGTTTCACATCAAGAGTAGTAAGAGACGGCAACAAAAATACCATCACATCGTTTCGCACGATCAACACAAACCCTAGCAGTAGTCACATCAACACACCAAAAATCATAAACGCAATCATAGCATAGAATTTTGTTAGCAATTATTATTTGATTCTTTGTAATCATTAATCAATTTTAATGAATTACGTTTGATTCAAAACATTATTCTTTGCATATTGTTGATATCGTTTGAACATTTATTGTTTATTTTCTCTGGCATCGATATTTATTAATTAATCAATTAAACAACGATTAATGGTAATTCTGCGATCATTAATTCGAAACCAATCTAACACTGATAATTCCTGATTGGGATCCTTGGATTCACAGGTGGTATCAGAGCCAAGTGCTCATTGATCTAGATCGATTGATCTATCGGTGTTAGAATTGTTTAATTAAATAGATCTATCAGTTTTCTGACTAGATCTATAGTTTTTTTAAGCAAAAGTAATTTGGTGTGAAGATTTAAAATTCAATAAATCAATGATTTGTCTTTCAGTGAGTATTGTTACATTGCTCGGTTAACATTGATCTATATTCAAATTAATTGAAACATAGATCTGTGTTATTGGCCGACTTTCATTAACTGTTCATAAGAAACTTTGTTTTAGTTAAAACTTCAATATTTGACTAAAATGAGTAGCTTTGTCGGTGGATCATCGTACCAGCCTCGAAAGTTGGAAACAAAAGCAGACTTTAAGTCCTGGAAGATCAAGTTCAGAAATTATGTGAATTACACTGATTCTGACTTATGGGTATCAATAACTTAAGGTCCTTATATTCCACCCACCCTTGGGCCGGATAATAATTACAAAAATCAACCCATAAGTACAAAAGATCTATCACCTGATGATGTTAAAAAGATTAAAGTTGATATTAGAGCATACAGTTTGCTCAGTATGGCTTTACCTGAAGAAATACTAATCAGGTGTGAGAATTATAAAACAGCAATTCCTTGTGGAAGATACTTCATACTCTTTGTGAAGGGAGTGATGAAATCAGAAGCATTAGGAAGGACACACTTCGCTCACAATATGAAACATTTCATCATATTGAGGGTGAATCAATTCCTCAACAACTCCATAGGTTTATGCAATTGGTAACCGAGATGAACATCATAGAGTTGAAGTATATGTTGGACCCTAAAAGGATCATACATGCCAATTCAATTGGTGGATTGATAGTTGTTCTGCTGAAATCTCCCCAAGTCCAAGATCTAATGCGCCTGTGTTTGTTCTTCCGCATTAACAAATGCGGATGGTCATCAATGCTGATGACCAAACACCAATGCTCATGATCAACTCAACATCCGCATTTGTCAATGCGGATGACCAAGAAGAAATGCTGACAAGATTAGAACATCCGCACTAGACAATGCGGATGTACAGAAGAAATGCTAATGAAGACTTTTGTACTTAGACTAGTTCTGATGTATAGGTTAGGGTTAGTTTAGACTTTTGTTCAGGCATATGTCAGCCTATAAATAGAATAGAAATCCTCGTATGAGAGGGGACCGAGACTGACTGTTGTTAGACATTAGACAATCAGAATATTTTTGCTTTGTAATATTTCAAGGTGTATCATTACAGTTCATGCTGAAAACCCTAGCATTCATTGTAACCGTTTTTCACCTTCTTTAATACAAAGAGCATTTATGAGTATTATTCAGCATTCAATGTTCTGTGATTGTTTGATTCCGCCTTACAATCATTGACTCAATCATCATATTCGGTCCTTGTTGATTCCCATCAACAGAGAATATCATTCTCAAACCCAGTCAATTGGTATCAGAGCCTTGGCTCTCGGTTCTTCTTCAGATCTGCTCAGATCTGAGCTGAACTCGATAGATCTGGTGATTGAGTTGCTGATAGAGTGTTCGACTACCTCTATTCAGTATACAAACTGAATATCTGCTGAAACTCATTGACAGTCACTGTTCATCAGCATTCTTCATCTAAAAACTAATCTGTGAACAGTTTCTCTTCCATAAAATCAGTCCAGTAACATAAACAAATCTATCTAGATAAGCCTGTTTTGGACTATTTGGACTACTTGGACTTGTTGAACATAATAATCAATTTAATCCATATTTAAACCAGTTAAAAACAGCTTATTAACATGGACTCACATAATTTTTCTGAACTTGGTCACACTCCTAAACCCCCTATGCTTAAACACAAATCTGAGTTTAAGCAATGGAAAATCAGGTTCATGAATTACATTACAGGTGTAGATCTGGACTATTGGATATCGATATGTAAAGGGCCTCACATCCCAGTGACACTCTCTGCTGATCAGGCTGCACTGTACAAAACCTCAAGAATACCTATTGAGGATCTCACTCTTGATGATGATGACTACAAGAAGATGAAAATTGATCTCAAAGCTTATTCCATTCTAAGACAAGCATTGAAGATGGATGTGCTGAAAAGACTTGAGAAGTATGGAACAGCTAAAGCTATGTGGGATGCACTGTTAATAATGTGTGAAGGAAGTAGTGAAGTAGCTGAAATTAACAAGGATAAGCTTGTTAATCAATATGAAACCTTTCATCACTTTAAGGGGGAGTCAATCTCTAAACAATTGCATAGATTTGTGCAGCTCGTGAATGATTTAGAGATTATGGGGTTACATAGAAAGTCAAAGAACTGAACAAAAAGATGCTTCACAGTCTTCCAGAAAGTTAGAAACAAAATGTAACCATGCTGAAAAACACTCTTGATCTGGAGAGCACCACATTTGATATTTTGATTGCTAAAATTGAAGCTCTTGAACTTGATGAAAAGAGCAGAAATCTAGGTGGACCTAAAGTCATTGAGGCATACAAATTTCCATCAGAAACTCATTCTATGGAAAATGCATTCATTACTTAAGATGATGACTTCCTCTCATCGAGAGATCAATTAAAAACAACAGGATTCATTGCCACACCCTCAACAACCAAGCCATCTCCTTCAATTCAGTCAACTGGATTTGCTACCACTCCTACAAGTATATCTGAATATAAGAGAACTGAAGAGCAAAAGGCCACTTACAATGCCTTTGTTGCAAGTTTTGAAGCTTATCTTGGAGGAAGACTCACTTCTGCTCATTTGATTCAAGAAGACTTGGAAGAAATGGATCCAGATGATGTGGAAGAAATGGATCTGCAATGGCAAATGGCTATGATTGCAATGAGAGCCAAGAAGTTTTTCAGAAAAGGGAGAAAGCTGAGTCTGAATGAAAATACAAAACTTGGATACGACAAATCCAAAGTCAAATGTTTCAATTATGGTATGACTGGCCACTTCTTAAGGGAATGTAATGCTCCAAAAAGGAACAACCACTGTATTCAAAGAAATTCACAGGGCCAATCATCCCCACAACCAAGCGCAAGCTACCACTCCAGCAATCATCAACAGCTGCATCACTATCAACAACCCTATCAAAGTCAGTCACAACTGACTAAGCTAGCTCATGGAAGCAGCCAAACTACTTCAAATGCACTTGTCATCAGACAAGATGGAGTATGTGATTGGAGCCTATATGCTGAAGAAGTAAAGCCTCAATTTCAGAATCATGCTCTTATGGCTCACATCAATGATGGCCCAAATCCAATGCCATCTGAGGTAAAATCTAATCTTTGTAGTGATAAATGCATAGCTGAACTGTAAGGATATCGTGAGCACAATCACAAATTGGCTGATAAAATCAAAGAAGAAAAGGTAAAATCTGAGATGCTTAAAAGAGAAATCAAAAGTTTTGAAATAAAAATCAAATCTCTCATTTCTGATATTGAAAAACTACATGGTGAAAAGTACACTCTTTCAGCTGAGAATGAAGAGTTAACTGAAAAATTAGCACAATCCAGAGCTGAGCTATCAGTTACTGAAGTGAAACTTGAAAAGTTTCAACTGTCTTCAGCTAAGCTGCAAGAGATGCTTGATTCACAAAAGGAGCACAATGATTTGACTGGGATTGGATACAATTCATGTCCTCCACCATATAATGACAATTACACAGTCATGCCTGAATCTGTCACTTTGTCTGATAAAATTGAACCTAAAACTAGTAAAGCTAAAACAATAATAACACAAATCACTAATCCTCAAAATAAACCAAATGTTTACATTGAAACAAATGAGGAAAATTAAGTTAGGTCATCCTATCAAAATCAAAGAGTACTCAGACAAGACAGTGAATGTCATTAAACCAAGAAGCCCGATCAAAGCCATAGTGCCTTTTGTGAAATTTGTTCCTGCAATTTCGAAAGAAAAGCAGAAAGCTGAGATTTCAGTGAAACCTTCTGCTGAAAGCAGTTCTGATTGTGATTTCAAATCTCCAAACAATTCAATCAAATCAGACACCGTTTCACTTCCAAAGAACATCAAAACTCCAAAAACTTCAAAAAATCAAAATCAAGGCTGACCCTCAATTGTCAAAACCAAAGCAAGGAGTTGGTTTTGATATTTTTAATAAAGAACATGTAGATCAATTCGAAAGGGAATTGAAGAAAATGGTAAGAAAGCAGAAACAATCTAGGAAGAACAAACCTAGTAGAGTTGTGAAACAAGCTACTAAAAAGGCTGATTATGCTTCCTCACCAAAATCAAAGGTTGAAACTCAGTCAAAAACTGGTAAATCTACTGATTCAACATCAAGATCAGCTTCAAGAGACAAAAACATGTATTGTGATGTGTGTGAAATGTCTAATCACAGTACAGATAGATGCTTTTTCAATCAATATTGCTCAATCTGTGACATGAGCAATCATTCCACCAAAAACTGCTATTTTAATAAATATTGTTCAGTCTGTGATATGACCAACCACAATACATCTGATTGTTTCTTCAAACAAAAAGGGTTGAGAATTCCTCAACATAAGCACATCTCACCAATCTCATCTGTGAAACCCAAAATCAGAAATCACTTTCTTAATACTCAATTCAGGACTGTCATTTCTGATCGGGATAGGGATAACACAACCGAGTCAAGGAAAATACGAGGAAACAAATGTCATAACATCAACCAAACACATGATTTTCATAATTCAAAAATGATGTTTGATAATCAAAAATGGGTCAGGTTTCTTAAAAGAAACAAGGATCAAAGGTTTCATTATTCTTCTGACTCTTCAACTGAAATTGATAAGATAAAACCTGCAAAATATCATCAATCTCCCAGAAAACCTCACTCAAAGTCACTATTCAATGAAAAGTACCAAGAAGTTACTATCATGGATAGGAACGGGAAACCCAAGACCATCATGGCTTGGGTTCCACATTCTAACTAATTTCTGTTGTGCTTGCAGGGTCATTCATACAGGTCCAATAGTTTATGGTACGTGGACAGTGGATGCTCCCGACACTTGACTGGAGATCGTTCCCTCCTTCATGATTACAAGCATATTCAAGGAACTTCTGTGGCATTCGGTGGAGATTCACAAGGTGGCAGAATCACGGGTGAAGGATCTGTGACAAATGGGATGTTGAGCTTTGATCAAGTGAACTACTATGAACAACTGAATTTCAATCTGCTCAGCGTGTCTCAGATCTGTGACAAGAAATATTCTACTCACTTTACTGACACTCATTGCTATATTCTGAAACCAGGATTTCAAATTCCTGAAGAATGGGTTGTCTTAAAAACACCAAGGAAGAATAACACATATGTCTTAAACCTCAATTCTGCCACTCCAAAAGAAGAAACATGTCTTCTGTCTAAAGCATCCTTTGATGAGTCATAGCTTTGGCATAGACGATTGGGACACACAAACTTCAAAAACATGAACAGATTAGTCAAGGAAAACCACGTCATTGGTTTACCTCAAAAAGAATTCCATTTTATTGATCACTGTTCAGCGTGTCTCAAGGGAAACAACATAAGTCTTCCCACAAGCCAAAACTAATGAACACAACAACTCTCCATTGAAGCTGCTTCATATGGATCTTTTTGGACCAACTCATGTTATGAGTATTGGAAAGAAACAGTATTGTTTGGTGATCATTGATGACTTTTCCAGATTTACATGGGTCTTCTTTCTACTTCATAAAAACGAAGCGTCCCAATTGATAAAAGATTTTATCACAAAAATTGAAAACCAACTTGATCATAAGGTCAAAACAATTAGAAGTGATAATGGGACAAAATTTAAGAATGAAGATCTGAGTTCATTTTGTACAACCAAAGGCATTGCTCATCAATTTAGTGCAGCTAGAACTCCTCAACAAAATGGGGTAGCTGAAAGAAGAAATAGAACACTGATTGATACAGCAAGAACCATGCTAGCTGATGCTAAACTGCCAAACACCTTTTAGGCAGAAGCAGTTAATACATCGTGCTTTGTGCAAAATCGAACTTTGATTGTAAAAGAAACCAACAAGACGCCTTATGAACTTCTTTTTCACAGAAAACTATTTATTGGATTTTTAAAGTCATTTGGTTGTCATGTCTCGATATTAAACACCCAAGACTATTTGGGAAAATTTTCATCTAAGTCTGATGAAGGATTCTTTGTAGGTTATTCTTCTGTTTCAAAGGCTTACAGAGTATTTAATCCTAGATTAAATATTATTACAAATGTTCAATTCAAGGAACATTCGTTTCCCAAATCTACAAATGGTCCTGACTGGTTGTTTGATATTGACTCTTTTACAAAATCTTTTGATCAATTTCATTTGTCTGATGCAGGAAATCTACATTCAGCAGAATCCTCTTCAGGAGTAGAAAGAAGAGATGAATTTCCAATGATTCCTCCAACTTCTACTGATCAACTAACTGAAGATGTTCCACTACAAGCTGACCATGTCAGACAACCATCTCAAAATCAATGTGTTTTAACTGAAGCTGGTCCAAGCACACTACCATCTCCTTCAGAAGATCCTTCATCTGAAGTCAGAGATCAAAATCAAGCTACTCCTTCAGTTGAACCTGAAAGAACCTCAAATGATGGAAGTAATCAAAATGCTGCTGATGTTGAAGCAGGAACTGAAACCGGTTTTGATTATTTTCATAACTGTCCCACAGTTCAAGATGAATCGGCCTCTCACCAAGATGATTGAATTTCTCCAATCTTGATGTAACCATTGCTGGTGAATCAATTCCAACCACCAGAACACACAAGAATCATCCAGTTGAAAGCATCATTGGTGATCTCAATGAACGGGTGACAAGAAGCAAGTCGAGCATAGCAAACATCTGTTTGTTCTCTTGTTTTCTCTGTCAAATAGTACCCAAAAACATCAAAGAGGCTCTTCAAGAAAATAGTTGTATTGAGGCAATGCAGGAAGAGTTGCTACAATTCAAGAAACAAGAAGTATGGCAACTGGTAGACTTCCCCGAAGGACAATACCCTATCGACACCAGATGGCTGTACCGAAATAAGACTGATGACAGAGGGATCGTCATCAGAAACAAAGCAAGATTGGTAGCAAAGGGCTATACACAAGAAGAAGAAATAGATTATGACGAGGTGTTTGCTCCTGTTGCTAGACTAGAAGCCATACGACTATTTCTTGCGTACTCTGCATCCATGAAATTCACTCTTTATCAAATGGATGTAAAGTGTGCATTTTTGTATGGAAAGATCTCTGAAGAAGTCTACGTGAGTCAACCTCCAGGCTTTGAGGATCCTGATTTCCCTCACAGGGTATTCAAGCTTGATAAAGCTTTGTATGGCTTACATCAAGCCCCTCGAAAATGGTATGAGACTCTGTCATCATTTCTTCTTGAACATGGTTATGAAAGAGGGAAGATCGACCAGACTTTATTCAGAAAGAAAAAAGGGAATGAGATGCTGCTTGTCCATATTTATGTGGATGATATCATATTTGGCTCCACTAACAAACAACTATGCCAAGACTTTGAAGATCTTATGCATTCAAAATTTCAGATGAGTGCTATGGGAGAACTCACATTCTTTCTAGGTCTTCAAGTACAACAAACCTCCAGTGGAATCTTCATCAACCAGTCAAAATATGTAGAATCAATGTTGAAGAAGTTTCACTTTGCAGCCTGTCAGTCCATCAGAACACCGGTTGATACAAAAGTGAAGATTGGTCCAGATCCAGAAGGCAAATCAGTGGATCAGACTCTCTATCGGTCTATGATAGGTTCTCTTATGTATCTAACAGCCAGTAGGCCTGACATCATGTTTGGTGTTTGTGTGTGTGCCAGGTATCAAGCAGATCCCAAGGAATCTCACGTGAATGCAGTCAAGAGGATATTCAGATATCTTAAGGGCAAACATGCTCTTGGACTATGGTATCCAAAGGATGGAGACTTCAATCTCTATGCATACACCGACAGTGACTACGGGGGATGCAATTTCAACAGAAAATCCACATCTGGCGGTTGTCAATTTCTTGGTCCCAGACTGGTGTCTTGACAGTGCAAGAAACAGACCAATGTGTCAGTATCGACGGCTGAAGCTGAGTACATAGCAGCATCAGCTTGTTGCTCTCAAGTTCTCTGGATTCAAAACTAGATGCTTGACTATGGTTTTAACTTCCTGCACACCCCAATTCACATTGACAACACAGCTACAATTTTTATTACTAATAATCCAGTTCAACACTCAAAAACACACATTGAAATTAGATATCACTTTTTGAGAGATTATGCTGAAAAAGGGTTAATCAAATTGATTCAAGTTCATACTGACAATCAATTGGCTGATCTATTTACCAAGGCATTTGAACCTAATAGGTTTGAATTCCTAGTTCAATCAATTGGCATGATTAACCTTGAGTAAAATGAAAAAAATTTTTTTATCAAATATCACAAAAATAAGTCTTTTTCTTGAAATTTGTGGCTTATACTTTTTGGGAAATGATATAATTACAGTCGTTATATCATTCACGGTGCTTAATACAAAATTTAAAAGACTGTCATGACTTACCTGATATGTAGGTAGGCTCAACTTGGAAAGGAAGATACATGCTGTGATGAACTAAATATTCATATTCAACTGTGAAATTCTCATCTCATAGTACTGGTAAGTATCAGCTTATTCAAGTGTATGTGTGTGTAACAACTCAAACACACCAGATAATGATGAACTATGAATCTCATTCACCTGCACCAGTTTCTTCTTTGTTTTGCTAAGCAAAGACCTGAAGAAACAAGCACATAGTGCTGATGTCATGATCCAAAAGATTCCCAATGTGGAACACATTCACCTTGGATGAATTAGCAAAAGAGTATCCAAAAAGAATCCCATTATGGATCACCTTCCAAAGTGAAGTGCAAAAGAATCCCAATATGGATCAAAATATCAAAAGGATCAAAGTAAAAGAATCCCAATAAGGATCAGTGAAATTGAGATCTCATAATTTAAGTAACCTGGTCATGTAAGATGTGAAGTAGTAGTCTACCATGCATTACATGAGAATGGTTGATCAACCCATGTTTCTGTGTGTGAGGTACATGTTGAATATTCAAATCAATCAAAACATGATAATGCCACATACAGTATAATATTTACCAAGTATGAGTTTAAGAGGACAAACATACCTTCAATCAATAAGTTCATAAACATGTCTATTTTACAATCAAAAGATTACACTTGTGTAATGTAGAATTTTTATGATCCCAACAAAAGTATACCTCCTCTTCATGCAAAATTAAAGAGATTTTATGATCCAAAATTTTTAAATCCTTAAAATTTCTATCTAAATAAGGATATAAATTTTAGGGGGAGAAATTTAAAATTTTGATCAGTTTGTACAGGTTGTTTATTTCTTAATTTTTATAAAATCAAAAAAAAAATCTGACTGTGTTGGTGCAGAAGTTATACTATAGTATCTCAGCTTATGTAGACATTTAGGTGCACAAAAGTCCAAGATCAGTCAAACTCTGGGAAACTTGTATGCATCAAACCTGATATACAAGTCAATCCAAGCAAGAATTGACAATCCCAACATCTGTCAAAACTCCATAAGAAACAAGTGAAAAGTATAGACAGTTCTTCATAACAGCCATCAGTTCATCAGAAAATAGAAAAGAATTCAATCTACAAAAACATTAATTTTTGATTAAGTTCAAATATTAATGCGGGTAAGTGCATTGGTTAATGCGGATGAAGGTATCCCTGGCATATAACCAATGCGGGTAATTGTTTTCATACTAGTTAAAACAAAGTGAAACTAATGCGGACAAAAGTGTTCAACCGCATTTGTCTTTGCAGGTTTCAACTAATCTTACATGGAGCAAGCTCCATAATGTTAGTGGCTATCTTGATCCTGATGTTACTGAGGCAGAGGGTTTGAGAGACATGATCAGATTCATCTTAACTACCAGAGTTGTTCATGCTATTACAGTTAGGCCTATCATCTATGAGAGACTCATAAGGTCATTCTGGAGCACTGCTGAGGTGACAGAGATAGATGGTGTAAGGACTCTGTCAGGAAGAATAACTCCTGATCATAATTTGGCCATTACTGAACAGACTGTGAGACAGTGTCTGTAGTTTGGTGATGATGCAAACTCTCCTCTGGAATTAGAAGATGATGAAATCATAACTTTCTTTGCAAACATTGGGTATGAGGGAGGTTATGAAGGAAAGCAGATCGTCAAGGGGTTGGTTGACTTGCAATGGAGATTCCTCATTCATCTCTACCAACATTGCCTGTCAAAAGAAAGACTGGATGGAATGACATATCAGTGACCACCTCTTCTGCTATATGTGCTCTGTGCACAAACAGGCCATTCAACATGTCTGCTTATGTGTTTAATGGTCTGGTGTCAAACATTCAGGAGGGTAGAAGATACAATTTCCTCATGTATCCTAGATTTCTGCAGTGTCTTATCAATGAAGCTTTCCCTGAGATTATACCTGAAGGACCAGTGATGGATATTCCTCACTACAATGCAAAGTCCTATCAGTACATAAAGAAGAGAGACCCCAGGAATTTCTACAGTGGCACATTTGCTCCTCTATTACCCTGGATGCTGGAACAGATCAACCAAAATAAGCATATTGAGGAACAAGCTCAAGAGGTTTCTAATGCTGAGCCTGTTCATGAAGAAGAGCAAGCTGCTCCTAGTCAACACAATGTTGATGAGCAAGCTGATGTAGCTGAAAAAGGACAGAGGCCAGTGTCACCACAAGTTGATGTAGGTGGTGATCCTCACACTGGGCCTTTCGTTCATGAAGCTGAGATATCCTCTTCATCCTCTCCATATCCCATCCCCTCACCACAAAGATCACCAATTCCCTTTCCACAAACACAGCCCATCATCTCTTCACACATATCTCCCATACACTCACCCCATATTTCACCAATTCATCTTTCTCCTACATCTCCTGTTCATGCATCCCCTGTCTCTACTGAGCCTGTTGAGTTTGTTGATTCTACCAGCTCTTCAGAAGAATCCAATTCATCATCTGATGAGGAGGATCGTCAAAAGAAGATCCCTGTGAGACAAGTTACTTCTGAGGCCGCTCCATCTGAGAGTTATGCTGAGTCAGAGGCAATTAGGCCTGATGCAAAAGATGAGATGATATCAGAACTGTTGCAAAAAGTAGCCAAGATGGAGAAACTCCTAAATAGAAGATCTAGTATCATTCAAGACAGACTTCTAGAGTTAGATGAAAAAGAAAAAGAGTTAAAAGAGATGAAAGAGAAGTATGAGACTGAAAAGAAAGAGAAAGATAAGGAGATAGAAAGCCTAAAGGCTGCTCTTCAACATTCAAAGGATGAAGTCAGTGGTCATGTGGACACTTTGACCATCCAAACCATTGCAATGGAGGAACAAGAAAGCCTGCTGGAAGAGCAATATGATATAATCATGTCTATGCAAAAACAGATAGAAACTTTGAACAAAAGAGTTTCTGAGTTGGAGCTGATAATCATGATAAACCAAGAGGTTGAAAAGAAAAGAAAGGATGATGAAGGTGATAAAGATGAGGGTGGCAAGAAGAAAGATGATGACAAAGAAGAAAGAGGTGAAAGTTCCTCAGAAGAGAGTGATGATGATTCTCCTCATGCTAAGAAATTGAGATCTTCTGAGCCTAAAAAAGAAGCTGAATCAAGTAGTTCCAAGCCACAAGAACAAAGTTTGGCTATGGTGCTGTACACCAGCAAAGATCATGAAGAAACACACACTGAAGAATCAGAGTTCAGTGATATGATCAAGGCTCTTGATAGCTTCACTGCTGAAGATTTCATCATTGATGATGAATTCTGGGAATTTATTGGAAATCAAGGTCAAGTTTCTGAGCCCATTGTAGTGATATCTCAATCTCCTGTCCCTCTTGAGAAGGAATTGAGCCTTCAGCTTGTACTTGTTATGATTCTCACTGAGGAGCAAAAAGAATTGATCAAAAGGCTCTGTGAACAACAACAACAAAAGGAAGAATCAGAACTAGAGTCAATAGAGAAAATCCCATCAGCTGCTGAAGAAAAGGAAGCTGAAAAATCACCTAAAGAAGCTGAAATAGCTGAACCCTCTTCTGATCCAAGAGTACAAACATATACCAGAAAGAGAAAGTACCTGTCTGAAAAGGAAAAGGGTAAAAGGCCTATAGAAGAAGATCCTCCAAAGAAAAAGCATCAAGATGATCCTCGGAGCCTAGTTGTTATTGCTCAATTTTTAGAAGAACATGAAAAGGCTGAGGAACAACTGAAAATGAGGTCAGTAGGCATAGACCTCAAAGAAGGAGAGATAGAGGTTGGATATGTGATTGATGAACACATAGACAGAGAAAGCCCTGAAAAGCCTAAACCCTCTGTCCCAGAAATGTTAGATAAAGCCCGAACAGATGATTTGATGACCAAAGCCTTATTTCTCATCAATCATGGCTATGATCCAGATGAAGTTTTTGGGATGACATATGAGGGGATGATAGCAGAAGAAGAAAAGCTATAAAAACTACTGGACCCTACTGTTGAAACTGAGTATGAAAAGACTCATTCTCCCAAAACTCAAGCTGATAAACCCTCTTCAAAAGCCAAGCAGACTGAAGCCTCTCAATCACTATATCCTAATCCCTATTCCATGACTGATAGGGAATTGAAGGATTATCTGTCTGCTCAAGGGTATACTAAAAGAAAATTGGCCAATATGAAGACTAATTCCCTAAGGGCTGCCATCCTTAGGATGATAAATGAAAAGAAAGAAAGGCTGAAGAAAATGGAAGATGAGATCATCAAAAAGCCTAAAACAAGATTATCTGCACAAGATATCCAGCTCACCCATAGAGACCATGACTCTTTGGCACCTGTTCTACACAGAAATCCAGAGTGGTTTGCTGAGCCTTCCCAGTTAATACTTCAAGAGGGGCTCACCACTGCTGAAATGATCAAAGGTGTATCTACTCCACATGGCAAGACTGATCAGAAAATTATTGCCTGGAAGTATGATAGTGACTGGAATATGTTTATGGTCAAACGGATCTCAGGGTTAGTTCAATTCTTCACTGAGTATACTGCTTTAGTGAACTCCCTGCAGATTCATGATCTGAAAGAACTAGCTGAACTGGAGCTCATCAATCATCAGGCTATGTTCAGGGGTTATGAGTTTGAAGACATTCTGAGAATGTTCAAAAGGACAAAAAACTTCAAATCTCTTAAGGTTATCTGTATGAGGAAAGATAGATCCTTTGTTAACCCTCTAGAGAAGAAAAAGACAAAACCAGCTGAAGAGGTTGTGTTTCCTGAGCTCAAGGTGAAGCCAACTGAATCTTTAAAGAGAAAGATGGTAGCTGGAACTCATTCCTCCAAACCAATCTCAAATGTTTATTATGATGAAAAGACATATGAGTTGGTTATTGAAAGAAAATGGGAAGGAAAAGAAGGTGCAGAAATTAGATTGTTTAGTGGATATGAAGTGAGATTGGTAGATGAATCTTATATCCACCACATATACACCAGACACTTCAGAGAGTTAAACAATAAGTTGGGTGAGGAAGACATGTACTTTTTCTTAAAATGTATAAAGATTCTGAAGATGGCCTTTGACAGAATCAAAGCTAAAAGAGAGCAGAGAAGAAAGAAGAAGACTCCCTTGCAATTGGAGAACATAGTGAAGCTAGAAGTGGATGTTGATGGAGCTTTGTTGATCCATAGAGATAGGTTGTCCACTGTGTCAATATAGGAACCCATTTCTTTGAAAAAGCTGCCTATGGAAGCCATCTACACAATGAGCCAAATGAAGATCCATGTGCTAAACCGAGAAAAGATGACTGAAGCCAATGACTTTGTCAACATGATAAAGGCAATTTTGGATCACTCACAGGCAGAACCTCTCATCCCTCCTCAAGCTGCTCAAGACTCAGCAGAATCCTCACAACCTCATCCACCATCAAGACCTTGAAGTAAATAGGCTGTATAATCCTTAGGGGGAGTATTGTTGGACCCTGAAAGGATCATACATGCCAATTCAATTGGTGGATTGATAGTTGTTCTGCTAAAATCTCCCCAAGTCCAAGATCTAATGCGCCTGTGTTTGTTCTTCCGCATTAACAAATGTGGATGGTCATCAACAAATGCGGTGTTTGTTCATCCGCATTTGTCAATGCTGATGACCAAACACCAATGCTCATGATCAACTCAACATCCGCATTTGTCAATGCGGATGACCAAGAAGAAATGCTGACAAGATTAGAACATCCGCATTAGACAATGCGGATGTACAGAAGAAATGCTGATGAAGACTTTTGTACTTAGACTGATGTATAGGTCAGGGTTAGTTTAGACTTTTGTTCAGGCATATGTCAGCCTATAAATAGAATAGAAATCCTCGTATGAGAGGGGACCGAGACTGACTGTTGTTAGAAATTAGACAATCAGAATATTTTTGCTTTGTAATATTTCAAGGTGTATCATTACAGTTCATGCTGAAAACCCTAGCATTCATTGTAACCGTTTTTCACCTTCTTTAATACAAAGAGCATTTATGAGTATTATTCAGCATTCAATGTTCTATGATTGTTTGATTCCACCTTACAATCATTGACTCAATCATCATATTCAGTCCTTGTTGATTCACATCAACAGAGAATATCAATCTCAAACCCAGAATGTGGAATTGAACAAAAAGATGCTGCATACATTGCCTGAAAGCTGGAAGCAAACTGTGTCCATGTTCAAGAACACCATTGATCTCAAAGCAACTGGCTTAGATACATTGGTAGGTAAAGTTGAGGCTCTTGAAATGGATGAAAAATCAAGAAACAAGAGTGTGAGAACACATGTCACACCTTATCATTTTAAAGAAACCAAAAGTGCTGGAAGTGCTTTTATCTCTAACAATGATAGTGACAACTCTTGTACTTTGAGTGAAGATGAAGAAGTGAGCTTTTATGCATCAAAGCCTTCAAAGAAATCTTCTCAAAGTAAATCAAGAAAATAAAAAGGAAGACCTGATGATAGAAAAGATGCATCTACATCAGCAGCAAAGTCTTCAACAAACAACAACCAAGCAGAGCCCATTACTGTGATTCTGGATTCTGAAGAACAAAAAGCAACATTTACAGCTTTTAGTTTAAGTTTTCAAGCCTACTTGGGAAGCACCTTAACACCTGCAAATATCTGCCAACAAGACTTGGAAGAACTACATCCAGATGTAGTAGAGGAGAAGGATCTTCAATGGCAAATGGCAATGATTGCTTATAGAGCCAAACAATACTTGAGAAGAAACAAAAATTTGGCTGTAGCAAGCAAAACATCAAAGATTGGTGTTGATAAGTCAAAGGTAAGATGTTTCAAATGCAATCTCTATGGGCACTTCTCAAGAGAATGTAATCAACAATCAAATCCTGACATGAGACAACAGCAGCAACATCAGTCTCATCAGCATCAATCTCATCAAACAGCAACATCTCAGAGATCTTATAGACAACCACAGCTAACCAACTCATCCCCACCAGCCACAAATGCATTAGCAGGACCTTGTAATTCTAAAGAAACTGGGCTGATCATTCTCCAAGATGTAACATGTGACTGAAGCATGTATGAGAAGGAAGTTTTGGAAGAAAATCAAGCTTTAATGGCCCACATGGAGAACAAAGTTCCACCTATGGCTAGAGAGGTAAGAGATAGATTGTGTTCATCAGTGTGTGTTGAGGAAGTTGAAAGATATAGAGTCCATGCTCAATAAATAGCTGATAAAGTAAAAGAAATAATGATTTTGAATGAATCTCATATAAGAGAACATAAGTTATATCAATTCAAAATTAACTCTTTACAAAAAGATTTAGATAAATTTGTTTCAGAAAATTACAGCTTAAAAGCCCAAGTTGAGCCTCTAACCACTTCCTTAACTAAATCCATGGCTGATCATGCATCAACTGAAGTGAAACTTCAGAAGTTTCAACTTTCATCTCAGCAATATGAGAAATTATTGAATTCTCATATTGAATCAAAGAACAGGTATGGGTTGGGATATAATGCTGTTGCACCTCCTTTGAATGATAACTATACAACTTTACCTGAATCAATGACAAATAGCTTGTCAAATCATTTTGTGCCATGCACTAAGTTTGAAACATAATGTACTGAACAAGTTAATAATAATGAATTTGAGGTGAGTGAAACTGAGTCTTCTGAATCAGATAAAATCAAACAAAATGAATCAGAATTTGACTTTGATGGATGTGATGACTTGGATGATTCTGATGAACATGATGATAACTCTGCGGATCAACTGAACATTGGTAAGAATGTTTCAGTTGAAATAATCATTCCCAAAGTACTTGAGCAAACAAAGTTGCCATATCCTCCAAAGCAAAGAAACATGTTGAAGACTATTTGCAAGAGAATAGCTCAGGTAAATGAAGGTCTTCAAGTACTTCATCAGCAACAAAAACCTTCAACTGAAGTGATTGAGAAGTGTACGTCTACTGAAGTACACAAATCTTCCTTAGAAACAGAAAAGAAGCAAGTATCAGCAGAACTTCTCTGGAAGAAGAAACATCCTTCAGTAGCAAATCTATGGAAAAACAAATCTACTGAATCAGTAGATGATCTGCGGAAGGCAAAAGAAACAACCAACAAGAAAACAACTCAAAAAGGTGTGAGCTCAAAGCAACAAACTTTAGCTGATAAACATGAACCTTTTGACATCATGTCAGGAAAAGGAAAGGAGTCAGCTTCAGCAAAGTTTGAGAAGGAATTGAAGACTCAAAGACAGCAAAAGAAGAAGAAATTGATTGAGTCTGATAATGAGTCAGAAGAAAAGTATTGCAAATGGTGTGACATGAAAAATCACAACACTGAAGACTGTTACTTCAGCAGCTATTGCTCCATCTGCAATATGAACAATCACATGACTTCAGACTGATACTTCAACAAACATTGTGTTATTTGTAACAAAAATAACCATTCCATTCAGGAATGTTATTTTAACAAAAAGAACAAGACAAAGAGCACAAAGAAGAAACAACCTGAGAAGGATGAATCAGAATCTCAATCAAGTGAAGATCAAAAATATTCAAGATTAAAGAAACAACAAAAACAAAAACAAAAGGTGACAAAACCACAAGAGAAATCATCAGTTGATAGTGAACCTTTGAAGAAAAGACAACCTGAACAGAAATCAAACACTCCTCAACAATCAAAGACACCTCACAAAAAGGTGGATTTGAACAATAAGAAGTCAAATGCTAATGATACTTTCTTTGATAATTTTGAAAAAGGAACTCATGTTTCACATTCAAAATCCAAGGATGATGAAACTTTCCACAATCAAGGATCATCATCAAAGTCAAAACAGCAAACAAAGAAAGAGAAGATCCTTGAGGAAGAGTTTGAAAAATCAGAACAAAATTCCACAAGTTCATCATCAAAAGAATCATCCTCACCACAAACAACACACAATGAATCAATTGAATCTAAAATTAATACTGAATCTTCAAGACTCATTCATGAGGAAGTTAAAATTTTAGACTCCACAGGATCACCCAAGATCATTAAGACTTGGGTTTCCAAATCTAATTGATTTCTTTAATTGTGCAGGAACAATCTTAGAGAGCTGACAACAAGTGGTATGTTAACAGTGGTTGTTCCAGACATATGACAGGAAATTATTCTCTTCTCCATGACTTCAAACATAAAAATGCTTCTTATGTGGCATTTGGTGGGGATAAGGAGGGAGGTAAAATAGTTGGTGAAGGAATGGTAACTAATGGTGTGCTCAAATTTGAGAAAGTAAATTATTGTGAAAATTTGCAATATAATTTATTGAGTGTGTCTCAAATTTGTGATCAAAATTATACCACATTATTTATAACACTAATTGTTACATTCTTAAGCCAGGTTTTGCGGTTCCAGAAGATTGGATTCTTCTTAAAGCTTCAAGAAAAGGAAACACATATGTTTTGGATATGAATAATACAGCACTCACAAACAATGAAACATGCCTGCTATCTAAGTCATCAGAAGATGAATCTTAGTTGTGGCATAGAAGGCTTGTTCATTCCAACTTGAAGAACGTGAATAAATTGGTGAAAAATGACTTAGTCATTGGATTGCCAAAGAAAGAATTTTCTTGTTCAAACCATTGTCCTTCATGTTATAAAGGAAAACAATATAGAGTGTCACATAAATCCAAAATAATAAATACAAACACTACACCTCTCAAATTGCTTCACATGGATCTTTTTGGTCCAACTAATATGATGAGCATTGGAAAAAGGCAATATTGTTTAGTGGTTGTGGATGATTTCACTAGATTCACATGGGTCTTTTTCTTAAAACAAAAGAGTGAAACATCAGAAATATTAATGGAGTTTGTCACAAAGATTGAGAATCAACTTGATTTAAAAGTTAAAATTTTTAGGAGTGACAATGTGACTGAATTTGTTAATACTGTCTTAGATTCATTTTGCAGGAATAAAGGCATAGCAAGGCAATTCAGTGCACCAAGAACTCCACAACAAAATGGAGTTGCTGAAAGAAGAAACAGAACTCTTATTCAAGTAGCAAGAACAATACTAGCTGATTCACAATTGCCAATCACCTTTTGGGCTGAAGCAGTGAACACAGCATGCAATGTTCAAAACAGGACATTAATTGTCAAAGAACACAATAAAACACCTTATGAGCTTTTATTTAAAAGAAAACCTTACATAGGATATCTTAGAGCTTTTGGGTGTCATGTATCTATTTTAAACACAAAAGAACAATTGGGAAAATTTTCAGAGAAAGCCTATGATGGTTTCTCTGTTGGATATTCTTCAACATCTAAATCATATAGGATTTACATTCCACAACTAAACATTATGGAAGAAACTCCTAATGTGTCCTTTGATGAATCCTTATTTCCTAAATCTGTAAACGGATCATCATGGTTGTTTGATCTAGATGCACTCATAAACTAATTTAACTCTGGTTATTTGAATGCTGCAGGTACTGAGGATACATGCTATCCATTTGTTCCTCCAAACATGAATGAAGTGTCATTATCTGCTGATCCTCCAAGAATACAAACTTCAAGTATCATGGAACAAGGAACACCAAATAATGTCAATAATGCAGCACAAGACCAAGCAAATGGATCTACATCCTCAGATGCAAACACTTCATCAGCAGCTGCTGACTCTGCATCCGCAGATGAGTGTCCTACATCCGGAGATGTGAATATTGGATCAGCTGATGTTCTATTCACATCAGTAGATGTTCCACATATTGGAGATGGTCCATTTCATTCCAAAGAGTCATTGTCAGCAAGTCAACAAAATACATCCGTAGATGTTCCTGTAACTCATGCGAAAGCACGAAATACATCCGTAGATGTTCCTGTAACTCCTGCGAATGGCACTCACAATGCAGCTGATGTACAAAATGAAAATCATTCAGCTTCCAATGATGATCAATTTGATTACTTCATAAATTCATCATCTCAGCTGGATATATCTGTATCAATGCATATGACTAACTTGGAATCATCTATTCCAGTTGAGTCCATTCCAACAACAAGAATTCATAAGACTTATCCAATAAACAACATCATTGGAGATCTCAATGAAAGAACCACAAGAAGCCAAGGGGGAGCTGCAAACATCTGTCTTTTCACTTGTTTTCTTTCATAAGTGGTTCCTCTAAACATCATAGCTGCACTAAAAGATAATAGCTGGATTGAAGCCATGCAAGAAGAACTTCAACAATTCAGAAAGCAAAAGGTCTGGAATCTAGTTGATCTTCCTGAAGGCCAACATCCAATTGGCACAAGGTGGTTATTCAAAAATAAACTAGATGACAGAGGTATCGTTGTGAGAAACAAAGCTAGGTTTATTGCTCAAGGATATACTCAAGAAGAAGGGATAGACTATGATGAAGTTTTTGCACCAGTTGCAAGAATTGAAGCCATTAGAGTATTCCTAGCCTATGCATCATATAAGAAGTTCACTGTTTATCAAATGGATGTGAAGTGTGCCTTTTTATATGGGAAAATTGATGAGGAAGTCTATGTAGCTCAACCTCCAGGTTTTGAAGATCCTGATTACCCACATAGTGTATACAAGCTTGACAAAGCTTTGTATGGTCTTATCAGGCACCAAGAAAGTGGTATGAAACATTATCATCTTTCTTGTTCAAGCATGGATATAAAAGGGGAACTATTGATCAGACTCTCTTTCTTAAACATGAACATCAAGACCTCTTAGTTGTTCAAATATATGTAGATGACATTATATTTGGATCAACAAACAAGAGACTATGTGAAAGCTTTGAAGAGTTGATGAAATATCAGTTTCAAATGAGCTCAATGGGAGAATTAACTTTCTTTCTTGGACTACAAGTTCATCAGAAAACAGATGGCATATTCATCAATCAAGAAAATTATATTCATCAAATATTGAAGAAGTACAATCTTGCTAATACATCTTCATGCAAAACACCTGCTTCAACAAGTGACAAAATTGTACCTGATCCTACAGGGAAATCTATTGATCAAAGATTATATAGATCAATGATAGGATCTCTTATGTATTTAACTGCCAGCAGACCTGACATAATGTTTGCTGTATGTGTTTATGCTAGGTACCAATCAGATCCAAAAGAGTCCCATCTGAATACTGTGAAGAGGATTTTCAGATATCTCAAAGGGAAACCAACCCTTGGTTTATGGTATCCAAAAGATTAAGACTTCTCTCTCTACTCTTATTTCAGACAGTGACTATGGAGGATGCAACAACAATAGAAAATCCACAACTGGTGATGTCAATTTTTAGGACCAAGACTTGTTTCATGGCAGTGCAAAAAGCAAACAAATGTATTTGTATCCACAGTTGAGGCTGAGTTCATAGCTGCTTCACCTGGTTGCTCTTAAGTCCTTTGGTTGCAAAACCAATTACTTGATTATGGTTACAATTTCCTTCAAACTCCAATTTATATTGACAATTCAGCTGCTATGTTTATCACTACTAATCCAGTTCAACATAGTAAAACAAAGCATATTGAAATCAGATATATTTTCTGAGAGATTGCTCAGAAAAAGGTTTAATCAAGTTAGTCAAAGTGGATACAACAAATCAGCTTGCTGATCTATTCACTAAGGCCTTTGATTCAGTTAGATTTAATTTTCTAATTGAGTCTTTAGGCATGATTAACTTAGATTAATCATCATTAACAAAGAAAAGCATGTGTCTGTCCTTGTAAATAGTAATAAAAAAAACATTCAGACTAACATACAAAATTCAAATATTGTCTTTATTTATTGTGTCTTCTATTTCTGCATGACATATGTTTGGGAAATTATAGTACACTGTGCCTTTGCTTGCTTCCTGAGTTCTTAAATTTCTTTAAAAACTGATCAAAAGTTCTTTGATATGTAAGTAGATTCAACTTGAGTGAAGATTATACTAAGAGCATGCTTAACATAATGAAAAGGTGACTGTTTGTGAGAAACTTCATTTTGAGAATCAAGCAAGTAAGTCTTATCCTGATGTGATCAATTCATTCACCTAAGCACACTATGTAAAACACTTTATAACTTCTATCTTTGCAAATCATATTCCCTCTGTTTTGTGTGAACAAAGACCTGAGTTTATGAACACCATGAGATACATATGTATTCAACTGGTGAAAAGATCATGATCCTCATCATCCCTCTGTTTTGTGTAAACAAAGACCTGGGTTAAAGGCACATCTGTTTTACGTAAGTAAAGACCTGGTGACCTGGTGATGATCATATCTAAGCTCTCTAAAGAATCCATAGTGATCAATTGTATATTTACATAAGAGATTTTGTAGCAAAGCATTTATGAGACAACTCATATGTCTCAAGATAGAATTTATAACTTAATGTACATAGTCTCTAAGTGTGAAAAAGTGATGAATTGACTCACAAACGGAGGACAAACTCTAATGTGAATTGAATGTGGAGCCCATAACAGTTTATCACTAATAAACATGAAAACATGATAAACAGCATGTCTAGTTGATTCCATACTCTTGTTTGGATTTAAGTGGACAAACATACTTGCAATCAGGACTAGAATCAGGTCACATTTCAACAATCATCTCAATCAGGAAGAAGTTTAGTGTTATAGTATGATCCCATTATATGTGTTTATATGCATGTACATATATTTAATTCAATTTTGTTACTTTTAGTTTATTTATTGTGTGTAATCTTTGGACAGTCATGTGCCTTTCATGCTATTTACTTCATAAATTTATGATGCATGCAACACTTTATCATTAATCACAAAATTAGGGGGAGTAGTTAATACATGAAATACATGAAACATAAAAGCTGAATTCAATGATCCAAATTCAAATGAAGGAATTGGAACTTGAGCACTAACTTGGCTGAAGGATACATGAAGTTTTTCAAATTATATTTCATGTGCACAAATTGTCATGAAAACAAAGTCAACAAGGTCCAATAGCAATAAATGGTTCTATCAGTTGATTAGGACCATACAATCAAAAGAAGTTTTAAACAGTGCTCTCTAAGCATCAGTAGAAGCTACAGTGTGAAACTTAATCAAGTAGAATATGCCCATCCATAGATTGGTAAACTACAGTTGTGTTAATATTTTAAAAGTATAATCTATGTTCATAGAGTGGTAATCTATGGATAATCAAGTTATACTTCCAATTATATTTCATTTCTTGATAGTTAGGCATCCGCAGATGTTAAGCATCCGCAGATTTCCTACGGAAGAACAGAAATCTGCGGAATAAATAAATTCTACGAAATTTTAATAAGGAATGTGGGACCCACTTCATTAAATAAATGAATTTAATGCGTCCGAGGGAGCATAAATGATGTTTTTGACCTTAATGTTCATTATTCACTTTTTCAGAGAACTTTGACCTAAAAGAAAAACGTTCGTCAAAATCTCTCCCTCCTTTGTTCAAACATTCAAATTACCACATCAAAACATCAAACAAACTCATAAACTTGATTTCAGATTCTTGATTTGAAGGTAAAACATGTCATAATCATCAATAATGAACTATTTGATTCATTGTCACCATTAAAACTGTTCATATTCTCATATCTATAATATTGATTCTAACCTAATCTTCTTAACTCTTATGAACAGATGGCTAATCGGTTTGCTAGAGAGCATAAGGTGTGTGCCTTTCTCAATGCCGATGACCCTGTATCAGAAGGATGTCGAGATATCATCCGTTATTTAAGAAGATCTAGGCTGTTTTATGCCCTATCAGTGGAGCCTGTGATTCATCAATCACACATTGTTGATTTCTAGAACTCGGTAAGAATAGAAAAAGAAGGAGAAGATGAGGTGATACATGCAGATATTAGGAGTGAACACTTAAGAATTGATGAACAGAGCATTAGGAGAACTCTCAACTTGGGAGATATAGAGATAGGTCATCCGGATGTATTTGAGAATGAATACATAGAAAAGATCTTCTACCTGATGGGGTATGATGGTGATTTTGATAAAGGTGAAATTAAGAAAGGGAGATTGTGTAAGCCTTACAGATTCCTATGTCACACTTACCTCAAGGGCATCTCTAACAGGAAATCAGGATTAGACAGATTTTCAAGACACATCTTATCCGGAATCATTGGTATCTTTGAAGGGAGAACTTACAATTACTCAAAGTACATACTGGGATGTTTGTGTGACCATGTTAGAGTTCAAAAACCTGAGAAGATGTTCATGTTTCCAAGGTTTATGCAACTGATCATCAATGGTGAATTACCTGGGATAGCAAGAGAAGGTGATGTGTTTGTTCAAGCACATCTGGGGAGATCTGTACTGAATAAGATAAGTGGAAAGTATGAAGGAGAAGATATGCCAATGTTTGCACATGTGGCGGATGCTAATGCCAACATTCCATCAGAACTGGTGTGGGAAGATCAGCAAGATAGTCAATCTACTGATGCTGAGCAAGACTTACCTCAACATTCCCCTCCTCAATCTCCCATACACCACCATCATCAATCTCCACAAATCCAATCACCAGCCAGTCAAAACACCCAACCAATCTCTCCAATTCACCCTCAATCACCCATTCATCAACAACCTCTAACTCCATAAAATCTATCTCCTAAGAGTACTCATACAGAATCCATATCAGCTACTCAATCTCAAAACTCAGTACACACTGGTAAGACTGAGTTAGTATCTCAAGCAAGTACCATTCCACTCACAATCACCAGCTCACAAACCCCAGTCATGTCTAACCAAACTGAACCAACATCTCCAATCATTGATCCTCAGCAACAACAATAGCCACACCAAGAACAGGCAGATCAAGCTGTTGAGTCCTGTTCAAGCTCAGCTAGATTAGCCCCTGATGATGTAAATGTTGAAGAGATTGCTGCTGAACAACAAGAAGGAGAAGAAGAAGCCAATTATGTTGATGTGATTGCTTATCATGAAGATGATCTAAGTGAGGATGATATCCCTGTGAGTAAAAGCTACTTGGTTGCTGCGTATACAAAGTTGTAATCAAGTCAAACAAAAGGAAGGAAAGAATACAAGAGTTAAAGGGATTGATAAAAGAAAAGGATGAACAGCTGATGAAACAAGAAGCATCATTAAAAAGGTTGAGAGAAGATGCTCAAATTAATAATGAAGTAATTGATTCACTACATGAACTAAATAGAGAACTGAAAAAGAAGATAAGTGACCTTGAGTCAAATGCCACTGCATCAAAACAATCAAAAGAATCTGCTGAGACATCAAAGCAAATAATTCAATACTCAAGAAAGAGAAGATACTTGGGGACTATAAATAAAGAAGTGATAATAAGATCAAAACCCACATCTCTAGAACACACTCCTTCAGTGGATGTCTCAACCTTAAAGCATATATCTCATGCTAAAACTGAGAGTGATGCTGAATGGGATGAGCTTACTAAAGATGAGTCTCCCAAAGAACAAAAAGAATCAAAGGCTAATGACCTACTAACCACTAAAGACATATTGGAAGAGAGGCCTGAATCAACTATGTTTATGAGCCTGATCAATCATGGGTTTCCCTATGACATGGTTGAGAGAACGAACATGACAGAAATGAAGGAAGCACTGAAGGAATTTGAGCTAGCAAGCTTCATGATCCCATATTGAAATTATGAAACATGCACAACCTTCCAATCAATTCAGAGAATAAAGAAAGAGCTAGGCCATTGTGATACAGCCAAGCTAAACAAATACAATATGACTTGCTGGTTACAAGGTCACAATTATAAAATGCGTGAGTTGAAAGGGAGGTCAGTGGGAGATCTTAGAAGGATGATGGAGCATGTAATGAAAGTTGACCTTGAAACTGGTGTGACATTTCGGACTGAAGCTCCAAATCCAGCTGCTGAGCATCACAACAAAGTCCCTGCTGAGCCTGTCACTATTGAAAGTAAAGACCAGCATAAAGGGAAAGATAAACTGATTAGAGAACCAAGAGAAGTGATACCTAGCAAAGTATGGCCACTTGGAACAACAGTCAGAGAAATAACTGAACAGAAGTCTACCTTGATAGAGTTGTTTGATCACCTCACAACTCCCAACTCCATGGAAGACAACAGGATTATGGCCTGGAAATATGATCAAGAGTGGGATTGTGCAGTCATAAAGAGATCATCTGGAAGGGTGCAGTACTTTCATTATTTAGAACAAGTCTTGTGCATGCCTGAATGTGACATCAGAGATCTACAAAGCCTAATCCTCACTAACTACCTAATTCACCCAAGAGGAAGAGACTTCTCTGTATTTGTGGGTAAGTTAAAGCAAAATTAAGAGATGATGTGCTAAAAGAAGCTAGGAGAGAGGATGATGAGCACAAAAGAAGAATAGAGAGAATGAAAAGATCAAAATCCAACTCCTCTACATTGGTAGATGATGAGTTTCTAAAAAGGGTTGAATACCAAAACAGGAAGGAAGCAACTACTAAAAGCTTTTATGGTAATCAATATACATTACCCATAACTGAATGGGGATATGTTGAGAAAACAAAAGAGCTGGTGCTGCTAAGGAATGCAGAGAACAAGAGAGCTGATCGAATCAGGATCTTTGATCCAGTGGAAATCAAGCTACTCCATCCCAGCTACACTTCATACTTACATGACAAATTCTTCCTAAAGCTGACTGATAAAAGAGCTCAGAATGATCTATGCCTACATGTTCATATGATTCAAGTGATTGATAAACTGCATGCCAAGGCTTACAAGAGAAGAAGATATGAGGCAGGGATTTTGAGAGGATCTAACATCAAGGAAGTGAGTGAGCTGAGGATCTCAGAACAAGATGAGTTAGAGATAGTCCACAACAATAATGTTTTAGAAACTCTTACAACTGAAGAAGATGTTCTGGGTCTCATTTTTGAAACATTACAAAAGATTAGCAAAATGAAGATCAACTACAAGTATGATGATCAGAAAACTGCTATCTCATACTTCTATAACAAAATTATAGCAAGAGTGAAGGAGCTTTCAGCTTTGAAGAACTGATTACAAGTTTCTAAGCCTAAGGGGAGTATTATTAGATCTAGGAATAATAGGTCTAGATCATTTTGTATAGGCTTAGAACTTTAATCAATACATGTAATGAATATTTGTAATTCATTATGTATATAGGTTAACCCATATGTGCGTTGATTTATGTGTATGATTATAGGTAAAAACATTATACTTGGTCAATTTCTAAAATTGACTAAGTTAAGAAACATCTATGGATGAACATTTTTGTTCTTCCGTAGATATCTTTCTTACAAGACATTCATCAGAAGATCTTCTACGGATGAATATGTGTATTCACTGATGAACAAACACCACACATGAAGAAACTGAAGCAAAGTTCCTTCGGAAGAACAAAGTAGCTGCGGAAGAACAAAGTAGCTGCAGAAGAACCAGACACGTACTTATATCATACAAGTGTTTCAAGTCAACAAGTCAATCACAGACTCCAAGAGATTCGCTGTTTCCTTAACAGAAACATGCGTGTCTATAAATATTAGTCCTAGGTTTCACATCAAGAGTAGTAAGAAACGGAGACAAAAATACCATCATATCGTTTCGCATGATCAACACAAACCCTAGCAGTCGTCACATCAACTCACCAAAAATCATAAACACAATCATAGCATAGAATTTTGTTAGCAATTATTATTTGATTCTTTGTAATCATTAATCAGTTTTAATGAATTATGTTTGATTCAAAACATTATTATTTGCATATTGTTGATATCGTTTGAGCATTTATTGTTTATTTTCTCTGGCATTGATATTTATTAATTAATCAATTAAACAACGATTAATGGTAATTCCATGATCATTAATTCGAAACCAATCTAACACTGATAATTCCTGATTGGGATCCTTGGATTCACAGAGAAGATCAAGTCCTTTATGAAGGCGGCAAAAGATAGAAAAAAGTTGTATGCTGACAAGAGGCGTAGACCGACTGAATTCAAGGTGGGTGATAAAGTTATGTTGAAGGTTTCACCTTGGAAGGGGATCATCCGGTTTAGAAAGCGGGGTAAGCTGAGCCCGAGGTATATAGGGCCTTTCTGAGTCATTGCTCGAGTAGGAGAGGTGGCCTACAGGTTAGAGCTACCCGATGAGTTAAGTGGAATTCATCCGACATTCCATGTATCTCATCTAAGAAAATACTTAGCGATGAAGATATGATCGTGCCACTGGAGAACACTGGGGTGGATGAACGGCTCAATTATGTGGAGCACCCAGTGGCCATTATTGACAGAAAAGAGAAGAGGCTACGGAATAAAGTAGTTCCACTGGTGTGAGTATAGTGGAGGCACAGGAAGGGATCCGAGTCTACGTGGGAAACTAAGGAACAGATGAGGCAGGATTACCCACAGCTGTTCGAGGAGTGACAGGTTTCGGGGACGAAACCTATATAAGGGGGGTGGACTTGTAACACCCGAAAATTTATTAAAAAGGAAAAGAAAAGAAGAGTAAAAAGAAGGAAAAGTGAAACATTTCAAAGTAAAGGGGGTTAAAGTGTGCAAGTGGCAAACTTGTCTATTATGGGTTAAAAAAGCAGGGGATGGCCGCCCACACCCCCATTTCACACCTGCTTTTGACTGCAAGCAAAGAAGAAGAGGTTTCAACCGGATTTTAGTGTGAGAAAGTTGAATTCTCCTAGAAGGTGAGATTTTCTTGTATTTTCTGCTCAGTTTTCAGTGGTGTTCGAGCTGCTGAACCAATTCTTACGTGTTTCTTGTGTTGGCTACGTGTTTCGGTGTGTTTAGGTGCTAGAACTGCCATTTGCTCTCGGTTTGAAGAAGTCTTACTTGAAAGCTACTAGAGGTGAGTTCTAGATCCCCTATTTTACTTGTTTTAAACTAGTTTGGGGCTGATATGCATATTAACTGTAGTTTTGCAACTGTAAAAAGAATTTTCTGTGTTTGTGCCTGTATTGTGTGCGATGTATGTTCTGAATGTCTTCTTTAAAGTTGTATGCTTTGTTCTAAGTGTGTTGTACGATAGATTGGTGTTAAGAATATGATAGACCGAGGATTTAGAACTGGTGGAATAGTCTAAGTAATGTGTTCAACCGCATTTGCTGAACATTCAACCGCATTGATTTTATGTTTCATAATTAAGTATTTTTGTTCATCCGCATTTGTATGTATTCATCCGTATTTGTATGTGTTCATCCGCATTTGCTGGTCTTCATCTGCATTTGCTGAACATTCAACCGCATTGGTTTTATGTTCCATAGTTAAGTATTTTTGTTCCTCCGCATTTAGTATTGTTCATCCGCATTTTGACTTGTTCATCCGCATTTGGACCTGTTCATCAGCATTTGGTTCACCCACGTATCTTTAGACACTTAGAATATTTTTCTGAGACTTTCATCCGCATTTGCTTGTCCGTATTTGCTGAACATTCAGCCGCATTGGCTTATGTTCATCCGCATTTCTTTGGGCACTTAGGATTTTCTGGAATCTTGGGAAATAGAATGTAGTGTTGAGTTCTAAAATATTTTGGTGGTTTATGCCTGTTGATGTTATGTATGATTGTGGGCTGTTATTGATGTTCTATATTACGTATTATTACGTGACTTTACGTGGTGTGTTAATACTCTTGTATGTAAAGTATTATCATAATAAAAGTGAAAGATGAAGTTAATGAAAGTGGAACATAATTAATGAACGAGAGACTTGCAAGCCATGCAAAGGAGTTTCACAACTCAATGAGGTAGTTGTCTCCTCAACTGTGTGCGGTTTAGCTAACCCTTGAAAATGCGCACAAGGGTCTAATCTTTGTGATTGACCATGATAGGATCCTTGTCGCGTACCCCGGTACTGTGTCAGCTTTTTAGCATGACATGGGGGTTTATTGATAAACCCCGGCACAGTACCAGCTTTTTAACATGACGTGGGGGTATGGCATGTGACATGATCCATATAAGAAAGTGGAACGATGTTAATAAATGAAAGAACAAATGGTGATGAAAGATAATATAAGAATATTATCTAAATGTACGTATGATGTGTGACGACGGACGAAAGTAAAGGATATTTTTATATAAACGAAGTATTTTATTTATAAAACTAGAACTCACTCAGCAACACTGACTTTTTATATGCACTTCAGTTGGTAGGTAATGACGTTGCTGAGGATGGTACGGGGGTGAAGCTACTTGGCAAGCAAAGAATGGCATCCATCTCATGCAGATATAATATTGTTGTTTTGTAATGCAACAAAATATTCTTTTGTAACTTTAATCAACGATGTATTACTTGGCAAAAGTAATTATTAATGCATGAAATGGTTTTTGATAATTTTTCCGTTGCAATATTTTCCTATGTTAATATAATTTAAATGAGATCTTAATAATGAATATTGCTGTGAATGACCAACTGTGGGGTTTCCGGGTTCGGGGCCTTACGTCTCGCTATTAAACATAGACATTTGATTAACAACTCAACTAAGCCATTTTGTGTATGTACATGAGCAACGAGGTGTTCAACGATAATTCCTATAGACATGTAATAATCATTAAAATCATGTGAAGTGAATTCACTAGCATTATGAAGTCTTACCCTTTTAATAGTGTAATCAAGGAAATGTGCTCATGATTTAATAATTTGTGTAAGAAATTTGGCAAATGCTACATTACAAGTTAATAACAAAGAGACATAAGACCATCTACGTGACGCGTCTATCATAATAATAAAGTATCTAAATGGTTCACATGGTGGATGAATTGGCACACGTATATCCTTGAGTTCTTTCAAGAAACATAGGTGATTCCTTTTCAACATTTATAGGGGAAGGCCTCATAATTAATGTTTCAAGAGAACAAGATGTACACAAAGAAAGTTATCTGATTGTAAGATCTTTTGATATTTCAATGGATGCCCATAAGCATTTTTAATTATTCTTTTCATCATTGTAGATTCTGGATGGTCTAATTTGTTATGCCATAAGTTAAATGTCTTAGGATCACAAAATTTTTCTTTGACTGCCAAATATGCACGAGGCATGTTAATATGTGTTTAATGTAAACTAGACTAGAGCATTGGCGGTTATTCCAAAATCTGATCTTCGCTTATGATATGTAAATATTTTTCATTATCAACAGTCGTTGACTGAGTATCATATCCATTATGATATATGTTTTTGATAGTTAACAGATTTCTTGTTGATTTTAAGGAAAATAAAGCATTTTCTATTATGAGTTTTTTTTACCATCTGGTAATGCTAAATTAGTCTTTTCCACCCTTTCTATCAAGTTTGTAGGACCTGATATTGTATTAAACATTCCTTTTGTTGGTTTAAGCTCATAAATATATTTTTTAGATCAATGTATATTATGCATGGCTCCACTATCCGCTTTACATATATCTGTTTAGTGTTCATTTTAATCTTGAAAGTATAAAAAAATAAGTGAATAACGACAATATTAATATATTTTAACAAAAACCTTATTTAATCGAAAGAAAACCATTACTTGAAGAAAAAGACAATTAAAGATAGTTATAATAAGGAAAACACTTAATTGTTGCATATAACTATTATGGTCAAGAAACATTTGTTTCAAAATTTCATATCAAAGTCGGCAATGTTTAGCTCAACATTAAGATCATCAAAGCTATCCACATAGTTCACTTACTTCTCTTTTCTTTTAATCAATGCGTGGTATATATCACATAGATATGAAGCTATGCGATAAGCCTTTGACTAGTGGTTTGTGCTTCCACATCTAAAACAGGATGTGCCATTGTTTTTAGACCCACAAGCTTCATCCCCTTTATTATGTTGGTTGGAATTGTTATTTATGGAGCGTGATGATTGGTAGTTCTTTGATTTTGACCACGGCCTCGTCCCCACTTTCTTTTAGAGTTTTTAGTGTCATTTTTAGTAGCAACATTTTCTTTTGGAATCAAAGCTTGATGATTTTTCATTAAAAGCTCGTTATTTTTTTTCTACTACGATGAGAAATGAATTTAGATAAGAATATCTTTTAAACTTTTGCAACCAATAATGTTGTTTCAAGTTTATATTTGAGGCATGAAATATAGAGAAAGTTTCTCTAACATATCTTGCTTGGTGACATTTTGTCCATGGAATCGAAGGGTTGAGCATATTCTGAACAAAGCAGAGGTGTAGTTATTTACTTTTTTGAAATCCTAGAACCTGAGATTGTTTTATTCATCTCTAGAAGTGGGAAGTAGAACTTTCCTTTGATGATCAAACCTGCTTTTTAAATCTTTCACAAAACGTACTCATCTTCACAAATTGTCACATCTTGTCAATATGTTTGTGGAGGAAGACATCAACTTTTGTCTTGTCTTGTTTTTTTTTCAGTTAATTCCCTCAGTTATCGCTTCTAAACACCCATTGATTTAAGATGCTGTTTTACATGCACCGTCCATGACATATAATTATCTTCGGTGATATTAAGACCTAGACATTCAGGTTTGCGATGTTTTCCATTTTATTACTAAATGCAAATAAGGTAAATATTAGAATTATATACTCATAAGAATCGAGATAAAATACAAAGGTAAAACTACAAAAAAATAAATTGATAAGAAACAACCAAGATCTACGGGCGGGTAACCATACAATAAAATTAAAAGCAATATTATCATTAAGATGATTGACACCAAAACTGGGTGAATCATCTTTCAAAAATATTATCTTGAGTAATCTTGTAAGGAAAAATATTTACGGTGAAAGAAATGAGATTGAAAATTTGTAATTTATATGTAAATATACCCGTTCAATAACGGTTATATTATTGTTATAACCGTTACATAGCGGTTATATATATATATATATATATATATATATATATATATATATATGTATATATATATATATGTATATATATATGTATATATATGTATATATATATATGTATATATTATGTATGTATGTATGTATGTATGTATGTATGTATGTATGTATGTATGTATGTATGTATGTATGTATGTATGTATGTATATATTATGTATGTATTTATATATATTATTTTTTATTTTAAACTTAGATAATTACTGAGATATTATAAGATATACAGTTAATATGTACAATAATAAGAAATAAACTTGTTAGTCTGTATAAATAAACATTAGTACATAATATTTATTGTGCATAAATAAATGTTACTTTGCATAAATAAAAATTAGTTGACATAAAATAAAAGTTAGGTGCATAACTAAAAGTTAGATGCATCATGAAATGTTAGATGAATAAATTATTGTTAGAGACATAAATAGAGGTTCGATACATAAATAAAATTAGAGGACTGGTTGTCCATAATTAGTAAAAGTCCATAATGAGATGTCTTTTATACTTGTTTTGTTTTGTCATAATAATTATATTTTCAATATATATTATTAATCCATATCATAATAATTACCTTGAACGCCGGATACCGATTGAGTTTAATGTTGGTGATAAAGTAATGCTAAAAGTTTCACTCTGGAAAGGAATTATTCGATTTAGAAAGAGAGGAAAGCTAAGCCCTAGATTCGTTGGGCCTTTCAAAATAATAGCCCGTGTGGAGGAAATGGCATATAGGCTAAAACTACCAAATGAATTAAGTGGAATTCATTCTACTTTTCACGTATCACATCTGCGTATGTGTTTAACAGACGAAGATGCTCGTGTTCCGCTTAAGGATGTGGAGATAGATGATAGATTGAATTACGTGGAACAGCCTATGGCAATACTAGACAGGAAGGAGAAATGATTGAGGAATAAAGTGATTCCACTCGTTCGGGAACAGTGGAAACATAGAGAGGGATCAAAATCTACTTGGGAATCCGAAGATGAAATGAGATAACATTACCCTCAATTGTTTGATGCATTGCAGGTTTTGGGGACGAAACCTAAATGAGAGGGATAGACTTGTAACACCCCAAATTTTCCAAAACAACATAAAGTTCTCGTGTGGAAGGAGGTTCTCGCGCCACTAGAAGTTCTAGCGTGAGAACACCTACGATAGAAAGGAGACTCTATAAATAGGCTAGAGCACCCATTTGTCTCCACTTCACGCAAAAAGTTCAACTTTTGTGCTTAGAGAGAGAGAGAGAGAGAGAGAGAGAGAGAGAGAGAGGAGAAAGGCTAGAGAGAGAGAAAGAGGTGCAATGTGGTGTTTAAGCTCATGATCGAAAAGCTCTCGGTTTGGTGTTGTTCTAGTACAAATATCATAAGGTGAGTTCTAGACCCTCCTTTTACATGTTTTCTATGATTTAGGGCTAATATGCATACCTTATTGATTACCTTGATAAAGTATTATAGTTTTGTTGACATAGTATGCACTTAATCATTGAAAATAGTTCAAAAATTGATGACTTGGGGCTGAAGTTTCAGGTAGAATGATAGTTCTCGCACGAACAGTTGGGGTCTCGCGTTAATCGGTTCTTTTGATAGTTTTCGCGCGAAATGGTAAACTTGTATGGCGAGTTATCGCACGAAAGATAGTTTTCGCGCGAGTGATAGTTATGCGAGAAAGATAGTTCTTGTGTGACATATAGTTATGCGAATGATGAAGCTCTCGCGCGATATGTAGTTGCGTATGGTAAGGTTCTCACTTGATATGTAGTTCTCACATAGTAAGTTGGGTTCTCATAGGTTTCTACCTAAGTATGTGTATAACTACCCATGTATTATGTATAGATAAAGTCGGTATATATATATATATATATATATATATATATATATATATATATATAAATTATAGCTAAAGTTATATGTATTATTTTATAGTTAAAGATAAAGTGAATGAGAAACAATTAACAGTAAAGATAGTAAATCTCATATGTCAAATGCAAAAGAACTTGAATAATAATTCAAGAATAGTTACCTGTTAAAGCACAAGTGTTAAAATGTTAAAGTATGCTAAAGAAGTCTTGCAAGCATAGAGGTCTTGATGTATTTCAAGCCTCGACATAGGATTCTTGCGTATTGGCAAGCGACAGGAGTCTTGCATGTGTTGCAAGCGACAGGTTTCTTGTGTAATGGCAAGCAACAGGAGTCCTACATGTGTTCCAAGCGACAGGAGTCTTGCGTAACAGCAAGCGACAGTAAAGTCTTGTGTTATAACACGAGCAATGGCTAAAGGAGTTATGTACGAAGCGCAAACTCATCGTAAAGTAAAGAAAAAGTAAAGGTAAAGTAAAGATACAGTAAATTCTAGTTTGATTAAAGAATCAATATGATAAATGTTAAGCAAGTCTTACTAAACTATAAGCATAAAGATAAAGTGGTAAGTATAAATTACATTATGTAGGTAACGAAACATTTTAAAGTATAAAGTATAGTAGTCGAATAAAGTATGATTTAAAGATAATGTATAAAGTATCGCTAAAGTATGAATGATAAAATGTATAAAAATGATGAAATCTGACTAAAGTGTTTTGTCAAAGTAAATGTAGAGTTCACTCAACATCATAGACTTTTGTATGCATATTAGCTTGACAGGTTTGCTACAGGAATAAGTTGTGAACTTGGCATGGATTCGGAAGCTACTTGGCATATGGCCGAGACTTGCATCCTAGCAGAGTTTGAGGATAGATAGTTATAGTTATCAAACTTTAATGTAACTATTGAATTATGTCAATGTTTAAATTTTCCACTCCTTATATTGATGAAATTTTAAGTTCGAGAAATTGAGTTTCTGATGTACAAATTCAACTGTGAGGTTGTCTGAAATCAGGGCCTTACATGGTTATATTATTGTTATAACCGTTACATAACCGTTATGTATATATATATATATATATATATATATATTATATATATGTATGTATAAATTATTATTCTTTTTATTTTAAAGTTAGATAATTAATGAGACATTATATAAAGGTTAATATTATAAGATATAAAGTTAGTATGTATAATAATAAAAATAAACTTCTTAGTCTACATAAATAAACATTAGTACATAATTAAGGTTATTGTGCATAAATAAATGTTAGTTTGCATAAATAAAAGTTAGTTGACATAAAATGAAAGTCAGGTGCATAATTAAAAGTTAGATGCATCATGAAATGTTAGATGTATAAATAAATGCTAGAGACATAAATAAATGTTAGATACATAAATAAAAGTCAGAGGGTTAGTAGTCCATAAGTAGTAAAAGTCTATAATAAGATTTTTTTTATTCTTATTTTATTTATCATAATAATTATCTTTTCAATATATATTATTAAACCATATTAACGATGTATTTACCTTGATTTCCATTTGCTTGGCTGACCTTCCTGATTAAGATATTTGCTACTTGTGCTAATAAAGTGTTATAATATAATATAATTAACACAAGATTAGTGTTATAGTTTAAGAACTTTAGAGAGAATTGCAAGAGGAAGAAGAACAGAAATTGTATAACATATGAAAATGTTTACATCTAGTACATCTTTTCATCTACATTGATGTGATATTTATATTATAAAGATTAATCATTACTTTGATAGACAAATAAAACTATTTGGTAAATAAGTAGTATAGTAAATTTATCTATAACTTTAACAAATAGTTCATTAAGTTGCTATCATAATAATTTATAATAAAAAAGATATAAAGACGTTGGATGTGTGGATTGAAACAACTTACGAGTAGTTTATATAGCTTTGAATCATGCCTAGACAACTTAAGAATCCCTATAATAAGATTACGAAGACAAGAAAATATCAATAAGCTTGATGTTATCCATTTCTAATCGCTAGTGATTTGAAACTCTAAACAAATAGAATTTTATTGATCGATTCAGACCATAAAAATAAAAAATTAAAGATTGAATAAATAGAAAATAGATAAAATCACAATAAAATCAAATTGTTACCTGGAATGTAAAATTGAAATCGTTGAGGAAGAATGCAAGGCCAATGGAATATGGAGAGATGATAATAAGATTGGGATTTAGATGAAAATGGATGATATGCGGGTTAGATCCAGAAGACAGGTATTTAACAATGATGTAAGAGAATGAGTAGGAAAACTTACCTGAGGATGTAAAGCCGGAGTCATTTTCAACGGAGAGGAAGACCGGCAGTGAAGATGCTTGGAGAAGGAGATAGGTGATTGAAACCCTAACAGGAGAACGGAATAAAATTGAGTTAGGACCCAAGTGAAGATACTAAGTGGGTATGACTCGCATGTTTTCTTCTTGTAAATTGAAGGAGATCACAACACGTGGCAAATGTCTATGTGACACATAAGCGGACACGTTAGTCAAGTGTCATGTGTACCTATAATTTTTATCATATGTTATAGATTATAGATATAATGATATCTTATGATATATATATATATATATATATTCCACAATATTACTTAAAAGTAGTTGTATTATTTTAAGTGTTGCTAAGAGAATTATACAGATTTCGTTGAATTGTATCTATGACTTGCATTTTCAGATGTGTTTTTTTTAGTTCACAAATTAAGACCTTCTTATTTAGTGAATGGACGGATGATAATGATAGTTTTATATTATTTTTCTTTTTATATAGTGTTTTAGAATATGGGTATAAGGTTGAACATGATAAGATAAGTTGGTTGAAGTCATGAAATACTTATTGTAAGACATGTTTACCTTTATATATTATATGGAACCGATCATTAAATAAATACTTTCATCAACAAAAGTTTCTTTTTTCAGGCTTAAACTTTAAAAAAGTTAGAAGTTTTCCTAGCATAACTATATCTCTGGCATTTTGTGCGCTTATCGAGTATGTTCAAAATGTTTAAACATTATATATTTTTCCTTATGTGTTTTTCCAACTTTGATCATTTTGTTTGAAGTCTTGTAAGGGTTTTTAATTGAACTCTTGTAATAGCTTGATTCGAACTCTAGTATTTATCTTATTATGTTTCACATAAATAATCTATCGTTTTAACTTCCTTTTACCCGTCACGCATTGCGATGAAGCTAATGTACGGTGTGTAAAGTATATATAACAATCGACCCAACTCATATCCGAACAAAATTTACAACAAAACGTAGACCAACTCAAAACTTATATAAAAATTTTCATTTTTAAAAAGTAATTTAAAGGTAAGACCCATGTGTACGGCGGAGTTGTACGCTTTAACGACAAGTTACGACGCGTATGAGATCTACGTTATGCTCGTGCGGCCTTATAATTAAAAAAAGTAATTTAAATGAAAAAAATATTAGAAACTAAAAGAAAAAAGGTAATTGAAATTAAAATAAAGTAAGAAAATAAAAAAAAAGCAAAAAAAGAAAGAACGAAATTTGAACCCGTGACCTGGTATTAGCTTGATTCAAACTCTAGTATCGATCTTATTATGTTCACATACATAATCTATCATATTAACTTTCTTTTATTATTTTTAAAGAAAGTATGTTTACAAGTTGCAGGAGAGTTATTATTGAAGATGAATGTTTGCTAGTGGTGGTAGAGTAAACACTATTGTAAATCATAAGAAATTCTTCTATGAGTTGTTTCCTGTAAAGACACTTGTTAGTACTATTTTAGGTATTAGTAACCATATTGAAGGCTTCGGAAAAACAAGCGTCATCTTGCCTTCGGGCACCAAATTAATTATTAATGTTGCATTTTGTTCTAGTAAATTTAAAAAATTTAATCAGGATCAACTATATTGGAAAAAATAGTTACCACCTTGAACCAATATTAGACAATAATATGTAAAACCTACAAATTACCTCAAATGAAAATGGCTAGAAAAATATTATAGAAAAATTAAAACTTTATCCTCTAGATTGTATTGTACTAATATTCATTCTATTGAATCAAACATTATAGAATTATCTTAAATGCTGATGCTAACCAAAGATCTCTCAGTATGCAACTGAAGTACAAGGAAGTTATTTCGAAAGATTTGACCATGCACAAAGAAAATTATCTAACTGAATATCAACAAACACAACGGAAACCATATATGTATTGAAAATAAGCCATTGGTTTACACGAATAATAATAAAATAAGTACATTGTATGACAACTTGACATGTGTCTAACTAAATCATAGGCAAAGGCCATAAAGTCATTATTGTTTATTCATCAAAGTCGTTTTCTTGTATGGCTCGTCTAAGGTCTTGTATAGTTTCTCTAAAGTGAGTCTTTTATGGAAAATCAACCATTTTCTCAAATCTGTAAATTCAATGCTTAGGGAGTCTAATCAAGACTCTCGATTATAATCAGACAAATACTTGAAATACATACTCAAAACGTGTCAACATAAAGTTGGTGAGCTCAAGTTTTCATGTAATAAAATTCATAATCATAGATAGATATTTACAAGTAAAAACGCATATATTAGTGCACGACAGAATGTATCACAATCAAGCCTGACCTGGACTTACCCACCCTAGTGCTAACATATCCCCTAACCCGTTACCACTAGATTTTTGGGTTTAAGTGTTCCCTACTATGAACAGTTAAATTGCACTAATTTGTGACACAACGATTATTGAATCTCAATGGGAGGTTTCACTGCATAAAGAGCCCATTGTGTGCGGGGGATTTCCCATAAGTATATCCACTAATCACGTGGCTCCTAATGGAGTTATGATTATGCTCTATTCAGGGACAAGAGAAGGTATTATTGCATCACAAAATAATATCTAACAAGTATGTATTTCACCCCAAAAGTTTTAAAGTAAAAAAGGGGTTCATGGACTCACCTGTGGGTTGTTCACGGAATTAACTTGAAAGCTGGGATGCTACCAATTGGGAGGGTTACTAAGTTTATTTAATATGTATTACCTCTATATAAATCAGTTATCTAAGCCCAGCCCTTATGTTTAGATTTACCTTACGCGATTTGGTGATTTACATTACGTATGTGTAATTTGGTTTAAGTCTTAAAGTTTTGAAGTCTGGACGTGGTGTTTGAGTGAAATTGGGTTATTATATCATGAATTCAGATAATAACAGTGCTTATAAGCATGATTTGGTTCCAAAACAGTAAGGTTTCATTAGTTGGCAAATTTTGGTCCTTTAACTTTTCTACATTAACATTTTTAACCCAAATGTTTGGAATTTTGCATTTTAATTATTTATGATAGCTTTTATTGTTTTAAGTAAGTTTGGCTACACGATTATATTGATATTTTGTTACTTAACCATTATTAATAGTTTTAAAGGCATATTTTTGAAGTTGTTGTTTTATACTTTCTTGCTTAAAGTTGTTACCGGTCAAAAGTGTTTAAATTTCAAAGATAATTTATTTTGAGAATTATTTAGTTTCTGTAATATTAAGGTTATGGTCATAGGGTCGATGAGTTGGTTATTATTTTTTTTAAACGCGTATCGGGTTGCGTTTCGGGTGTGTTATGTGATGTATTTTTATGTTCATTGGTTTTATTAAATTTTTAGTTGTATTTTAAGTTTGCAATTCATAATTTACCAGAAGATGTTAACTTTCTTTGTTTAAAGATTTTTATATATTTTTATTATTTTTCTTTCTAGAGAGTCGTTTACTAACTTATATTAATAGTAGATTTTGTATAAATTCTTAGAATTTTCTATAAATGTTAACATTTAGTTTTTAGCTTATTATTATCATTATTAGAATATTTTCTACTAAACTTTTATGTCTTCAGTTGTTTTTGTCGGTTTTAGTATTTTAACGCTTGGGGTTTGGTTTTTAACGAATTATTGGGTTCGGGATGAATTTTGTCATACTTTGGTCATATATTACTTTAAAATACTTAGAAACAATTTTAGGTTCTAGAGGTTTCATTATTTTTGCTTAAAAACCTCTTTTTATGAAATTTTACCATTTTAGCATGAATAACATTTATATTTTTGTTTACTAAGCAAATAAACTATAACAACTATGATATTTAATTTCTAAAAGTTGATTATCATTATAAGGCTACTGGAAATTTTTAAATATTGATTTTATGTATATTTGGTAATTTCATTATATTGACCGGTTAGTTCTGTTAAGTGTTCATTAAGTTTCGGTTTTATATTACTAAGCATTTTAGTCAGATTTTTCACTTTCCAAATATTTTCAGAACATGAATAAATTCTATATAATCCCATAATTTTAATAACTTAATCCTCCAACTCTCTTTCCTTTATTTTTCTCAAAATCACATATTTTCAAGTTTTTTTATATTATTTATAACATGTGATGTGCATATGCATAAATCATGAAACTTTATTTTTAACTTAATATGGTCATTTTTAACTTCCAAAAATATTTATATTATAAATTATAGAATTAGATAATATACTTTTTATATTTTGTGAAAAACGGGTTTTTCGGGTGGACTAGCTTTATCAAAACCGGGTTTATGACCAAGGTGGTTTGTATGAGAGCTTTTGTATCATTTAGCTACTGAAAAATATTGCATTTTAGAAGTTCATAAGGATTTAGGATGTCATGGGATTTTTTGTGTAACTTGCGTGACGATACGCGATGTTTCGCGTGTTTTCGAGTTTAATGAATTACCTTGAGGTGGAAGATGGGTGAGAGGGGTTTAAAGGCTGCTGAAGGATCCTGAAATGATGAGAATTAGATGCCCAAAATGGTGGATTATTTCAGGTTCTAGAATGTGAGAAATATGAGATGAAAGTGTGACATGGTGTAGGTATGATAACCTTGACTTGGTGGGGTTGATGGTGTTGCACTAGTGGGTCAACCAAAGCTTCAAGAAGGCTGGAACTTCAATGTTCTTGGATGTGCAAGAGAGTTTTTTCTTAGTAGTTTCAAGTAGAGGGAGTTTGAGAGTGTTTAGAGAGTTGAGTGGATGAATGTGAAGTGTGAATGGGTGTGGGTGTGGGGCTTTGGCTGTAATAGAGGAAAAATAGTGAGATTGGAACTCTTTATTCTTGGTTTACTCAAGATATGGCTGAGATTTTGGTGGGATTTTGATCAAGTTTGCAAGTTACTAGGATTTGGTAGGATTATGGGTTCATCCATGCCATACATGAACTTTGATTGGGTTAGAGAGGTGGTGGTTAGGTTCTAGAGATCTTAGGTGGTATCTTTAGGATAATGTTAGAGTTAGGATAGGTGAATTAAATGCATGTTGTGCAATGTATGTATGCATGCATATACATATTCAAGGGTGTGTGTCTTGAGATATATATGTATAATATATATATATATATATATATATATATATATATATATATATATATGTGTGTGTGTGTGTGTGTGTGTGTGTGTGTGTATGTGTGTTCATGTGTGTCGTGTATATATATGTATATGTGTGTGCGCCATATATATATATGTATGTATGTATGTATGTATGTATGTATGTATGTATGTATGTATGTATGTATATAGATTCATATGAGTGTGTTGGGTTATTATTTTAGGAGTTTAGTAAAATTACATAGGTATTATAATAATTTCGTCTTATTAGGAGATTTAGTAGGATTATCTACCTAGATTTAGTAAGGTGTGATGTGACTTGACATAATTTTTATTTATTTGATTATGTTTTATATAGTTGTTTTAAATATTAAAAAGTACCTACATATTAATTTGGTGCAAGATGTTTTATGTTTTTATAGAAATTTTTAGTATTTTAAACTCTTATATATATTTTATGTACTTTTAAAACTTATGGGTTCATCATTTATTATTTACTTTAAGTGTCTTATACTTTATAATTTGCATAGCTACGCTTGTTAGATTTTGCCGATGGCCTTAAGTTATATTAAACGTTATGGGTTAGTTTAGTTATGATTGGTGTTTATTTGGTATTGTTAATAAATTTTGGGTTTTATTGATGTTGCACTTTTATGTTTTATTTTTATTTAATTAGGCCACACTAGCTTTGGTATATGGGCTAAGGCCCATTCAAGTTTTAATGAATTCTAAGCCTATTAAGGTATTGGGCCCAAGGCCCATATCAGTTTGATAGGTCAAAGCCGATTATAGTATTTGGGCCGTGTGGGTTTCTAAAAAAATTTTCCAGTCCCAAAAATCGGGGTCGTCACACAAATCTTCCGCAGCCATAGACTGAAATCTTTTGAAGCCAGAAGTGAAGTCTTCCAAAGCCTGAAGACAAAGTCTTTCAAAGCCTAAATACTGATTTCTTCCGAAGACAGAGAAGAAATGCTTCTCTAACATACTTTTGACAAAAGCATACCAACTTTTCGCTAGCAGCTCTGAAGACTCACCAACTTATATAAGTTGGTGATTACCTTTTACTTTTGTCAACTGTTCGGTATGTAGTCTTTGTCTATAACTTTTTACTCTAGTACTTTTGTTCTAATTGTAATACAATAGGATGTGAGCTATGGCATGTCATAAATACATGTAAAAAGACAATCTGGCTTTTTACTTTACATTGATCTTGTTGTCTAGATTACTGTCCAGTTGGCTTTCAAAGTATGGCCTGCTGTAGGTTGTAGTATAAAGTATCTCATATAACCAGTCTTAGGACTAAGCATTGTAACACTTGTAAAATTACTTGAGAGTAATATACATTATCCTTGAAAACCATATTCTTGTGTTCTTGAGTTCTTTACTTGTTTGTTCATTGTTTCTTTGCCTGGTTCCCTATTTGATCTGGTTAGTGTGGTATCTCCAACTCTGAAACTGTTGTACAACAACCCATAACCGGTCCTGCAATTGGTATCAGAGCTTTTTAGGATTTTGATTGTAAGATCTCACCATCTTCAATCACTCTTTAGTTTCACAAACACTTACTTGCTCAAATGGCAGCTCTCACCAAAGCTGATATGGAAACCGGCGCCATGACTAAGTCTCCACTGATCATTCCTGATGATGTTAACACTTCGTGTATGAGGATGGAAGGCTTCATCCAGTCTCAAGACAGAAAGATGTGGAGATCTGTAGTCTCATGACCTCACATCCCAAGTACTACTTCAGTAACTGCTGGAGGTGGGATGATACCAATGGAAGTGGCTGACTACTATGAAGAAAACTTAAAGAAGATTGATATTGATCAGAAAGCTATGACAGCTCTTCAAACCGCTATTCCCAACTTCATCTACAGAGGCTTCAAGAAGTGCAAGACTGTAAAAGAACTCTGAGATGCACTGAAGCTGATGTATGAAGGATTTGTGGAATCCAAGGAAAACAAGAATGACATCATGAAGCAGCAGTTTGAAAACTTCACCTACAGGATAGGTGAAACTATGACTCAATAATACTTCAGGTATGTTGAGATTGTAGATACTCTTATGGATGTTGGAGTCAAACTTGAGAACAGTGACATAGTGAAGAAGTTCATGTTCTCTCTTCCTAGAAAATGGACACACTACTGTGTGGCCATCAAGAGAACTGAGAACCTCTCTATCCTCACTCTCACTAAGCTATATGGTATCCTGAGCGGTTACTAAATGGAGATGAACATGCAAAATCCTTCAAACAGCTCATCCAACACCCAACAAAGTTTCAGCCCTTCATGTGGTTGAAAGGGACAACAGAGAACCACAACATTATCTCATCTGCTACCCTAACAAATCTCCAAAGATTCCTTTCATCACCTTCCTGGAGACACCAAGAGAGAGCTTTACCCAAGAAGTCTATTCAAGGAAGTCCATTCCAAGAGCCTAGCTCCTCTCAGGCCTTTGTGTCTTCAGATGAAAGTTCTGGGAACTTTCTCTTCACTCTTGAAGACCTGGACTTCATCCATCCAAATGATCTGGAGTACATGGAGATAGTCTAGCAGATAGCTCTTCTCACTCACAGAGCCAAGAAGTACTACAAGAGGACAGAGAGGAAGTTTCCAAACAATATGACCAGTGAAAAGTTTGGGCTGGACAAAAGCAAAGTAAAGTGTTAAAACTATAACCAAATGGGACACTTTGCTAGGGAGTGTAAGGCACCAAGAACAAATTATGGCCAAACATAGTCCAGGCCAAACTACACTGATGCATCTCCAAGAACTAAGAAGCCCAACCAACCAAAGCAGCAAGCTGCAGTTGCTGTTGAAAAAGGAGGCTTTGACTGGAGCTTTCAAGTAGAAAATGTCTCTCTAAACCAAGCCCTGATGGCAGACCATAAGGAATCTAAGGTATTGGAACATCTTTGCTCACCTAAATGCATTACTAATGTTAACCTGTACAGGTCCTACAACTTGGAAGTAAGATCTGATCTTGAGTCCTTGAACATCTTAAAAGTTGATTTTAAAAGAGCAGAAAATTGCTATAAGCTTAAAATAGATGACTTAGAGAAAATCATTTCTACTCTAAAAGATGTGCATACAAATTACAAGACTCAGATTAAAGATCTTGTTACCATGTTGCCTGAATGCCAAGCTGAGCTTGTGATCAGCAAAGCCAAGGCAGAAAAATGTGTTCTTGAAGAGAAAACCTTTAAGAACATCATATCTTCATCCTTGCATGCAAAAGTTTGTTATCAGAATAGGCAAGGACATAGATCAAGTGAAATAGCTCCTCCACATAGTATCATTGGTCAGATCTCCAAGGTGTGGAACTTGTGAAGATGAGCTACCTCCCATTGATCCTATCTAAGAGGAAGATGAAGATGAAGAAGATATAGTGAAGGATGAACCAGAAGTGAGTGAAGAGGTTCATCCTAATAATGGTCACTATATTCTTAGAGAGAGAACGAAAGCAGGGATGGCCAAGTCTGCAAGAAAGAACTTGATCAAGGCTACAGAGTGAAGATCCATGAAAGTGTAAGAGATCAAGTCCACCTTCAATCCTAAAAAAACAAGTATTTATCTCTATTGGGTTTGAGGTGAGGAAGACTTAAGGCTTGACCAAAGACTCTAGTACAAGGAGTCCTAGTCCAAGTTTAAGCCATCCTGGTAATGAGAAGAAAGTTGAACCTTTGTGCACCACTACTGCACAAGCTGGACCATCCAACTCCAAAGGCAAGCTTCACCCTCAGAAGCATGTTGCATCATCTAAGAAGATGAAGAAGTAGATGGAAAAGGATCAAAAAAAACCTGGAGATGGAAAAGGATCAAAACAAACCTTCTTCTTAAGACAAGACTCTCAGAAAGAAGCATATGGAATGTATCATGTGTGGTGGGACAACTCACTTTGATAAGGATTGCATTTACAATCCTAAGAGTACCATTCACATGAACAAGAGGAAAACTTCCGAGAAGAAGAAGAAAATAACTTCGAAAGGAAAATCACTTTCCTTTAGAAGCTCCATACTGAACCAAAACTGGATAGGTGGAAAACTGTCTTTGAAAGCAAATTTGGTCTCAGAATAAAGGAATGCTTCCAAAGCACTGAAGTCTGCTGCAATGTAAGCAAAAGCTTTCAAAGGTTCAGTTTCCAAAACTTCCAAAGTCATAAAAGCTTCCAAAGTTTTGAAAGCCAATTCTAATCTTCCAAATATGGTATGGAAGATGAAGGAAGACCATGTGACTAAAGTTTCTTCATCAACAACAGCCAATGATCCCATAAGCTTGCATATAGGATCATTGACTTTAGAACTATCTTTAGATCATCTTGATAAGCCCAAGACCAGCAAGGCTTGGGTTTCTAAATGTAACTAATCTTCTCTTTTCATGTGCAGGAATAGTTAAAGACCAAAAGAAATATATGGATCATTGATAGTGGTTGTTCCAGGCATATGACTGGCAATGGTTCCTTGCTTTAGATCTTTGAGAAAAATGATTAAGGGCCAGTTGCTTTTGGAGAAGAAATAGGTGGTTACATTACTGAAAGGGGCAGGGTCACAAATGGTAAGCTCAGCATTAAGAAGGTAAACTTTGTCAAGGAGCTTGAGTACAATCTTTTGAGTGTATCTTAATTTTGTGACCAGAGACATAACATGCACTGACCATGAATGTATTGTTCTCAAGCCTAGGGTGATCATTCCTTAAGAGCACATTTTGCTTAGAGCCCCTAGAAAAGGAAACATGTACAAGATGGATTTGCAAGAAACCTCTACTTCAAGAGAAGTCTCTTGCTTTCTATCTAAAGCCAATAGTGATGAGTTTTTCCTTTGGCATAACAGAATGTGTCATGTAAACCTTAAGAATATGAATAAATTGATTAAAAATAATTTGATAACTGGAATACCAAAGAAAGAGTTTACAAGTGATGAACATTATGTTGCATGTCTGAAAGGAAAGCAACACAAAGTGTAACACAAACCAAAGGGAATGAATCCATCACTACTCCCCTACACTTATCACATATGGATCTCTTTGGACCCATTAGTGTAACGAGTTTAGGAAGAACTTCATACTATCTTATGATCACAGATGATTTTGCAAGATAGGTCTTCTTTCTTAGAAGTAAGTATGAGACCCCTGAAATCTTGAAATCCTTCATTCTAAAAATTGAGAATCAATGTGACCACAAGGTTAAGATAATAAGATGTGATCAAGGAATTGAATTCAATAACTAAATCCTTGATTCAATTTGTGATGCTAAGGGTATTAAAAGATAATATAATGCTCCCAGATGTAACACCTAGAAAATTTTAGAATGAGGAAAAGAAAAGAAAGCGAGGGAGAAAAAGAGGATTATTTTAAAGTAAGGGGGTTAAAAGTGTACAAGGGACAAACTTACCCATAATGGGCTCAAAAAGGGTGTTAAGGCCACCCATACCTATCTCTCTCATGCACAACTCTCAGCTGCAAAAAGAGAAAGAAGTTTCAACCAGTTTCAAGAGAGAGAAAGTTGAAATTCTTCAAGAAGGTAAGATTTCCTAGTGTTTTCTTCTTGGTTTTTAGTGGGTTTGAACTTCTGGACAGATCTTTATGTGTTTATTTGTGTTTGGTTGCTTGTTTTTGCATGTTTAGGTGCTAGAACTCCAGGTTGCTCTCGAGTTTGAGGAGTTTTCACTTGAAAGCTGTTAGAGGTGAGTTCTAGATCCCCTCTTTTATATGTTTCTGCTTGTTTGGGGCTAGTATGCTTATTAAACTATTGTTTTCTGCACAAACTATGTTATTCCATGAAATGTATGACGGGAAATGAAGAATGTTTGTTTTATATGACTTCTATGATATGGTGTAGATGTTTATTATGTTATAAGTGTGGAATATAATAGATCTATGCTAAGTATGTGTTAGAATGATGTTTGAGGATTGGAAAATACGTATGATGCATTGCAGGTGTGGTTAAAGTGTCTGTTATGGACACTTAGGATAGTTATAGTGTCCGCTGTGGACACTTAGAATAATTATAATCTGTCCACTGTGGACTTTGCACATCCGCTGTGGACTTTGCACGTCCGCTCTGGACACTTAGACAAATTTTGCATGTTGTCTGCTGTGGACATAAAGGCTCCACTATGGACACTTAGAAAAATTCTGCATGCTGTTCGCTGTGGACACTTAGGAAATTTTATTATTTGTCCGTTGTGGATTTATTCTTCCGCTGTGGACTTTGTTCATCCGCTGTAGACTTTGGCTATCCGCTGTGGACACTTAGAAAATTTTAAGCCATCCGCTGTACACTTGTTCATACGCTATAGACACTTAGAATTATTCTGAAATTTTGGGAGTAGAATTTAAGTGTTAAGTACTTATGTATAAGGAAAGATTATGCTAGTTTAATGATTAAAATATTTGATTCCTTTCTTATGGGCTGTTATGGATAATAATTTCTATTTCATGTTAAGTGATTAGAAGGTAATGGATATGTTAAAAGTATTATTCATAATTAAGTGGTCATAAAGAAATAAAAGAAGAACAGTAAAACTTAATGAATGTTACCCTCGGGCCCTTATAATGAATGAAAAGCCTTGCAAGCACAATGAATGGAGGTGCAAGATCATGTTGTCGTTAGCTCAACTGATGTGCGGCTGTTTCAGCCCATGAGGATGCACATCTGGGGTCTAATCCTTGTGATTGACCAATGTATGATGAATGGGACCTGTATTCATGAGCAGGCTTCGTGCCTAGAAGTATGGGTCAAATGTCAATGGGTTAGCTACCATGATAAACGTTTGCCGACAGGGGTTTGGCATCTGTTGCCAACCAACAATGTAGGCTCTTGCTTTATGAAATCCTAGTTAAAGAAAGAGAAAGATAATGAAAGAAAGATAAAGAACCTCTTAATGAATGATTATGTATAATGATAAATGATCACCAAGTGAAGTTTACAAAAAGTATATTTTCTATATTATTAAACAAGAACTCATTCAGCAATGCTGACTTTTTATATGCATATCAGTTGGCAGGTAGTGATGTTGCTGGGGATGGCACGAGGTTGAAGCTACCTGCAAATAAATACTGGCATCCATATCATACTGAAAAGTTATTTTTGTTTTGAAATGCAACTAGATGTTGTTTTTGTAACTAGTAACAAGGATGTATTTCTTGGCAAAAGTAATGGTTAATGCATGCTATGGTTTTTGTTAAATTATTCCGCTGCAATGTTTTCTTTTTTAATGAATCTAAATGTGTTTTAATATGAATGATGCTATGAATGACCAACTGTGGGGCTTCTGGAATTGGGGCCTTTCACTAGAACTCCTCAACAAAATGGTGTTGCTGAAAGAAGAAATAGAACACTTATTGAGGCTGCAAGAACCATGCTCTCTGACTCTAAATTGCCCATCACCTTTTGTGCAAAGGCAGTCAACACTATCAGCTATGTGCATAATAGAGTTTTAATAGTCAAAACTCATAGTAAGATACCTTATGAACTGTGGCACAAAAGGAGACCTTTTATTGGTTTCCTCAGGTCATTTGGATGTCCAAGCATCATCTTGAACACCAAAGATCATATAGCCAAGTTTGATGAGAAGGCAGATGATGGACATTTCATTGGATACTCTTCCCAAGCTAAGGCTTACAGAGTATACAATCTAAAAACTAGAGTAGTTGAAGAGTCAGCCAATGTGACCTTTGATGAACACACTCCAAGTATGAAAGGTTCTGGTCCTGATTGGCTATTTGATCCTAATTTAGTTACCAACTATTTTAACAAATCTTGTGAAGATGTTTTAGGAGCAACAGGTTATATGACTGCAGAAGATCCCGATTCAAGATTTGAGTTATTAAGACCAAATGATAGAATCTCTTTAGCACCAATGGTAACAAACCCTGCAAGTGGAAATCCTATGAGCACAATGTTGGGTTCAACAATTGATAAATTGAAGCTTTCCAAACCACAATCAAAGCCAACTGAAGATCTCATTGTACAATTTCAGAGACCAAGTTAATAAACAGAACAAAACAAACACAAGACAAAGTCAACATGACAAAGTCAACATCAAGACCACAAGAAAAGTCAAAATTAGGTCATGATGTAATAACATTATAAATAGAACCACTAGTGCCACTTGTAATGTGTGGTTATTGCAAAGTGTGTGAGTGGCTGGTAGTTCTTAAGTGTGTGTTTTTCATGGTGTAAATCACCACCCAAGGAGAATTTCTCTCCTTTGGGTGGGTTTGATGTTCATCTATCTTTGTATATGTTTCTTCATTGTAATTTGTTATTCAATATCAATGAAATCATAATATTATACGTTACACATACGTCCTTGTTCTTTGATTCACACAATTCCACCCGTCTTTAATTTTGATTTTCGGATCTGAACATGATGAATCCTAAGATCCAAGCTCATTGAATCTGAAATATTCATTCAGCAAAATGGTATCAGAGTTGTTGGTTGTTGGGTTCATGTATGTTTCAGATCTGTTTTCATTTTTAAAAGATGTTTACAACAAACAATAACATCAGAAAATTGAAGAACAAGCATCTGTTCATCAAAACTCATCTGTTCATCAACAAAATACAAACAAAATCAGCAAAACTATTCTTGTTTGCTTTGAATTGAAGTTGATAAATCATTCCTCACATTATCACTTCAATTTCAGAGCAATTGTAACAGATCCAAACCAAAATCAACAAAGAACATGTATTTGTGCAGAACATCCAAAATCGAACATCTTGCTTCAATGATGTCAAAATTCTCAAACAGATGTGCTAACTGTAGCCGATTAAATCAAGCCACTGCTTATCCGAGACCTCCAGTATGTAAATCGAGCAGGATACATAATTTTGAGCAGGTTACATGATGTCGAGCAGATTTTTGGAGATCGAACAAAATTCAGCTGTAGACACATCATCCGCATTTCATTGACATTGCTGAAATCTGGTAGTGAAGATCAACGCGGATGGAATACAAGGCATCTGTATTTCTTCAATGAAATGCGAATTGAATAAAAGAAATGCGGTTGTTGAACAAGAAATGCGGTAGTTTAAGGATCCAATGCGGATGATCACAGAACTAATGCAGATGATGAAACAAAACCAATGCGGCTGATTTGTTTAGTTCAATACGGCTGAGTTCCAGAGTATAAAACAAATGCGAATGTTTAAGGGACCAAATGCGGCTGTTGTAGGAGTTAATGCGGATGTTGCAAATGAACAAATGCTGTTGAACAACTAATGCGGATGATTGGAACAACAAATGCGGCTGTCTTGTGCAAATGCGGCTGAGTTCCAGTGGTCCACAAATGCGGATGTTACATCAAATGCGGATGAGTTATCTCACAAATGCTGATGTTGGTTAAACAAATACGGTTGTTGAACATGCAAAATGCAGCTGTTTTAACATACAAATGCAGATGCTTATCTCAACAAATGCGGATGTTAATCACCCAAATACGACTGCTTGATCAACAAAATGGGCAAAACCTGGGTTCAACAATTGATAAACTGAAGCTTTCCAAACCATAATCAAAGCCAACTGAAGATCTTATTGTACAAGTTCAGAGACCAAGTTGATAAACAAAACAAAACAAACACAAGACAAAGTCAACATGACAAAGTCAACATCAAGACCATAAGAAAAGTCCAAATTAGGTCATGAGGTAATAACATTATAAATAGAACAACTAGTGCCACTTGTAAAGGGTGGTTATTGCAAAGTGTGTGAGTGGCTTGTAGTTCTTAAGTATGTGTATTTCATGGTGTAAATCACCACCCAAGGAGAATTTCTCTCCTTTGGGTGGGTTTGATGCACATCCATCTTTGTATATGTTTCTTCATTGTAATTTGTTATTCAACATCAATGAAATCATAACATTATACATTATACACACATCCTTGTTCTTCGATTCACACACTTCCACCTATCTTTAATTTTGAATTTTCGGATTTGAAACTGATGAATCCTAAGATCCAAGCTCAAAGAATCTGAAATATTGATTCAGCACACAACCATGACAAATTCTTCAGCTGATACATATGAGGTGCCAACTAATTCCAACAATAAGGCCTAGTACTCAAATGAAGGAATCTCCAATGCAGGAGGAGGTGGAGGTGGTGAAAGTGATCAAGAATTTTTTGATGCTAACAACCACTCCATTGAAGACAACATCCATGATGTAACCAATCTTCTGATCAAGTCACACTTGATGGGTGTGCTGATATGGTAGGTGATACTCAATCACTAGATCTAAATTTCCCAAATTTGGATTTATCAAACCAACTTGCTATGATTCCTTAGCTAAGAATCCACAAGTCATATCCTACAACAACCATCACTGGAGATTTTGAGATTAAGGTGAGGACAAGAGGACAAACCCATAATCAAAATGTTTGTCTGCACTCTTGCTTCTTATCCCAGATTGAGCCAAAGAAACTTGATGAGGCTCTAAGAGATAGAATCTAGATTGAAGCAATACAGGAGGAACTGCTTTAATTCAAAAGACAAGGTGTTTGGAACCTATGTCCTCTTCATCTTAGGAATATGCCAATAGGTACCAAGTGGGTTTTTAGGAATAAGAAAGATGATAGAGGACTTGTCATCAAGAATAAGGCAAAACTAGTAGTCCAAGGGTACACTCAAGAAGAAGGGATTGACTATACAGATGTTTTTGCTCTTGTAGCAAGACTTGAAGCTGTCAGAATATTCCTTGCTTTTTTTGCATTCAAGGATTTCAAGATCTATCAACTTGATGTTAAGTGTGCATTTTTATATAAGGTGATAGATAAAGAAGTGTATGTCAAGCAACCACGTGGATTTGTAGATCCAGATCATCCTGATTATGTCTGTAAGCTTGACAAAGCTCTTTATGGGTTGTATCAAGCTTCAAGGAAGTGGTATAAGACACTATTATAGTACATAGTTCAACATGGTTAAAAAAGAGGTACTATTCATAGCACACTCTTCATCAAAAGAACAGGAAATAACTTGATGCTAGTTCAAGTTTATGTTGATGACATCATCTTTGGGTCAACTAATAGAAGGCTTTACAAAGAGTTTGAGAATCTGATGAAGAATAGATTTGAAATAAATACCATGGGGGAACTTAATTTCTTTCTAGGAATTCAAGTGAAGCAGGTTGAAAATGGCATCTTCATAAACCAGTCAAAGTATGTACAAGGCATACTAACAAGATTTTATTTGTTGATTGTAAGGTTGCTAAGACTCCCATAGCTAGAAACCACTCCCTAGGACCTGATCTTGAGGGGGAGTATGTGGATGAACATCTTTACAGGGCTATGATTGGCTCTTTTATGTACCTAACGGCCAGCAGGCCTGATATTATGTTTGCCACATGCATATGTGCAAGATACAAAGCCAACCCCAAGATGTCACTCCTAGTTGCTATCAAGAGGATTCTTAGATACCTCAAAGGAGCTTCCCTACTGAGCCTTTGGTATCCAAGAATTCTGACTTCAATCTGTATGCATATACAGATAGTGACTATGGTGGTTGCAACATGATTGCAAAGTCTACATCTGGGGGATGTTAGTTCCTTGGTGGAAAGATTGTCTCATGGCAATGCAAGAAGCAATCTTGTGTATCTACATCAACTATTAAAGCTGAATACATTGCTGCTGCAAGCTGTTATACTCAAGTGCTTTGTATTCAGAATCAGATGCTAGATTATGGATTCAACTTCAAAAAGACTTCTATCCACATAGACAACAACAGTGTTATCTCTATCATAGAGAATCCAGTACAGCACTCAAAGACAAAGCTATCAATATTAGGTACCACTTGATCAGAGATAATTTTGAAAATTGATTAATTAAACTGGTCAAAGTTAACACAAATGAACAATATGCTGATTCGTTCATAAAAGCATTTGATAAACAGAGATTTAAATATCTTGTATAAGCTATTGAAATGATTAACTTTGAGTAGATTTTCTTAAATTAGTTTTAAAATTGTCTTTTAAATAATGTGTGTGTAGGACCGGTTAAAGGATGGTCAATACAATCAGTCTCACAATGAGGAGAGTGTTAGAACACCTAACAGATCAAATAGGGAACCGTGTTTATATGAATGATACTAAGAACACAAGTAAACAATAAGACAGAACTAAGAACAAGAATATGATGAGTATGGTTTTCAAGAATTCTGTATATTGCTCTCAAGTTCTTTTACAAGTGTTACAAAGCATAAAAAGAAATACAAGAACCTGAGATACTTTATACTACATCCTACAGCCAGTCATACTTTGAAGGCCAGCTGGAAACACTAATCTAGACAACAAGATCAATGTAAAGTCAAAAGGCAGATTACCTTTTGACAAGTGACTATGACATGCCATAGCTCACATCCTAATATATTACAAAAAGGATAAAAGGTACAAAGTAGAAAGTTACAGACTCTAAACCATAATCTATAGTTGCAAAAGCATGGACCTTTTCACCAACTAATGCAAGGTGGTGAGTCTTCAGAGTTGCAGCGGAAAGTGGGTCAGCTTTATACAAAAGTAGATCAAAGAAAGTATGTCTTCTCTGTCTTCGAAAGAATTCATTCTTCACTTCATTGGCCTCGGAAGACTTTGTCTTTGAAGCTTCAAAAGACTTCATCTTTGTCTTCGAAATTTTTGGTCTTTGGCTTCAGAAGATTTTACACTTAGAATAATTTTCTGTAAGAAGTGTAAAACTTTCGAAGTAACTTCTACTCTGCACAATGTGCATGGAAGCTGGAAGCTCTTTGGTTGCTTTGGTTGCATTAGCCTTTCAAGTATAACCTTACAAACTCCCCCTAGGCTGATGCTACCAAAACAGAGAAGTATACTTAGATATTGATAGTCCTTATCAGGATCAAGACCATTCCTTTCTTAATCAACTAATCAGGATCCCTCAGACTCTCATAATACCTTTTCATGTCATGGAGATCATTCAAAGAAAGATCAAGCATGTCTTGCCAGAAACAGACATCTTGACTCCCTTGATCTCTGATGACATACCACCTGTCTGGATTAATAGCAAAGGTCCAGGACAAGATGGGTCTTCTAGTTGTAAGAGGCTCTACTTGAGTTGGAGTTGGTTGAGCAGCCTCTTCTTGCACTACCTCAGGATGCTCTGACTAATCCTGAGGTGTAGAGGTGGATGCCTTGGACTTCTTCTTAGAAACACTCTTCATGGCCATCTTTTTCCTCCTCTTTGAAGTCTTTAACTTAGAAGACTGGCCTTCAGCACCAGGTTGATTTGTTGTTTCTTACTCAGTTGGGTCCTTTTCCCTCCCAAGTTCAGAAGGAGAGGGATTCGGATCTTGCTGTGGATTAGAAGATGAAGTTGGCTGAGATGCAGCTCTAGGTTCAGGTTGTGTTGTCTCAAGGGGTTCAACCTTTACCTCAACTTCAGGTGGAGCTTGACTTGGTGGAGAATGCAAGTTAACAACCTTTCCCTTTTTAATCTTCTGCTTGATTACTATAATGTGCTCATCCATAGTGGATAAAGACATTGGACCAAGCCTCCTTCCGAAGAATCCATATAGCTTCAAGAAGCTCATTATCCTCTGCTTATCAGTAGACTTCTTTTGACTCTTTTGGATGATGGCTCTTGACTTTGCAGCTTCTTCCCTCATTTTTCTCTTAGAAGCCTTTTGTTCTTTGATAACTTGTTGCTCCAACTGCTTAAGATACTCGAATTCAACATACTCATATGATAAGAAAAGAAGTGTAGCTGCTTGATAGAGACCTGTGGCACTTAGGTAGCTAATCATGTTTTGTCTATCAGCTTCCTTGTCTACCTGAGGTTTTTTAGTTGCCACAGCCTCTTTCTCAGGGCTTTCCTGAACTGGGGAGAGGGTAGGGGCATGCTTGTAGAGCCTTTTCTATCTCCTTTCTTCCTTGATCTTTAGGAGCAATTCTACATCCTCTGCCTCCTTCCTCTTCTTTAATAGCTTTGTGTCTGCCAATTCATTTAGTTCCTCTAAGGGAAGAGAGATAAGTTGATCTATGTTGTAGCTCCTGGTCCCCAAGTAGTTTAATCTGGCTGCCCTCAACTCATCATCCTGAGTATTTGGCCTGGGGGCAGCCCTAATAGCAGCTTCCATGAAGCCTGGAGACCCCCTTAAACTCTCTCCCCTTAGCTTCCTCTTCCCCTCTCTCTCCTCCTCCTCAATCTCCTCAGGAGTTAGTTTCCTTTTCCTTTTGTCACGCACAGGCCTTGGTGACTCAAGGTGGAGAGAGATTTGGCCTTCATTGCTTGGTTTAGCAGTCAAGCTCTGGCCAGAGAGATGTTGTGAGGCACCTTCACCAGCTGGTGCCTCATTAAGGGTTGATGATGTTGAAACAGTTCTTGTAACAAGGTTCATAGGGTCTTTCACTGGGCCTTCAGTCAAAGTTTCCCCTTCAAAGCTAATCTAAGGGTCCACCTCAACATCTAGTTAACCAATGATGTTGCTTGTTAGCCCTTGTCTTCTTCTTTGCCTGAACTTTTCAACAATCCTGTCTTGAATCCTCTCAGCCAGTCTGTCAGCTTGCCTGCTTTGACTAGGATTGGCAAGTGGCATGTGGACTACAGGAAGACTGTCATAGTACTTTAGGGTCTGAAAATTGAAAACCTCTTACTGCCCCTAAAGTCTATGCAAAATCAGAGCTCTCCTGTCAGCATCTTACCTCCACCCAAGTATTTCATCTCAGCATCATGGGGTGGGGTAGACATAGCTCTTAGAATACCCTCCTCAAACAAATTTTGAATGAGTGAGTCCATATCAGTATGGACTTGAGAAGGTTGCTAAATATGGACAATTGCAAGTGAGGTTGGTGAATCCTCAATGTCCATACTCTATGAATAACTCCCAAGTTCTGTGATTGCTTGGACTTTCTCCCCCTTTTTGGTAGCCTCACCCTCTTGCATAGGTGAGCTGGAGGTTAAGTCTATCACATCCATAGGTTCTTGTGTTCCTAGTTGAGTCCTCCTTAAAGGTCTCCCAGCTAGTTTTTCCTTGAGATCAAAAATCTCAAGTTGTTGATCATGTTAGCAGGGTAGTCACCTAAGAATCTAAGTGACTAACCTTGGAGACTAAATAGGTGCAGGTTTGAGTCAGCTTTTGCACATTTAGTCTCATATTCCCCTCATCTTCATCAGAATAATCACGAGGGGATGAGAGAATAGGACCTAAATCTTCTTCCTCATCACTAACACTTTGTTCTTTGCTGCTGGATTTCCCCTGCACCATGACAGCTTCAGGTGAAGTGTCGATGGGCTAGGTTGCCATGGTTGAGGTCTTAATGATATAATCACTTGCTGAAGTGAGAGCCTCTTCCATATGGACCTCCTGAATAGGTTTAGGGAGATCTACCTTAGTAGTAGATGGATGATGTGGGCTAGACATAGGAGAAATAGGAGTACTCATCTTTCCTTGAGCAGGGGAGGAGTAGAGAGACTCATGATACTCACTGAATCCCATGCCTTCATCATTATAGAATTCTAGGTTTGGAATGGGTTAGTTTAGATCAAGAGGCTAGGGATGGTAACTGTCCCTTGAAGGTTGCTCATTAGAGTTTTGCGACTCTGAGTGAAGGCTTAAGGGTTGGGGGTTGTGAGCTCATCAGGCTGAGCATGAGGAACCACAACATTGATCATTGGTAAGATGGGAGTGGTTTGCTCCTCAGGAGAAGTGGGAGCTCCAGTGTTCACTTCCTCCTGTATGGGTGGTGATATAGGAGCCTGCACAAACTAAGTAGCATATGCAGGAGCTCGTTTGGATTTTCTTTGGTAGGTGATGGTTATTTGTGGCTGTATAGGTGGTTGAGAAGTAGAAGGTGTGGGTTCAACCCTAGCTGGTGCTGCTAGGTTGTCACCTTGAGCAATGAGCTCTAAAATTTTTAGGACAAGGGCTGTTTCTACCACTGAGAAGCCAACAGTTGGCTTCCTTATAGTCTTGAATGTATCGGGCTTCATCTGTCCCAATTTTAGAACATTACCTGTTCCCCTCAACTGTGAGCCCAGTTCATAGTTGAGAATGTGCTGGACATATCTAGGGAACATGTAATATTCTAAGGAGTCCAAGTTTGCAAGTAAATTAGTGTACACAAATTATGAATACCTGAACTTGACTTGTTGAACCATCCCATGGACTATATAGGAAAGGTCCTCTTGAACTTGGTCCCATCCTCCATGCTTGTTAGATAGACTATGGATGATAATATGAAGGAGGTATTTCCATTAAGAGGAAACCTTCAATTTCCTGAAGGTCTTGACCGAGAAATCCCCTTCGTATCCCATCTGACCAAAAGAATGGTTAACAGCAGACTTGGGGAAGGACAAATCACCTTCGACATCATCCAGCCTTAGATGTGTGTTTATGGATGCTGGAGTGATGAAGATTGTCCTCCCCTGCACTGTCGCAGATAGTGCCTTCTCCCCACCCATAGTGACCTTTTGACAGGTCCTCCAGAATTCTAACAGCTGATCCTCATAGAGTGGAGGATCAATGGTGAGGGAGGTGAAGTAGTTTGAAAGAGTGAGAAAGCGACAAACCTCTAAGAAACCAGGATCTTTCTCAGAGTTCAACTGAGCAACTTGATTATGTTGCCTGTGGAGTTGAATGGAGAAATCGGGTTGGTTTCTGCAATGAAGGTTGGCCATTTTGAGATAGCTTTGTTGTGAAGGAAGATAAGAACGAGGGTGGTTTGTGGGTGAATTTAGGTTAGAGAATTTTCAAAAGAAGAAGATAGTGAAAGAGGGAAACCATTGAGAGAATATATATGAAATGGATTTGAGACAAAGTTAATGCAAAAGGATAAACTTTGAGATCCGAATGTCGGTCCCACCTTTAAAAAGTGTCCAAAAAGGTAGTTTTCTTGGAAGTCGAAAATCTTCCGAAGGTATTTTGTCTTCGGAATTTTTTTAGGAAAAGCTTTCGAAGCCAATTTGGCTTCAGAAGATATTCGTAAGATTCGTGAAAATTTTTCTTCAGAAGGAAAATACTTTAGAGAATTTACGTCTGAGACATGTTTGGTTTCGGAAGAGATCAGGACTTGCAAGTTTTATTCTAAAGAGAATAAATTTTCCGAGACTTAATTGTTTTTAGAAAAAAAATTGTCCTTCAAATACATGTAAGTACTTAGAAGCATATTTAGGCTTCAGAAGATATATCAGAATTTCTTCCAAAGGTAAATGTCTTATAAGTAGTTATTTGATTTGAAGACATAATGTTCTTCCGAAGACAACTTGATGTCTTTCAAAAGAAAATATGTTTAAAAAATTTTCAAAATCTAAGGAATATCATTTGAAAAAATTTCTTCCAAAGAAAACTGGGCTTATGAAGATGATATAATAGACAACTTAGGACACATAGGTTTTAGAAATAGAATTGATTTAACTTTAAGAAAAATCTACTCAAAGTTAATCATCCTAATAGCGGATACAAGATATTTGAATCTCTATTCATCAAAAGCTTTAGTGAACAGATCAACATATTGTTCATTTGTGTTAACTTTGACTAGTTTGATTAATCCTTTTTCAAAATTATCTCTAATCAAATGATACCTGATATTGATGTGTTTTGTCCTTGAGTGCTATACAAAATTCTCTATAACAAAGATAGCACTGTTGTTGTCTATATGGATGGGAGTCTCTTTGAAGTTGAATCCATAGTCCAGCATCTGATTCTGAATCCAAAGCACTTGAGCACAGCAGCTTGCAGCAACAATGTATTAAGCTTCAGCAGTTGATGTAGTCATACAGGATTGTTTCTTACATTACGATGAGACTATCCTTCCACCAAGGAATTGACATCCCCTAGATGTAGACTTTGCAATCATGTTACAGCCACTATAGTCACTATCTGTATAGGCATACAGATTGAAGTTAGAATTCTTTGGATACCAAAGGCCAAGCTTAGGAGCACCATTGAGATATCTAAGAATCCTCTTGACAGCAACCAGGTGTGACATCTTAGGGTTGGCTTGATATCTTACACATATGTATGTGCAAACATGATATCAGGCCTGCTTGCTGTGAGGTACATAAGAGACCCAATCATAGCCCTATAGAGATGTTCATCCACACACTCCCCCTCAAGATCAAGTCCAAAGGAGTGGTTTCTGGCTAAGGGAGTCTTTGCAACCTTGCAATCAGTCATGTTGACTCTCATAAGGTTGTCTTGTACATACTTTGATTGACTTATGAAGAGGTCATTTTCAACTTGCTTCACTTGAATTCCTAGAAAGAAATTGAGTTCCCCCATGGCACTCATTTCAAATCTATTCTTCATCAGCCTCTCAAAGTCTTTGCAGAGCTTTGGATTAGTTGACCCTAAGATAATGTCATCTACATATACTTGAACCGGCATTAAGTCATTCCCTGTTTCTTTGATGAAGAGAGTTCCATCTATAGTACCCCTCTTGTAGCCATGTTGACAGAGATACTAAGACAGTGTCTCATACCATTTTTTTGGAGCTTGGTGTAACCCATAAAGAGCTTTATCAAGCTTGCAGACATAATCAGGATGATCTAGGTCTGCAAAGCCAGGTGGTTATTTAACATACACCTTTTCATCAATCACCCCATATAAGAAAGCACACTTGACATCAAGTTGGTAGACCTTGAAATCCTTGGATGCAGTAAAAGCCAGGAATATTCTAACAGCTTCAAATCTTGCTACAAGAGCAAAAACATCTATGTAGTCAATTCCCTCTTCTTGTGTGTATCCTTGAATAACTAGTCTGGCCTTGTTCTTGATGACATCTCCTCTATCATCCTTCTTGTTTCTAAAAACCCACTTGGTTCCTATGGTAGTCTTCCTTTGAGGAAGAGGACATAGGTTCCAAACCTTTTGTCTTTTGAATTGAAGCAGCTCCTCTTGCATTGCTTCAAGCCAACTTCCATCCTTCAAAGCCTCATCAACTTTCTTTGGCTCTATCTGGGACAAGAAACAAGAGTATAGACAAACATTTTTGTCTTAGGTTTGTCCTCTTGTTCTCACCCCTGTATCAATATTTCCAATGATGTTTATGGTGGGGTGTGACTTGTGGATCCTGAATGAGGGATCACAGTAAGTTGATTGGAAAGATCTAAATTTTAGAAATTTAGATTTGGCAATAGAGTATCACCTACCACATCAGCACGCTTTTCAAGAGAGGCTTGATCCAATAAGTGTGTGACATCATTTATGTTGTCTACTATAGAGTGGTTATCAGCATCAAGAAATTTTTGATCACTATCACCACCTCCATTTCCTCCTACATTTGAAGTTCCTTCATCTGAGTTTTGAGCCTTTGAGCTAGAATTTGTAGGCGCCTCAGATGTATCAGCTGAATTTGTCATGTTTGTGCTGATAGGATCTTCACTTGTAGGGTTAGTTACCACTGGAGTTGAGGTAGTATGCTTGCTTGGTCTTCTCAGCTCGAATCTTGGGTCAGGATCTCTTGTTGATAAGTTACCTGTAGATCCTGAAACATTCTCACAAGATTTGTTAAAATAGTTTGTAACTAAATCAAGATCAAACAACCAATTAGGACCAAAACCTTTCATACTAGGAGTGTGCTCATTAAAGGTTACATTGGCTGACTTCTCAACTACTCTAGTTCTGAGATTGTATACTCTATAAGCCTTAGCTTGGGAAGAGTATCCAATAAAGTATCCATCATCTGATTTCTTAGTTAATTTTCCTATTTGGTCTTTGGTATTCAAGATTGTGTAAGGACATCCAAATGACCTGAGGAAACCAATAAACGATCTTCTTTTGTGCCACAGCTCATAAGGAGTCTTACTATGAGTCTTAACTACTAAAACTCTATTCTGCATATAGCAAGCTGTGTTGACTGCCTCTGCTGCCCAGAAGGTGATGGGCAGTTTAGAGTCAGATAACATGGTTCTTACAGCCTCAATAAGTGTCCTGTTTCTCCTCTCAGCAACACCATTTTGCTGAGGAGTCCTGGGAGCACTATATTATCTTGTAATACCTTTTTCATCACAAAATATGTTAAGGATTTGGTTCTTAAATTCTATTCCTTGATCACATCTTATGGTTTTAACCTTGTGATCACATTGATTTTTAATTTTCAGAATGAAGTTCTTCAAGATCTCAAGAGTCTCATCCTTAGTACTAAGGAAAAAGACCCAAGTGAATCTTGTGAAGTCATCTATGATCACTAAACAATATGAGGTCCTTCCTAGACTTATTACACTGGTGGGGCCAAAGAGATCCATATGTAATAAGTGTAGGGGAGTAATGATAGAGTTTCTTTCCTTTGGCTTGTGAGACACTTTGTGTTGCTTCCCTTTCAGGCATGCTACACAGTGGTCATCACTTGTAAATTCTTTATTTAGTATTCTAGTTACCAAATCATTCTTAATTAATTTATTCATGATTTTAAAGTTTACATTTTATGCAGAGGAAAGACTTATCATTATTTGCTTTAGATAGAAAGCAAGAAACTTCTCCTGGGGAGATGTTTCCTGCAGGTCCATCTTGGTCATGTTCCCTTTCTTGGGGGCTCTAAGCAAGATATGCTCTTGAGGAATGACTACCCTTAGCTTCAAAAAAAGGCACTCATGCTCAGTGAAGAGCATGTTATGTCTCTGATCACAAAATTAGGATACACTCAGTAGATTATGCCCAATCTCTTTGGCAAAGTTTACCTTTTCAATGCTGAGCTTACCATTTATGACCCTGCCCCTTCTAGTAATGTAACCTCCAGCATCTCCTCCAAAAGCAACTAGCCCTCCATCAATTTTCTCAAAATCTTGAAGTAGAGAACCATTGCCTATCATGTAGCTGGAACAACCACTAACAATGATCCATACATTCCTCTGGGTCTTTAGATGTTCCTGCACAAGAAAGAAATGTTTAGTTACATTTGGAAACCCAAGCCTCATTGGTCTTGGGCTTATCAAGGTGATTTGAAGACAATGTAATAGTAATTGATCCTATGTTCAAGTTTAGAGGATCATCAGCTGTTGTTGATGAAGAACTTTTAGTCACTTGGTCATCCTATGTTCCTCTTAGACATGAAATAGTAATTGATCCTATGTTCCTCTTAGACTTGATCATCCCAGATTCTTTTCTCTCCTCAGGAGAATAGTGTCCCTTCTTAGGTTGATCTTCTTCACTCTTCTCAAAATCATCCATCACTATCTCCTCTTCATCCTCTTCATCAATGGGGTCTATAAGGAGAAGCTCATCTTCATAAGATCCACACCTTGGAGATCTTATGGACAATAGAGTGTATGGAGGAGCTATCTCAGTAGATCCCAGTTCCTGCTTATTCTGATAACAAACTTTTGCATGCAGTGATGAGGATATCATGTTCTTGAAGGTCTCTTGTTCAAGAACATATTTTTCTGCCCTGGCTTTACTAATCATAAGCTCAGCCTAACATTCAGTTAACTTAGTGATGAGATCTTTTATCTGAGTCCTGTAGTTGGTATGTTCATGCTCAAGAGTTGAAATGGTTTTCTCTAAATCTTCTATTTAAAGTTTGTAATCTTTTTCAGCTCTTTTGAAATCAGCTTTTAAAATGTTTAAGGACTTAAGATCAGACCTCATCTCTAAGTTATAGGACCTATATCTATTAACTTTAGCAATACATTCAGGTGTACAAAGATGTTCTAATACCTTAGCTTCTTCAAGATCTGCCATCCGTGCTTGGTTTGGAGATGCATCCTCAATGTCCCTGTTCTCAAGAGTTACTCCAACATTCCTTAAAGTGTCCACAATCTCAACATACCTGAAGTATTGTTGAGTCATGGTTTCACCTGTCTTAAAGGTGAAGTTCTCAAACTGCTGCTTCAGGAGGTCCTTCTTGTTCTCTGTTGCTTCAGTGGACCCCTTATACATAAGCTTTAGTGCATCCCATAGTTTCTTAGCAGTCTTGCACTTCTTGAAGCCTTTGTAGATGGAGTTTGGAAGAGCAGTTTGGAGAGCGGTCATGGCTTTCTGATCTATATCTATCTTTTTCTAGTCTTCTTTAGAATAGTCAGCCACTTCCTTTGGTCTCATACCACCACCAGCAGCAGCTAAAGAGGTGGATGGTACATGAGGTCCAGAGATAATAGATCCCCGTATCCTAGAGTCTTGAGACTTGATGAAGCCTTCCATTCTTTGGCACCAAGTATCGAAATCATCAGGAGTGATCAGTGATGACTTTGTTATGGTATCGGTTTCATTATCAGCCTTTGTGGTAGCTGCCATTTGAGTTGTTAAATGTTTTTTGAAACTGAAGGGATTTAAGATGGTGAGATCTTACAATCAAGAGCCTAAAAAGCTCTGATACCAATTGCAGGACCGGTTAAAGGGATGGTCAATACAATCAGTCTCATAATGAGGAGAGCGTTAGAACACTTAACAGATCAAATAAGGAACCAGGTTTATATGAATGATAATAAGAACACAATTAAACAATGAGACAGAACTAAGAACAAGAACGGGATGAGTATGGTTTTCAAGAATGCTTTATATTGCTCTCAAGTTCTTTTACAAGTGTTACAAAGCATAAAAAGAAATACAAGAACCTGAGTTACATTATACTACATCCTACAGCCGGCCATACTTTGAAGGCCAGCTAGAAACACTAATCTAGACAACAAGATCAATGTAAAGTCAAAAGGCAGATTGCCTTTTGACAAGTGACTATGACATGCCATAGCACACATCCTAATATATTACAAATAGGATAAAAGGTACAAAGTAGAAATTTACAGACTCTAAACCATAATCTACAGTTGCAAAAGCATGGACCTTTTCACCAACTAATGCAAGTTGGTGAGTCTTCAGAGTTGCAGTGGAAAGTGGGTCAGCTTCATACAAAAGTAGATCAGAGAAAGCATGTCTTCTCTGTCTTTGGAAGAAATCAGTCTTCACTTCATTGGCCTTGGAAGACTTTGTCTTTGAAGCTTTGGAAGACTTCATCTTTGTCTTTAGAAGATTTGGTCTTTGGCTTCAGAAGATTTGGTCTTTGGCTTTGGAACATTTTACACTTAGAATAATTTTCTGTAAGAAGTGTAAAACTTCCAAAGTAACTTCTACTTTGCACAATGTGCATGCAAGCTGGAAGCTCTTTGGTTGCTTTGGTTTCTATAGTTGCATCAGCCTTTCAAGTATAACCTTATAGTGTTTCTTTAACATTGTCTAAATTATCACTCATATCAGCCCAGTTAATCTCGAAAGAAACTTTATCAAAGTATATATTCCTTAGAATTTTAAGAAGTGTAGAAAGGTTTTCTCTCAGAAGACATTAATTTGACTTTAAAAGGAAATTATGTTATCAAAATTAATAACTACTTACTAAGGGATTTACCTTCGGAAGAAATTTTGATATATCATTCGAAGCTTAAATCTACTTCCAAGTATTTATATGCCTTGAAGGACAAATTTCTTCCAAAAGCAATTTAGCCTCGAAAGTTTTATTATCTTAAATAAAACTTCTGAAGATTAATCACTTTCGAAACCAAATTTGTCTCGGAAGCAAAATTACTCTAAGTGCATTTTCTTCCAAAGCACTTCTTCTCAAGCTAAGGAATATCTTCCGAAGTCAATTTAGCTTCGAAAGCTAAGTACATTTTCTTCCAAAGCACTTCTTCTCAAGCTAAGGAATATCTTTCGAAGTCAATTTAGCTTCGAAAGCTTTCTTAAGCTTCTGAAGGAAAATTACCTTCGAAAGATTTTCAACTTTCATAATAACTACCTTTTTTGGGCACCTTTTTCAGAGGTGGAACTGACATCTGGATTTCAAAGTTTATCTTTTGCAAAAGCTTTTTCTCACGTCCAAGCATATAAATAGCCTATCCAATGAGTCTCACTCTCTCTCCTTCCTCTTCATCTGTAAATCTCAAGCCTTAAATTATCCACAAACCCTTGTTGTTCTTTCAATCCTTCTCCCACAAGCTTCATAAAATGGCCAATCCTAAACTCCAAAATCAGCTAGCTTTTGTCATGCACCTTCACAGGTAACATAACCAGGTTGCTCTATTGTTGGTTGACAAACACCTTGGTTTTTGAAGGATATGCAACTTTCTTTACCACTCATCCTACCTCACCGCCCTTACTATAGACCCTCATCTCAAGAGGTTATTATGGAGTTCTAGAGAATCTATCAAAAGGTTATTATGGGTGGTGATAAATCACTATCTGCAACCATGCAAGGGAGGACGGTGTTCATCACTCCAACCACCATCAATTAACACTGAGGTTGGATGATGCAGAAGTTGAGCTGTCCTTTACCAAAGAGGCAATGTTTGAGCTTCATGCTCAAGGTGAAAACTTGGCAACCCCAACCAATGTTGAACCTGTTAGGTCTAAAAAGGATAGTCTATATTATCAACACAGTCAACGTCACTATCAAAGTCATCGAAAAAGTCAAACAGAAGCGTTCGAGATGAAGAACCGAGACGAGATGTTGAAGATATAAATGACTAGGAGTTTATTGTTAATAAATATATTTTGTGTCAACAAAATATATTTATTTATGTTTAAGTCATTTTTATGTTTTAATGATAGTCTAGGGGGCTAATTGTCATTAAGTCTAATTGTCATTAGACTATATATAGCTAGAGTCATTAGTGTGTTAAGAGAGCTTGAAGGAGCTAGATTTGAGGGTTTCCATGTAAACAATATCTTTGGAAAATCAATTCAGATCAAACAAGGGTTTTATTTGGTGTTCTTGAGTGTTCTTCATATATTCATCCATTTTATATTTGTTTGATCAATATTTCACACAAATATCATTGATATTTGTGTTTTCAGTGGGATTTATTTGTGTTTATTAATCAATTGCACTATTATATCGATCTAGAGGACCAACAATTTGGTATCAGAGCCTTTGTGCTCATGATTGATTGAGTTTTTGGGTATTTCCGGGTTCAAGTCATTGTTTCTTTCATATTCGATCTGATCTGATTGTTTTGGATATGGAAATTGATTGAGGATTGCTCGATTTTGGTATGGGAAGCTATAGGAATCATCAGATCTCAAATTCATTGAGATTTGGATGAATTTAAGTTGATTTCATGTTGAAAAAGTTTTTCAGACTCGTCGGGCGAATTTACAGATCGTCCATCAAAACTAGAGCATCATTAAGCGAAACTACACAGTTTCACCGGGCGAAACTAGGGTTTATTCAGCGAAATTACATAGTTCTTGGTTTTTGGATCTGGTTTCTTAATCTCAGCGAAAGTACATGCGTTGAACGAAAGTTCATGGTGTTTGTACGCCAAACCCATCGAAATTGCTGCCAAACTGATCTCTGAACGAAAGTTCATCTAGTTTCGGGCGAAACTATCCAGCGAAACTAGCATCAGTTTGCCATTGCTGGGCGAAATTGCTGTTGAAATTATAGGCGTGTCTACTAACTAAACTACCAGCGAAATTAGTGAAAATTCAGCCAATTTGTCAGCGGATTTAGTGAAATTTCGGCGAAATTGCTTGACCCCAGTTGCTTAGAAACCATTTAGTTGACATTAAAATTATTTTTCCCGGGGGAGAATTAATCAACAATTTTTGGGAAAAATATTTTTCGGGCGTGAAAGTGAATTTAATATTTTAAATGAAAATGTCATTTTCTGACGATCTCGAATCAGACAATGCCATAATGGCACAAAGTCGGTTTGATTCTTTTGCAGCTATGAAAGATGAAAAGATATCTGTTTTGGTCGATCAATTTGTGATGGTGGCAAGCAACTTTAAGAAGTATGATGACCATTTGGGAAACCATAAACAAGTCACAAAACTTCTGGACTCTCTTCCTCCACAGTGGAGTCCACAAGTTAGATTGTTAAAGCAGGAAATGAATTTTGCTAACTATAAACTCATGGAAGTTATCAACAAGTTGAAGTCATTTGACTTGGATTTGAAAAGAAGAGAGTACAATCAATTCATGTATGGTGGTGTATCTTCAAGTGCTGAGATCAAAGAAACTAAAAAAAAAGTCAACCATGCATTGATGGCTGAGGTGGTAAACAGTGATGAGGATTCTGTTGAAGAGTTTGATCCTTTCAAAGAATTCAGCTTTGATACTCAAGGTGAGAGTGTTGGTGATGTTGATGCCTGTGCAAGCTGGTGTAAAATTCAGAAGCAACAGGATAGTGAAACAGATGAAGTGAAGTAGGAGGTTCAGGATGAAGGAAATCTAGAGGGAGATGAAGCTGAGGAAGCTAAGAAGAGAGCAGCTAAGGAGGAAGAGTACAAAAATAACACTCCCGTATGTCAATGTGAAAAAGCCCTAGCTGCTAAAAAGATAGTTATGGGACTCCTCTATGAGATAGTCCAAGACATGTGTTCTCCTCCCTGCAAAATTCGTTTATTCGGGGTTTATAAAGCTACAGATTATTGTTAGAAAATGAAAAAGAATTAAAACGAATAAACAAAGAACTTAAAATCAATGAGTTCAAATATTTTATTAAACTAAGAGAAGCTTTAAAAGAAAATGATCTTTTAAAAAGAAATCTTTTAGAAAAGAATGTCGATATTAATGTTTTGAGCGAACGAGTCACATTACCAGAATTTGAGACTAGCAAGCTTAAAACTAAACTTGATAAATGTATGATATCAGGGATGAAACAAGAAGAACTATTCTCTAAGCAAAGGGGATCTAGAATCAAAACGGGTGTGGGATGTGGTGAAACTTCATATGTTTATCCTCCTCCTAGCACTTACTGTTACTCTCCTATGCCTCAATCTCATCCATCTAATGATTTAATTGAAGCTGCAGATACTAATAGTTTACATGCAGGTTTAAGCAGTGTTAATCACAAAGAGGTTTGAGATGAAAATGACTTTCCTGCAGGTTTGGGGCTCATCAAGCAAGGATCTGATCTGCAAAATGATAATTCCACCTCTGATGCTTCAAAACCAGTATCAGTTGTTTCCCATAACTTCTTTAACAAATTCAAGACAGGTAACATCCCTTCATTTGTTCCTGTCAAGTTTTTCAAAGAAGGAACAACTGTGGAATCGTCAAGCAATCAGAACTCAACAACACAAACCGACACAACAAGAGTCATCAATCAAGATCCATTGGAAGCTGACTTGTGTATACAGGACTGGACAACTTCTGATGATGAACCAGAGATCATCAAGTCACCTAAAGTTATCAACTATCAAATGCTTCCAAAAGTCGAATCAAGACCTATACGGATCTTATCTCCAACTGCTAAGCAAATCAGCACTTCCTCCAAAGCTCAGCAGAAGCACTCACCATCATCATCTACTATCCATCAAGCTTGCCATAAATCTACATCCTAGTCTACCAAATCACCAGTCATACAAAAGTGTACTTAGAAGAATGTTCAGATCTCAGCTCCCAGAACATCACACATCAAAACACAACCCAATTCAAAATCCACATTGACAAAGCCTCAGAAAGTTCAATTTCCTGATATCCAAAAGAAGAAGCTTCCAGGTTGTCAACAAGCTGCAACAACCTCAAAGCAGGCTCCACCCTCTCCTACTCTCCACGGGACAACAAGGAACCAAAAGCCTTTCAAGGCTTGCTTTAGATATGGAAAAGAAGGTCATGTGCTAAAGAAGTGCCCTCAGGTTCAAAGGCAAGCTTCGGGAGGTAAAGATAACACAGGTTGCTTCTCGGGTTCAAAAGGTAAAAAGCACATATCTTTGAATGGTTGGATAAAGAACAATATATCCAAACCTTCTCATGTGAAGCCGGTTTCACAACATTCAAATATGAAAAGGACCAATGTTTCAAAATCAAAATCTCTTCCTTCGGGTCTTAAACAGAAAATAATTTCCAATTTCAATTCTTTCAAATCAAAAGTAATTGAACAGAACAAATTTGGAAAGTAAAACAAAAAGAAAAGGATAAAGAAATTAATTATTTTTCAAAAGAGTGTGTGCTTAAACAGGTTACATACACAGATGAAAAAGGAACTCCCAGGACCACGATGGTCTGGGTCCCCCTCTCTAACTAATCTGTTTATGAGTGCAGGAACAATTCTACCTCAGGCCTATCAGTAATCCGATTTACTGACTGGGATTGTTCCTAATTCAAATTTAAGGCGGAACAAACAGGTTATGGTATCTCATCCACATTTTGGATTCTTATCTACTATTCACAATCACTGCATTTTTCTTGTTACTTCATTTCTCATGTTTTTGCTAGTATAATTTGGAAGACTTTCTTTAATAAAATTCTTTTTTCAATTCCGTTTATTATATACTTAAAAAAAAGAGAAATTTCTTTTTTTTTGTTTCATGGCAGTTAAAAAGAAATTTCAGAGGAGAATAAAAAAAAATTTCCCGGGAACTAAGAACTTGATTTGGGATGACTGAGAAATGATAGTATGTCTTCTTGGTATGCTTATTTGCATGACTTGTAGTTTGTGAGAAATGATAGTAACTGATGTAGATGTCTGTATCACTTAATATTCTAAAATCTGAAAAAGATAGTTTCATTATATGATATGCTTGGTAGGCTCAGCCTGAAAAAGAAGTAAACAGTGATTCTGTAGCCTAACTAAAGCTTTAGAACTCGGTGATAAGGATCATTTTCTTGACATCTCGACCTGCACAAAGTTACATGTCCTATCAAAAATCGGTTGAGAGTTTAAAATCTCTGCTTTGACATTTTCAAAATCTCTCATCCCCAAGTCCTGAATATAGCTTCTCGTTAGCTCTTCTGCTGTATATTTCGTGCTTATCTCCTCTGCTATGCGGAAGCATTGACCTGGAGCGATGATCTTCTCTGTTATACTTGAGTATAGACCTAAAGCTCTCATCAGCATGCTTAGATGATCATCTCCTCTGTTATACGTAAGTATAGACCTGGAGCTCTCATCACCTGTTCCCAATAAAGGCACAGTGGTTCTTAAATTAAGATCATTGTTGAAAACTTAAAAGAAAATCAAGCAGAGTTAATCATATTACTCAATAAGCCCTGATGATGGGATAAGTTCTTTGCCGGATGTCTATGGGAACCAAATCACCTGAGCTTCTCTAATTAAATCTAAAACATGATAAAATCAGTTGTAGATCACTTGCTGGAAAAGATAAGGCATGGGTTTAAATTGAACAAATATACCAACAATCATTTTTGAACTGTTTTGACTTTCAAAAACTTAAAATTATGACCAGACTCTGTATCAGTGTGATCTCACTAACTTGTTGATGTTTAAATACATCCTTATGCTTAAGTATATCTTGAGGATGTGATCTCATGATCAAAGTAGTTCTTGGTGTAAGATGATTAAAAAATATATATATAAAAATGGGGTTTTTCATTTCAAATCATTTTTCAAGTCTTCCATATTGTGCTATTAAAATGTTATCATTTTCACGTGCATTTCACGGGAAATTGCACATTCAGATAAACACGGGTTTATTTGTATTGTTGAAATGATCTAACGAGAAATGTGTAGAATGTGTTTGTAATTGTGTTATAGATTCTTGCTGCAATTGATGGCCGATCATCAACTAGGTAAAGTACCATACCAGAGAACCTGTTCCTCAAGTTTGCAGAGGATATAGAGCTAGGATTCCTTCTCCTACATCTTCTGAAGCACTCAAGAATAAAGAGTTGGAGACGTTGTTCCTGATCATCCTCATGATGCACACAAAAGGAGGGAGCATTCAAAAAAGGGGAGCCTATAAGATGAAATATTGTCGATACCAGATCATCAATCTAGGGGGAGATTGAAGATCAGTATATAGTTGACTTATCGGTGCTGATCACGATGAAAGACGTTGATAATAATAGACTAAGGGGGAGTATTGTTGGGTCTAAAAAGGATAATCTATATTATCAACACAGTCAAAGTCAAAAAATGTCAACGTCACTGTCAAAGTCATCGAAAAAATCAAACAGACGCGTTCGAGATGAAGAACCGAGACGAGACGTTGAAGATATAAATGACTAGGAGTTTATTGTTAATAAATATATTTTGTGTCAACAAAATATATTTATTTATGTTAAAGTTATTTTTATGTTTTAATGATAGTCTAGGGGGCTAATTGTCATTAAGTCTAATTGTCATTAGACTATATATAGCTAGAGTCATTAGTGTGTTGAGAGAGCTTGAAGGAGCGAGATTTGAGGGTTTCTATGTAAACAATATCTTTGGCAAATCAATTCAGATCAAACAAGGGTTTTATTTGGTGTTCTTGAGTGTTCTTCATATATTCATCCATTTTATATTTGTTTGATCTATATTTCACACAAATATCATTGATATTTGTGTTTTCAGTGGGATTTATTTGTGTTTATTAATCAATTGCACTGTTATATCGATCTAGAGGACCAACAGAACCCACACCTTCTTCATCTTCAGCACCCCTACAGCCTCAAATCACCATCACCTACCAAAGAAAATCCAAACAAACCCCTGCTCAGTCTATTCAGATTAAGTAGGCCCCCATATACTCACCCATACAGAAGGAAGTAGAACCAATAGCTCCCACTTCTCCTGAGGAGCAGACCACTCCTATTATTTCCTTGATCAGTGCTGAGGTTCCTCATGCTCAGCCTGATGAGCTCACAACCCCGACCTCAAGCCTTCATCCTATATCTTAAAACTCAGATGAACAACTTTCAGGGGAAAGTTACCATCCCTAACCGTTAGACCTTAGCCAACCAATCCCTAACCTAGAATTCTATGCTGATGAAGACATGGGATTCAGTGAGTACCTTGCGTCTCTCTTCCCCTACTCAAGGAGAGATGAGTGCTTCTGCCTCTCCCATATCTAGCCCACATCATCCACCTATCACTGAGGTAGACCTCTCTAAACAAGTTCAAGAGGTCCATGTGGAAGAGGCTCTCACTTCTACATGTGATTACATCTCTAATACCTCAACCACGACAACCTAGCTCCGTGACACTTCTCATGAAGAGGTCATTGAGCAGGGGAAATCCAGAGACAAAGAAAATATATCTAGGGGTGAGAGGGATGATTTTGGTTATGTCCTCTTATTCTCTTATGATTCTTCTAATGAAGATGAGGGCAGTATGCAACTAAAGATGCAACAATTGACACAAACTTGCACATATATGGTCTCTAAGGTTAGTCATCTAGAATCTCAAGTGACTACCTTACAAAAGTAGGTGCTTAATCAACAACTTCAGATCACCCATCTCAAGGGCAAGTTAACTGAGAGATCTGCCAGGCATGCTCAACCATGTCCACAAGAACCTGTGGATTCGGTGGACCTAACCTTTAACTCACCTATGCAAGTAGGTGATGCTACCAAAAAGGGGGAGAAAGTCACCACAGCCATAAGACATGGGAGCACTACCTAAAGAATGGACATTGAGGACTCACAACCCTCGCTTGTAATTGTCCAGACTCAACAACCTCCTCAGTCCCATATTAATATGGATGTGATAGTCCAAAGTTTATTTGAGGAGGGTGATGTACCAAAGGCTATGTCACCTCCATCCAATCCTACTGAAAATCCAATAGTAGTATGGAGGTATGACACAGATAGAAGAGCCCTGGTGCTTTCTAGATTCTAGGGTCAACAAGAAGTCTTCAACATCTATACCCTGGGATTCTATGAAAGCTTTCCTCTTGCTGACCTGCCACTTGTCAATCCAAGCCAAAGTAGACAAGCTGATAGGTTAGCAGAGAGGATAAAGATGAGAGTGTCTTAGGAGTTTGAAAGAAGATCAAACCTATATAGATAGAGGCTAGCAGGGAAAATAGTTGGTCAACTGGATACTGAGTTGGACCCATAGATTAGCTTTAAAGGGGAAACTTTAGTTGAAGGCCTAACTGTGGACCCTATGAACCTTGAGATACATACTCCTTAAAGACCAAGTTCCCTTAGTGAGACACCAATTTGGTGAAGGTGTCTCACAGCCTCTCCCTTGCCAGATGGCCAAAGCTCTCTCCTCCCTGAGTCACACATGCCAGTGCTTGAAAAAGTAAAGAAAGCAATGGCTACTAAGGAGATTGAGGAGGAGAAAAGGGAGAGGAAGAGAAAGGCAAGGGGAAAAAGACTGAGAGAGACTCCTAATTTCATACAGCCTGTAATTAGTTCTACCCATAGGCCAAACACTCAAGAGGATGAGTTAAGGGCAGCCAGATTGACCTACCTGGGAACTAGGAACTATAATGTAGATGATCTAATCTCTCTCCCCTTGGAAGAATGAATGAACTGGCTAACAAAGAGGTGTTAGTGAGAGGAATGAGGCTAAGGATGCTACTTTGATCCTCAAAATCAAAGAAAAAAGAAAGAAAAGGAGATTATAAAAAGCCTTTGTCCTCTCCCTAGTTCAAGAAAGGCCTGAAGTAGAGTCTATGGCTTAAGAAGAAGAAGCTCAAGAAGCGAAGGAAGTAGACAAACAAATGATGACCAGCTACTTGAGTGCCACAGGTCTCTACTAGGCAAAAGCTTTACTCACTCTATCCTTTGAGTACGTAGAGTTTAAATATCTCAGCAGCTAGAACAAGAAACCAACAAAGAAAGATAAGGTGCTAAAAGGAAGATGAGGGAGGAAGATGCAAAATCAAGGGCCACCATAAAAGTCAACAAGAAGAAATCTGAAGATAGACAAAGGATGGTAAGATTCTTAAAGCTGTATGGGTTCTCCAAAAGGAGGCTTGGTCCCATGTCTCTATCCACAAAGGATGAGCACATCATGGTTATCAAGCAGAAGATCAAGAAAGGTGAGCTTCAAGACTTGCATTCTCCACCAAGTCAAGCTACACCTGAAGCTGAGGTCAAGGTTGAACCCTAACAGACGACACAACCAGGACCTAGTGCTGATCCACAACCAGCTTCATCTTCTAACCCACAGTATGGTCCTGAACCTTCATTTAAACATGTGAAGGGGAAGGACCAAATTGAGAAGGATAAAGAAGGAAGACAAAGTGCTTAAGACCAACCTTCTCAGTGAAGTATAAAAAGAGGAAGAGGATGGCCATTAAAAGATATCTAAATTCAAAGAAGAAAAAGAAGAAGTCTAAGGCATCCACCTTTGCACCTCATGATGAGTCAGAACATCCTGAGGGTGAACCAAAAGAGGCTGCTCAACCAACTCCACTACAAGCCTCTAGCTTCTAAGAGACCCATCCTGTCTTGGGTGTACTCTCCAAACCCAGACAGATGCTATATCATAAAAGATCAAGGAGGTTCACAAGTATACTTCTGGCAGATATACTTGACCTTTATTAGCATGATCTCTTGGACATAAGAAGATAATATAAGAGCCTGAAAAACCCAGACCAACTAATAAAGAGAGGAATGGCTCTAGTTCTGATGATGGCTATAAACAAGTAGAAGATCAAGACTTATAGTAATCTTCAAAGTTTTGGTAGCATTAGCCTATGGGGAGTTTGTAAGAGTGCAGGACCGGTGAATGGTGGTCAATGTAACAGTTTCATTATGTATGGAAAGAGTTAGAACACTTAACAGATCAAATGCGGAACCGGTCTTATGATGAAACAAAGAACAAAAGTAAAGAACAAGAACATGAACAAGATAGTATGGTTTTCAAGAATGTTGTATATTGCTCTCAAGTTCTTACAAAGTGTTAAAAAGCTTATCTTCTGAAGTTACAAGTACTTGAGATACTTTATACTACATCCTACAGCTGGCCATACTTTGAAGGCCAGCTGGAAACACTAATATAGACAACAAGATCAATGTAGAGTCAAAAGGCAAATTGCCTTTTGACTAATGACTATGACATGCCATAGCTCACATCCTAATATATTACAAAAGGATAAAAGTACAAGAGTAGAAAGCTACAGACAAAAGATCTTAATCTATAGTTTAACAAAAGTAAGGACTTTTCACCAACTCATATAAGTTGGTAAGTCTTCAGAAGTGGCAGCGAAAAGTTGTTCAACTTTTGTCAAAAAGGTGATTCAGAAAAAGCATGTCTTCTTTGTCTTTGGAAGAAATAAGTCTTTGGCTTCGGAAGACTTTGTCTTTGAAGCTTTGGAAGACTTCATCTTTGGCTTCAGAAGATTTGGTCTTTTGGCTTTGAAATATTTGATACTTAGTATAATTCACTGAGTTATATAAAATCTTCCGAAGTAACTTCCTTGTACTTCACATGTGTATGTTGAGAGCTCTTTGGTTGCATCAGCCTCTAAGTGTGATCCTTACAAAGAGTTATCTTAAAGGCTGATGCTAACCAAAGATCTCTCAACATGCAACTGAAGTACAAGGAAGTTACTTTGGAATATTTGACCATGCACAAAGAAAATTATCTAAGTGTCAAATCTTTTGAAGCCAAAGACTAAAATCTTTCCAAGCCAAAAGTAAAGTCTTCCAAAGCCTGATGACTGATTTCTTCCGAAGACAGAGAAGACATGCTTCTCTGACATACTTTTAACAAAAGCAGACCAACTTCCCATTGCCAGCTCTGAGGACTCACCAACTTATATAAGTTGGTGATTACCTTTTACTTTTGTCAACTATTCAGTATGAAGTCTTTGTCTATAACTTTCGATTCTTGTACTTTTGTTGTTATTGTAATACAAATGGATGTGAGCTATGGCATGTCATAGTCACATGTAAAAAGGTAATGTGCTTTTTTTTTACTTTACATTGATCTTGTTGTCAAGATGAGTGTTCAGCTGGCCTCCAAAGTATGGCCGACTGTAGGTTGTAATATAAAGTATCTCATGTAACCAGTCTTAGGACTAAGCATTGTAACACTTGTAAAATTACTTGAGAGCAATATACATCATTCTCGAAAAACATATTCTTGTATTCTTAAATTCTTTACTTGTTTGTTCATTTTCTTTTTGCTTGGTTCCCTGTTTGATCTAGTAAGTGTGATATCTCAAACTGTGAAACTATTGTAGAACAACCCATAACCGGTCCTACATACATGGTGACTAATTAGAAGTTAGTTGCTAGAAATATTTCACCATATGGAATGATCGACTAGGTCACCTTTTTTGGCAAAATAAACCCTCTTGTTTTAAGAGAGAATACAAGAGGTCATATGTGGGACCATATACACCCTTTGTATGGCCCATTTAGCTATTTCTTGGTCTTAAATATGCATCAGCACAACAGTCATATGTGAGACTTTTAGCTACTCAAATTGTGATAGTTGCCCAATTATTGGGCTAAATCATACGATTGAGAGCAAATTTCCTAGAGCATCAAGTTAAAAATATTCAGATGGATAACACAGGAGAATTTACATCCTAAGCCTTTAACTACTATTATATGCCAGTTGGGATAAATAATGAACATCTGGTAGCTTATGTTCACAAACAAAATGTTTTAACTAGATAGTTAATTAAACCATTACGATCGCTCCTTATATGATGCAAATTACCATCCTTTGTATTAGCATGTCGTTGCACCGATAAGATTAAGACCAACTGTTAATCGTACATACTCTTCATTAAAACTAGTGTCTGAAGAGAACTAAGTCTATCCCATCACAAAATAATTGGTTGTGCGGTATATGTACCATTACCTCTACCACAATGCACCAAAATGGGATCACAAATTAGACTGGGTATTTACATTGGTTTTAACTCCCAAACTATTATTAAATATTTAGAATCAATTACGTGAGTCATGTTTATAGCATCTTTTTCTTACCGTCATTTTGGTAAGACATTATTCACATTCTTAAGGGGAGATAAGAATACAAAATGATCGGTAACACAAGAGATAACATGGAATGCATCGTCACTATCTAATTTTGACCCCCGAAGTGGTAAGTATAAATCTGAATTCCAAAAGATTATACATTTGCAAAGAATAACAAATAAACTACCAGATGCATTTGTACATACAAATAGAGTGACAAAGTCACATATACTAATGCCAAATACACATGCTCAAATAAAGTCATCCAGAAACAATTATGATACAAAGAAAATATGGGAGACTGATTGGTTCCAAATATACCGATCAAAACAAAAACAATATAATAAAGCAGTTGATGAAATAGTAGAAAGTGTTATAAATGAGACCCCAATAGAGGTAAAGTTCCAAAAGAGATTGATACAAATCCATAGGAAACTAATGTTTTTGATGAAATACCAGTACCAAATAAATATGACATCTCTATTAATTATGTAAAAAGTAGTACAATATGGAACTGAAAATAATACATGCATTGACTATACATATATATATATTATATATATATATATATATATATATATATATATATATATATATATATATATATATATGCATATGCTATAGCAACAGGCTTAATAAATGAAAATGTTTATGTACCTAAAAGTATTGTAAAGTTCATACATAAAAATGATTGACCAAAATGGTAATACACTATAAAGGCTGAATTAGATTTGCTAAAAAAGCTAAATGTTTTTGGGGATGTTGTCCGAACTCCCATAGACGTCAAACCAGTTAGTTATAAATGGGTATTTATAATAAAAAGAATTGAAAAGAATGATAATGTATGATATAAGGTCTGAGTTGTAGCACAAGGGTTTTCCTAAATCCTAAGAGTTTATTATTAGGAAACATGTTCCCTCGTAATGGATACGATAACCTTTAGATATTCAATCGGCCTCGTAAATTTGAAGGACTTTAGATGAGACTTATGGATGTTACCACTACTTAAATGTATGGGAACATTAAAAATAACATCTACATGAAAATCCCTAAAGGACTAAAAAACCTAAAGCTTTAAAATCATCATATTGAGATATGTATGTTATAAAACTACATGAATACAAAGTGTAATATTTGACTTGCTTTGAAAATGTAAATCAAACCGTTCGGGTCATTTATGTAATATAATATTCATTATCAAAATATTTTATTCATTATTTAAATTTATGAAAATTTTATAAAATATTTTTTTATGAATTTATAGAATTAAAACATTAATTATGATTTATGAATTGTTAAATTAAAATAAATAATTATAATTTAAAGTTTACAAATCTTATAAAGATTTTAAAGTTTTTGCCATTTAATAACTTGTTTAATTATTAAAATTAGTGGTTACCCACCTTTATTTTTGTGAGGGTAACCGACCGATGTAGAGGGCGTATAACCAAAGGATTTGAAACCTTACAAGATTATGCTAAATACCTCTAAAATCACGAAACTTACAGTAGGTGCTTCAAAGTGTTTAGTCATTACACTATTATTAGCATGTGTATCGTCTTCTTCTCTTTTCAACTATATACATCAAAGCTCATGTTTGAAGAGCTAAGATATAACTATTAGTGAGGATGTCGCTAACATTTGAATACTTGACAACACATTTAATATATCAACTGACAATATACACATGATACAAAAGCAATAATGAAATGCTAATGTTACATATATATAACATATTTCTCATTGCCTTATGATGTATAAAGTAGTCTTGCCATATGCTAAAGCAAACTGATTGCTTCTATTTTATATTTAGTAGACAGTTCTTCAAAAGTTTTGAATTGGATTTAACAAAAACCCTAATAAAAAATTATCACACGGTTTTAAAACTTACCAATGATTATAGATGATGTTACTTGGGTATCCTTTAATGGTAAGGATATAGTCCGTCAAATTATATATATCATTAACAAATCATTGCAAATCATACGCTGATACTTAATAGTTGCACCAACTTTATAAAATAGTTAATATATTACACAACGTTATGTAAAGAATCCCAAACAGTGAATATCACATGCAAAAATGGAAATAATACCATCTCCAATAGAGATGTTTTTTTGTGTTTTTGAGGAAAGAGAAGGTGATTTGGAGGAGAGAAGAGGTGATGTAGAGGAAAGAGAAGATGGTGGGGTTCTTGATTAAGAACATTGACTTTTAAGTATGTGAGGGGAATGGAGGAGAGAGAAGGTGATTTTCATAAATTATGAGTGGATATGAGAGAAAGGTAATGGGGCAGGTGCCACCCAAGCTTGTTTTTTCACCTCCCCATCAGTGATGCTCTAAGTACCAATAGTTGCGGCATTTCATAAAACTTCTTCATTGTGCAGCTTGTAAAGTGTGGTTTTCTTTGCTGCATGTAAGGGAAAAAAATAAATAAGAGGAATTCAATCAATAAAAGACATGATCTTACACATGTAAAGTGCTCCTAAAGTTAAAAAGTTTTGAAAACATCTCACGCATTAATATATGGAATTTACACTACCCTAAATCATGGCTTTAAGATAATTGAATTTATTACTTGCAAACTACAGAAATAGAGGCAAAAGGAAGTGTGATTCATACTTGTGAATGGAAAAAACAATGGAAAAAGGAATTTCAAAGCTCAAGAGTGGTTGCTTGAGGCCTCGCTTGAAATAACTTGAATCGAAAAAAAACCCTAATCGAAAATCATCAAGTAACAGAAAACGTATAAAACTTAAATAAAAAAAGTGTGATATGTGTGCTATTATTCAAATGGAGTGGAGCCTCGAACCTTCTTTACTTTAGTTAAATGGCGATGTGCCTATCATTCCATGAAGTTTTTATTTTTCTTCTATATTATCGTCTTTAACTTAACTATAATAAATATTGATGGCGTAAGTAGGTTTACGACCATGGAAAGGCATCACAAGCTACCAGGCAACATTCAACCTTACCTTAGGATATCTTGTATGGCCTTGGATGACTTTGCCTTGTCGTAACCAGTGTTGCCTTACCTTTAGCTACTTGTCTCAGCCTTGCTCAATCTGGCAGTGCTTTAGGCTGCATGGCATAGCCTTGTCAACCCAGCCTAACCTTAGCACATATATAGTTAGTGATGTAAGTAGGTTTACTTGTCTTCGCCTTGCTCAATCCAGCGTTACCCGATGCGCCTTTCCTTAAGAATCGTTGGTTTGGTCTTAAACTTATGTCATTTTGTTATACTTCCAAGACTTAGGATACCTGGCATGGCCTTGGATGACTTTGCCTTGCCTTAACCTATGTTGCCTGACCTTGACCTACTTGGCTTAGCCTTACCTAACTTGACATTGCCTTAGGTTGCATGCATGGCCTTGCCAATCCAACCTAACCTTAGCACATGTACGGGTGAGTTTATCTCATGCGAATTTCTAAGTCAGTGGCCCAACCACATGGGCTAATCAGAATAATTCATTGGGCCTAACCCAATAAATATTCATCAAGCCCATTAGGGTTTGAAGTTTCCTTCCTTATAGATAAGGGGCAAATCCCCCCATCTAAGCTTCATCCCATTTTTGCTTGGAAACCACCCACACTTGTCACCTTATCCATTCTTGCTCTGAATTGTTAGTTTCTTCTTATTCACTCATCTTTGTTGGATTCCTTCCCTGTAATGTCGCAAGGCTACTCTGTGTCGACTTGGCTACCCTGTGTCGACAAGGCTACCCCGTGTCAAAAAGGCTACCCCGTGTCGACAAGGCTACCCTGTGTCGACAAGGCTACCCTGTGTCGACATGGCTATCTCTAATCCTCATCTTCTATACTTGTCTATCCATCTGTCTCATATATATATAACTTATGCTTGACTATATAATACTTGGTATAACTTGAGCGTCGGAGTGCCCTCGTGGTTAAACCCCCAGGGCCCTCTAACAAAGATCTCCTTTGTGGTTACATCCAGGTACAAAGTTTGGGAATGAATCATGAAGGCTAGGCTCAACCATATTCGATGACAATACCTGACCCGAATTTGGATGTAACAACAAGTGGCGCCCACCGTGGGGCTGAGAATATCAATCCACATGAATGCTCGGGCCCTGCATTTAGATAAAATGATGAGATCTGTAGTCTTCATATGTGATGCTGGACATCCAGATCTATGTTTGCACCTGTGTTCACCAAGACTTTGGGTTTTAACATAGAGAAAAATTTTTAATAAAAATGAGGGTCAAACCCTATACCTAGGGTGTAGTGCCTTCTTTTTCATTTCCAACATTTCTCTGACAATATGCAGGGAGCTATAAGTTACAAATAGAATTTCAAACTTTGCACTTACTATTACTAATATAAAAAGTAGAGCAATAAAAGACCACTCCTGCCAAAGGCAGGTCATCACCTATCTACAGTAAGAAAACAACCGAGGATGATCTTAGCCTGACTGGTCAGGTCATCTTGTTTGCCCAAAGTCCTTGTCATTTTGACTATCTATGCCAGAAATCATCTCTCATTTGGCCAAGGCCATGTCGCCTTGCCCTGCTAGGAAAAACCACATATTCTTTTACTGGAAAAAGGCAAGCCTCTTTAAAACCTACTTTTTTCCTCGGGCCACAACCCAAGCCTAGGTCTTTCAAGCCCCAGCCTCCAAGCCTTCTTAAGGGACGGCCTTCGTGCCTTCACAAGGCCTGGCCTCTTTGTTTGTCCAAGACCCGGGCCTTATGCCTTTATAAGACCCTACCATCATGTTTCTCCAAGATCTGGACCTTATGTCATTCCATGACCCAGCCTCTATGTCATTCTAAGATCTAGCCTACGCAACTTCAAAACAATACCTTGAAAAAAGTCAAACCATATGATTTAGCTAACTTTTGATAATTTTTAATTAACGTTCTTACGTTTTGCTTTAATGATCAGACAAAGGTCACATGAATTTTTTATCATTATGTTTTGCTCGTCTTCTGTTACAATGTGTAGATTTTACCTATATACATAGGCATGCTTTTACAGACATTGCCAGCTTTCACAAACTTTTTTCATCTTTAACAGCTTTAATTGATGCCTTGTAACATCAAAAGGATCACCCATTAAAGATTCCAAGTCACACGCAGCCTGGCAAAACTCAGGACATCCCTTGCGTCGTCGGGCAAGTTACCTTACCAGACCAAGGGTAATCTATTTATTCATACTAGTGCCAAGTCACTTTTTATGACTAGGTCACATTTCCTTGGCTAAAGAGCTCTAGGCCAAGTCACCTTGCTTAGCTAAAGGCCTAGCGAAGAAACTTACAGGCCAAAACACTAGGCTAAGACACCCTACCTCGCTAGGGCCCAATTATCGCATTCCGTGTCGTAGTCTATGTCACTTCTCTAGACAGACACCAAATTCACCTTGCTGGAGTAGAGCTCAAGCCGCCTTATTTTTCTAGAGCCCAAGTTACCATGGTTGGCAAATCATATGTCAGGACACTTTGACTCATTACAACATAAGTCAAGCCTTTTCTCGAAGAAGCCCAAGTATGTCACCTACTTGGTGGGGTGCAAGTTACCTTGCCCAACATGAGCCTAAGTCCACTTTCCATGGCAAGTATCCTGGCCATCTTTCTCGAGCGGGCACCAAGTCATCTGGCCTAATCGTAAGCCAAATAAGCCAAAGGAAAAGGCTAATAAGCCACACAAGTTAGTTCGCCAAGCCAACATCAAAGTAAACTTACATGGAAACAATGCAAGGTGCCTCAAATTGCAACAGTGCAAGTCACCTTGCGTTCATCGTGTTTGACAAGAGCCCATATCATTTTTCCTGGTAGGCATTAAAGCCACTCAGCTTAGTCAAAAGTTATTAGTCATGGTTGACAATGTGACAAGAGTTAATGCTCCTACTCAAGAAACATATAAAGACAATGGAACTTCATATATCTTCTTTTCTCGTAAAGAGCTTCAGCGAAGCACACGATAAGTTCAAATTTCTAACAATGTCACAAAAACAATGAACTACAACCATCATGGTATCATACCAATGGTGTTGACGTGTAATAAATGTCATTATCTAGGACGCTGGATACATAGACAATTATATTAACAACTACAAAAATAACTGTATTAACCTTTCTACGAATTTTACAACATAAGGCATCAGTGGTAAAACAATACGATCCAATAAGATCTGGTAATGTCCTACTCATGTAAAGGTTGGATAGCGTAAAACAATACAGTCCCATGAGATCCGGCCATGTCCTACTCATATAAAGGTTGGACAGCCTAAAACAACATAATACCATGAGATCCGGCCATGTCCTACATGTAAAGGTTGGACAGCCTAAAACAATGCAAACCTTTGAGATCCGGCAATAACCTACTCATGTAAAGGTTGGACAGCCTAAAACAATGCAGTCCTATGAGATCCAGCAATATCCTACTCGTATAAAGGTTGAGCGGGCTAAAACAATATAGCTCCAGCATAACTAGTTTAATCTTATTCATAAGAGAGTCGAGAAATTTAATATATAATATTCTATGAGCTCGAACAAAATTTGACTCATGACAAGGTTGAACACCTGAATTTTACCTTACAATGTAATAAGCAAACACAAAAAAATCGGGGTATGAGATCCGAAGGGTAAGAAACATAAACATCAATCTTGCATGTTGCAAGACATGATGTTTTGTACCAGCAAAGAGATAAGGAAAAAGCATTTTCCCAAGACCTACAAGCTTTCATGTGACACAGCCCCATAAGTCGTTTTTACCTTGGTCTTTAACATACTTGCCAATGTACTCCACGACCAAATCACTAACCTTTCTTTCATCTACTCTTGGTTCATTCAGATGAAATTAAGAGGCTTACACCTGACAGAAGTAAGGGTAATCACTTCAAACCTCCATTACTCGTTCAAGTTTTTATCGTTGAAGACTGTACACATAATGCCAAAGAGTCTCAAGGCCTTATCTTAGCCACGTTCCTACTATATGAAAGCATAGAAATTAACAACCTTTCCTTACATGTTCACAACGATAACCTTTAATGGTTAGTTCAACTTTTCCTGGGCAGAATACTCAATTAGTATAGCTTACCTAGGCAAACCCACAAGTTGGGTCATTTCACACAGCTAGAAGGCCAAGTCAAGTCATATTGTATCATCTTGCCTAGATGAAGCACAGGCCACGTTAAGTGGCCATAACCCAAAACCAAATCATCTTGCTACCAGATTTAATATTTGGAGTTCTTGTAAGTCAGGCGTGACTGCATCGCATGCAAACATGTTGATAATCTCGGTTCACATGTAATGTGTTATCTATATATAAATACAAGCACTTGAATAAAACATAAAGGCATGAATGGGGAACTTATCATGATCGTGGATCCATATAAGGTTGCATGGTTAATGCAAGAACAAACATATTACTAGTATCATATAACTTGCTAAAAGGCAAGCGCCGAGTCTCACATCCTTCCATGAGGCATGACTTCAGGTTATACACCATACTTAATATCATATTATGAGGTCTATACTTCACTTAACCTTAGCTCTAGTAAGGTTCATTGCTTTACACCGCTCTACCTTACCCCAAGTTACTTGTCATGACCTTACTTCCCTTGCATTACCACAAATTACGAGGCATGGCCTTATCAACTTAGCCAAAGCTTGATGTATCAAGGCTGTCACCAAGCAAGCAATAAAACATAGACACAGATCAGGCTCCATGAATTTTGGCTATTATAAAGGTATAACTAGCCATATACCTTATCAATAATCACTTGGTTAGGCAAACTACGCTCTAACACCTTCGGCTACTCATATATTGAAATATCATGATTGATTGAATCATCCACGGTCCAAAGTATTTCATAAAGACGGATAGAGTAGACATCTCATTAATCATAGAAACTACCCTGTCAATGACTCAGATCTACCCAAATTAGATAAGGCACTACACATGATCGCAACACTATTGTCCGGCATGTGCATCCAAGTCTCGATAGTTCAAATCATGCATGCATAATCATAACACAAGCAAGGGAATTGCTCTTATATGTTCTCTAATGTGCGAAATGAAAGCCCACTTTAGTTGGAAGTTAACTGTGATAGAACCTCACCCAACTGAATTTCATTATGTTTTAACTCATTCATCTAAAGCTTTTTAGCTTCAATACTAACAAACTACAAAACTCATCAAGCACAAGTCCATCCTATTAAGGTTCATCATGTGATCGTTGAAGCTCACCAAACATAAGCCTATTAAAGCGATATCAAAGAAGGGAACACCAAAGATAATGAAGAATATGAGTCTAGTGTAATGTAACTAAAATTTAATGAAGTTACAACTGCATCACGCTAGACTGGGGGCTGATGGCGTAAGTAGGTTTACGTCCATGGAAAGGCATGACAAGTTACCAAGAAACATTCAACCTTACCTTAGGATACCTTGTATGGCCTTTAATGACTTTGCCTTGTCTTAATAGGTGTTGCCTTACCTTAAGCTACTTGTCTCAGCCTTGCTCAATCAGGCAGTGTTTTAGGCTGCATGGCATACCCTTGTCAACCTAGCCTAACCTTAGCACATGTATAGGTAATAATGTAAGTAGGTTTACTTGTCTCATCCTTGCTCAATCCAGCGTTACCCGATACGCCTTTCCTTGCCACTTATTGGTTTGGTCTTAAAATTATGTTATTTTGTTAGACTTCCAATACCTTAGGATACCTGGCATGGCCTTGGATGACTTTGCCTTGCCTTAACATGTGTTGCCTGACCTAAACCTACTTGGCTTAGCCTTACCTAACTTAACATTTCCTTAGGTTGCATGGCATGGCCTTTCTAGCCCAACCTAACCTTAGCACAAGTACGGGTGAGTTTATCTCATGTGAATTTCTAAGTCAGTGGGCCAACCAAGTGGGCTAATCAAAATAATTTATTGGGCCTAACGCAATATACATTCATCAAGCCCATTAGGGTTTGAAGTTTCCTCCCTTATAAATAAGAGGCAAATCCCCCATCTAAGCTCCATCTCATTTTTGCCTGGAAACCACCCACACTTGTCACCTTATCCATTCTACCTCTGAAGGTTAGTTTTTTCTTCTTCTTCACTCATATTTACTTGATTCCCTCCCTTCAATGTCGCAAGGCCGTCTTGTGTCAACAATGCTACCCTGTGTCGACAAGGCTATCTCTAATCCTCATCTTCTATACTTGTCTATCCATTTGTCTCATATATATATATATATATATATATATATATATATATATATATATATATATATATATATATATATATATATCTTATGCTTGACTATATAATACTTGGTACTAACTTGAGCGTCAGAGTGCCTTTGGGGTTAAACCCCCCGAGCCCAAATGTAGATCACCTTTATGATTACAGCTAGGTTCAAAGTTCGGAAATGAATCACGGAGGCTAGGCTCAACCATACCCAATGACAATACCGGACCCGGATTTGGCTGTAGCATATATATATATATATATATATATATATATATATATATATATATATATATATATATATATATATATATATGTATATATATATATGTATGTATGTATGTATATATGTATGTATATATATATATGTATATATGTAGTATATATATGTGTATATATATATATGTATATATATAAGTTTGTTCGGTGACTAAATTCACATTCTATGATCAACAGAAATCAAGAATGATACATGGTAAAAATCATAGGGAAAGTCAGGAACAAAACGCTAACCTCGGTAGTCCACGACGGCGACAATGATGTCACCGGAAAGAATGCAATTGAACATCTACCACAAAGTATGACAACTCAATAAATCAAAACAGATGCCCAAATCATATGTTGTTGAGTTGTTCCAATCAACATAAGCAAAACAGTTAGAAAGTAAGACCAAGAACTCACCCTAAAATCCAATGGATTCTTTACCAATCAAAATATACCCTAATTCAAAACAAACCCAATCAACAAAGCAGATCAAAATAAACCCTAATTCAAAACAAACCCGTATTATATAGAACTAATGAATCCAAATACAAAAGGTATAGTAATCACAATGGACATTAGGTTACCTGTATTGAGACCTTTGGTGACTTGTACTATCGCCTTGGAACTAAAAACTAGCAGTCAATCGTAGACTTTAATAGGTCTCCATCACTTGTACAAAACTACATAGTCAATAGTCAATACGCAACCTTATAAAAACCAAATCGCACCCCCATTGCCAAGATTCGAACCCCTTCCGGCCCAAACCCACTACTAAACATATCCGTGAAGCATCGTTCATGACTACCGCTCCTCTGTTGGAGTAGTCGAAGACAGGTCTGGGGCGCCTCTACAGGCAAGCAAACGTAGGTGACGATGATGGCTGGCGACTACATTGAACCAAAAGTGTCTCTCTAATATTCTCTCATCTCCTTCAATCTCTCTCTAAACCAACGCCAGCATTGATTGTATTCCTTCACAACCATCAGAACCACCATCATGATCCTCCCTGTCGACAACCCGAATCATCTTCATGATCCTTCGTCGGAACCAAAAGCGTAAGGGGAAGAGAGACTCATTTTCTCTCTTTCTTTACTCTTTTTATGCGTGTAATATTCATAAAGACGTGGCAAACTGAGTGAATGCCATTTTTGATAACCGTAGATAAAAACAACACATGGTCAGGATTTAATTTGCTACTATTCATTAATTTGGTTTTTTAACAGTATATGATTAGGGTTTTTATAAAGTATGGGGGTTAAATTGTAATTTTTAAAACTTAACATAAAGTTTTTACATTAAATAACAAACTTATAAAGCTAGAACGACCTAGCCGTAAATCTTTTAAAAACCACAAGCCCCCTTCCCCCCCCCCCCCCCCCGGTTGACTTCGAACTTCGACAACTTCTCCGGCAAAGTTCCGATGTCTGGCTTTCAAATTTAGACCAAAATAACTCAATCGACCCATCCTATAAACTTCACGGCTAAGATTAGAACCATAACCCCATTGTATTCGAAAGACTTCACTGTTCGTTCCTCCTCAACTCAAAACCACAATATCATTCAAGAATCTGATCGTTTCAGTCAATTGTGATCGAATTAAGTAAATTTCTTGACCCAAAATGTATTTCTCATTATTTCGAATTGAAATGATCATTTAATTTTAATTGAAACAATGAAACTGACATCAAACCAATCTCGAAAGATCCGAATCAATACCATAACTCATCGATCTCGAAACAGAACAAATTGGCTGTATATAATCTAGGGAAACAACTCACTTGATTCCTTTAATCTCACTAAACTCTTAATTTCACATACAAATACACATTCATATCGAATTCAGCAACGTTGCCATCGACATACAACCAGACTGTTCATACACTTCTGAGTATTCTAAAGTTCAATTGATTGAGGGTTCTTGTTTCTAGTTACCTGTGGAAGCTTCACACAAGAGTAACATTATCAACATCGTTTGCATCTCGAACCAATTCGATTTGGTCGTGAGTGTTTTTAATCTCCATTATCATCGATTTAAAATAGAAAGGTATTTGAACCTATGTATGCACTCGGTTTATGGGGAATCAAAGCCTCATATATGATTTGATCAACACTATCGATTTGATGTTCAATTTGATTAAACCGATTTAGGGTTCATATGGATTAGGGAAACTATCTACGTAATGTTTTCTAAGTTTTACTAAACAAATCTAAACAAGGTCTAGGCTTTCAGCCCACTAGTAAAACTGGCGCGCCATGTATACGGGACTCGGGTTCGACCCCGGGCACCCTTTGTAATTTTTAAAAATTCAATTTTTTTATTTTATTTAATTCAAAAACTTATTATTTAATCATAAAACTCATATAAAAGGTGTTTTATAAATTAATAATAATTCAAAAACTTTTATTTAATTTTTGAAAAATTTTAAACAATATAATTCTCTTTTTTTATTTTTAAAAGGTTTTCATATTATAAAAAATATTATAAAAATTAATTATAAGTTTTAAATTTTATAAAATTATTCTAAATCAAAACCCTAAAACTATTTTATACCATTTTTTATAAATCGTTTAATTAATTATTCAATTTGACCAATTATTTTGAACAAGTATTATATAATTAATTATTAGAATTAATCACTTTACCAAAAATATTCAGATTTATTCAGTCAATATAAATTAAATATTTTAATAATATTTTATTATTCTATTTCTTTTATTACTAACTAGGATTGTTCCTCACGCAACGCGCACGAGGAACTTCCTAACAAGGGCGAATCTCAAAATACGGATACAAAAACGCATCGTTCAAACTTGGTAGAAGCTTAATGTCATCTTTAGAAACAAAGAGCCATGTATAAGAGTGGAATACAAGTACTGATCTATAATTTACCACATATGATCAATGAACTATAATTTACCATATATGATCAGTGTGAGCTAACATGAAAAAAATTAAAATGTAGATTACTTTTTGTTTATGTTAGCTTCAATAAAGTTTCTCATTCTTTCTTCTGTTTCTGCAAAACCAACTAAATAAGATGAATGTTAATAGCACACTTAACTTTTACTTATTTTTACTTCTTAGTGCCAGCTTTAGCCACATATACAAATATGAATAGGTAAAGTTAATAAATATTGTTTTTCATATATGTGTATTACACTTTAATAAGAATTGCAAGTTACGGATTCATTTGTGGTCCTTAAACGTTCGTAGCTTTTCCTTTCCAAACCTCTTCAAAGCCATCAAGTTCGTCTTAGACACACCAAAAACAAGCCACCTTAAAACTTACCGTTGCATTTCCATCTTTGTGGTTCTTAAACGCCTATAGTTTTTCCTTTCCAAACTTCTTCAAAGCCATCAATTTCATCTTAGATACACCAAAAGCAAGCCACATTAAAACTTATGTCGCACATCCATCTAAATGCAATGTAATTGTAGTATAGAAAATGTACAAAATACATTAATTGTTGTTGTGCAACATTTGCATTATATCCACCTAACCATCTGATTTCAGATTAGATTCCTGGTAACAAAATGCCCCTACCATCACAAACAGTTTTGTCAATGAGAAGGTAGTAATATTTGTTTTTTGAACACAAAAGTGATTACAACAACGATGGCAACCTTGTGCTCTCAAAGTAAATGATTAGAAACAAAATGAACAGAGTTGGTTTCCACACAAAAATGTATCAAAGGTTTTAAATTTTCTTATAAAAATGTTATAGTTTGATAATCACATCATTAAATTGTTTTCCAAGATAGAACTTATGATAACAGGCATTAACATCCATAGCCAACATACCTACTACTGTCACACCTTATTTACCCACAACATTATTTTGTAGAAATTAAGAGACTACATATTAACATTGTCCATGAAAACAAAGGTGCACAATCGCTTTACACAATCAGATACATTCTGCTATGCAAAGTGAGAAAATATGAAGAATCTTGATGGCAACAAAGGTTAGCAAAATAACAATCTACCATGAATTACATTAAATGAAACAATGGTTTTTAACAATGATGAACACAGTGATTATGCGCTCAATTCCGCTCACATGAAATCAGTATATAAAAGAAATTGAAAATGAAAAAACCTAGAGATCATTGTGGTGGACCAGAACTGTTTAGAATCTTTAAGAAGTTATTGAAGTTTATATCATTTACCCACATTAAATCACCTGAACTACAAAAAGGGATGGGGGCGGCTGAAAGTTAAACCAACTTATCATCAAAATCTAATTAATTGCAACATATATATATATATATATATATATATATATATATATATATATATATATATATATATATATATATATATATATAATTATAAAGTTGGTAGAAACCCAACTAAATGGGAGAACCTAAGAAAATTAAGCCTAAATCCATATGCAAAACAAAAACAATACTTAAATGAATTTATCTGCCCAACATGCAAAACAGAAACGCACCATCCTCTGATTGACCATTCTTACTAAGCAAAATAACATAAAACTAAAATGAAGATTGGTGAAAAAAGCCTAATAAACTAACAATCTTCAAATTCAAACACTACCCCTTAAAGAAATCCATGATTCGAATTGTTATGAGCTATTTAAATCAAACCTCACTACTTTTAATTTGCAACTTCACCTGTGTTGCTACATCCAAATCTGGGTCGGGTATTGTCATCGGTTATGGTTGAGCCTAGCCTCCGTGATTCATTCCCAAACTTTGAACCTGACTATAACCACAAAATAGATCTATGTTAGAGGGCACGGGGGGTTTAACCCCGAAGGCACTCTGACGCACAAGTCAGTTTCAAGTATTATATAGTCAAGCATAATATATATATATATATATATATATATATATATATATATATATATATATATATATGAGACAAATGAATAGACAAGTATAGCAGATGAGGATTAGAGATACCCTTGTTGACACAGGGTAGCCTTGTCGACACAGGATGGCATTGCGACATTACAGGGAGGAAATCCAGCAAAGATGAATGAAGAAGAAGAAGAAACAAACGCTTCAGAGGCAGAATGGATAAGGTGACAAGTGTGGGTGGTTTTCAGGAAAAAATAGGATCCATTTGGGTGAGAGGTTTGTCTCTTATTTATAGAGGGGGAATCCTCAAACCCTAATGGGCTTGATTAGTATGGGTTATGCCAAACCTAATGAGTTATTTTGATTGGGTCCATGTGCTTGGCCTAGTAATTTAGAGATTAACGTGAGATAACCCCATCCTTAGGTGTGTTGTGGTTAAGTCAGGTTGGTAAGGCCATGCGATGCAGCCTAAGGCAATGCCAGGTTATGTAAGGCCAAGCCAAATAGCTTGAGATAAAGTAGCGCGGATTAAGATAAGGCAAGGTTATCCAAGGCCATGCTAGGTAGCCCAAGCTGTTGGAACGTATGACAAGATAAGATAATAAGGATTAAGACGAAACCAGGAAGTGGCAAGGAAAAGCACATCAGGTAATGCTAGAGTATGCATGGTAGCTTGAGGTAAGGCAACACATGTTAAGGCAGGCCTGAGTAAGACCAAACCAATGAATCGTAAGGAAAGACACATCAGATAATGCTAGAGCATGTCGAGTAGCTTGTGGTGCCTTTTCATAGTCGTAACCCTACTTATATCATCAGCCCCCCAGTCAGGTACAAACATGATCCTGAGCATGGTTGTCCCTGACTTGATTTATATTTTTCAGCCCTAGTATTTCAAACTTTCTTTCTATGTTATTTGTGATTCATGTCATGGTTTTTAATTTTACATGATTTATTAAGCTGGCTATCGTGGTGTCTCATCCTTCTTCTAGCTTCATGGTAAAGGAGCCATGAAGCTTGGTTAGGATAACCTTTGGCTGAATGAATGTTTGTTAACAATGAGGTTAGGTAGGAAATTCTTGCTAGAAGTATTTCATTGGTGAAGACTAACCAAAGGTTTGGCAGGAGTTTTCTTGCCTAGGGGCTATTCTTGATAAAAATGGATAAGGGATTTTTCTAGGAAGGTTCTTGAAAAGGAGAGATTATTAGCAAAGGTGATGAAGGTAAGATAACATAGTTAAATATCATATGGACAAGGTGACATGTTCTTCCTCATGAACAGCACAAGTTAGTCGAGTAATAATTCCTTGACATATGGCTAGAAAGCTTTTCCTTACATACAGTCATGCAATGCAAGTATGGTTTTCTTGTCACATGGCCAGGTAAGGTTTTCTGACCATATGACCAGGTAAAGTAGAAGAAGTTTAGTGGCATGTGATTAGGAAAGGCATGTATGGTTATCTTATCACCTGGTTTAGTAAGGTTTTATTACATATGGTCAAGTAATGTTTTCTTACCATATCGTCGGGTAACGTTTTCTTACTATATGACCAGGCAAGGCAGGAAAGATTTTCATGATGCTTTGCCAGGCAATGCTGGTAAGGTTATCTTGAAGCACGACTAGACAATGAGGTAAAGTCTTTTTGTCATTTGGTTAGGTAAGGTTTTCTTACCATATGGTCAAGTAAGGATTTCTTACCATATGACCAGAAGAGAGAAAAAGTTATTTTTATTATATAGTCTCGTAAGTCGTCATAGTTAGGATTCTTGTTATGTGATCAATTAGAATCTCTTTAGTGAGAGTTTGTTTTATTGGAGACTAGGCAAAGTTACCATACGTCGAGACAAGGGATGGCCACCTAAGGTGAGGTGAGGTGAGATAAAAAGTTTTTTCTTCATCTAATTCCTACTTATGCCATCATAGAACAAGAAAAAATTACAACATATAGTAAGGCCAATGATTTTCTCAATCTTGAATGATAATATTGTACACTTGTCAACATGAGCGGGTATTTTATAAGGTGTGAATTTCTTAATTATAGGTAAATGTTAGAACCTTGGATTCAATACTTGGTGAGACACCTAATCTGTAATAGGATATGACGTATTCTCTCCTTTGATGATATGGAGTCAAATATTATTTTCATTATTATGCAAGGTGTTCAAGCCTTTATAAGAATTAATGAATGTTAGATCATGTAATATGACATCAAAAATGATGCTTGACCTGAGGTATGGATATATGAAGATTTAGTTTTGTTATGTTCCATCAGGAAAAATGCTTAACTCCTTTTAGCCAGGCATAAAACTATGTGAGGCCTTATAATGCAACAGAATTCAACCTTTTGTCAAAGTAATGTTTAAGCATCTCCTCATGATTAGCAATGATATCTTAAAGTTATACCTTATAGTATAACATTAGTTGAGGTGAGAACTTTTTGCCAGGACTATGTTTAAGATAGACCTCATGATGCACCATCAACTGAGGTGTGAAATGTTTGGAAAGGCTATGATTAAATTGTTTCTTGTAAATATGCCATCTAACGAGTGCTTATAACATGTCAACATTATACAACAATGTTCAACCAGATATGTTGGTATGCTGGCATTGTGTTGTTGCTTTTAGATATAACTAATTGTTATCAAAAGAACTTTGCCTAGTGTTTAATAGTGTTATAGTTTATCAAACTAGGACGATTTTGTTTGTGCGTGCTATTTTATGTGAGTAGGTCAAGGCCGGATCCACGGACCAGTATTGTATTAGGTGCTCACCCTTTACATGAGTAGGTCAAGGCCGGACCTTATGGAGCATTTATTATGAGGTGCTCACCATTTAGATAATAAGTAAGTGGAACTACTTGTATGATATGCTCATGTCTTGATGTTTTGTTCAAGTCTATGTATATTATTAGAACAAAGGCTAGTAACATGTTCATATAGGATATAGTGGCGTCCGACCATGAATCTCGATTAATGACATTTGGAGTGAGACAAGACCTGCCCCTAGTTGACCAAGGCGGCTTGGGCTGAGGCTCTAGCCCAGTAAGATAACTTGTGTTCTGGCCTTTAGCTAGGCTAATCAGCTTAACTTGGACTCTAACCTGGCAAAGTAGCTTGGTCTTGCCATGCAAGGTTACATATCTCCTATTTGGGCAATGTAACTTGATCTCCGAGTAGAAAGAGTGACTTGATTTTTAGCCGGGAAAGTTAATATATATATATATCAACTAGGCATAATGACTTGTTCTTTAGCGAGGAAATTAACTTGTGCTTAGAGCTCTGGTAAGACTATTTGATTTAGAGTTTGAGCAAGTAACTTGACTTGATTTGGAGCTTTTGCCAATACAAGGTGAAATGACTTGGGCTTTGGCGTGATGTTCACTTGTCTTGAAGTTCTTGCAAATCAAGGTGCCATAACTTGGACTTTGATTAGGCAAGTTGTCTTGAGCCTTGGTTCAAGACTTTAGCTAATGAGGTAACTTGTCCTCTAGGTTCTAGTCGTACAAAGTATGTTGACATGAATTTTAGCTTGGCAAGTTAACTTTGTTCTGGCCAGTCAATATGAGTTCTCTCTTGATTGGGCTTGGTGACTTGAACTTTAGTCGAGCAAGGTGACTTTTACTGGGGACTCTTGCTGGATAAATTAGTCTAATTTGGGTTCTTTAGCCAAGCAAGTTCATTTATCTTAGAGCTTTAGCATGAAAATGTAGCTTGAGTTTGACATCTAGCAAGGTTAATTTAACCTTGACTTCTGGATTTTGGCTAGGCAAATTCACTTTACTTGTATCACTAGTAAGGCAAGGTGTCCTGGCTTGGACTTTGACTAGGCCATTTCAATTTCACCAAGTAGGTGTCCGGACGATGTAACTTGGGCTTTGAACAAGAAAGTTGGCTTGAGCCTCACCAAAAATGATGATAGGAAAGGTAACTTGAGCCTTAAGCTCCGGCAAGAACCCAAGTTTGATCATGCAAGGTTACATGTTTCTAAGTTAGGGCAAGTGGCTTGATTTTTTGTCATGTAAAATGATTTTATCTCAGGTTAGACAACATGACTTGAAGCTTTACCAAGACAAGACGTAAGTAACTTGGACTTTAATGCAACTTTCACTTGTCTTAAAGTTTTGAAAGCAATGTACCCTAACTTGGACTATGATTAGGTGAGCTAACTCGAGCCTTGGTTTAACACTCTAGCCAGTAAGATAATGTATGCTTCAAGTTCTAGCCAAATAAAGTGGCTTGACTTAGGGTTTGGACAAGGTAACTTAGGCATCGCCAAGCAAGTTCACTAAGCTTTACTTGACAAGGTGACCACATAAGGTAGCTTGAGATCTGGCTAAGAAAGTTGACTTGGACTTCACCACGCAAGATAATCAGAGAAAGTAACTAAAACCTTGGCTAGGCAAGTTAGCGTGTCTTAGATTTTTAGCAAAGCCAGGTGAATGACTTAGACTTTGGCCAGGAAATGTAGCTCGCGTTCTTTCAAGGAAAGGATTTTTCTACCACCTTTTTTAGATCTTTCCTTGAAATACATGTTAGAGAAAGTTGACTTAGCTTATCATTAGGCAAGATACCTTTGTTACTTTCAGACAAGGTGATTTGGGATGTCATCAAGTAAGGTGACTTAGAAAGCTGCAAGGTGAGATGTGTTTTCTTCCTCGTTTGGCGCTTCCTTAATCTTATAGTAGGGTTAGACCTATGTTTTTATCATCTTTGTCTTTGTCTTTAATTTCTTGCTCATCATGCAATCTTTTGTCATTTATCTTTTTGATCCCGGATACTTCTTTAGCGAGGTAGGAGGGGACTTCCTTAGCCCGTTCCTTACTTTCTTGTTGTCAGTGTCCTGGGCTCTTGTAAGGAAAGTTGGCTCAGGCTTCACCAACCAAGTTGACCAGGCATGTTGCTATGAATGTTGACCTAAGCTATGGTCAAAGATGATGACTTGCCCTTATGATGTATTTTTGACAGTTTCAAGCCTTAAGCTCTTCTTGAAAAATCTTTTCTTTTTCTTTTAAAGATGTTTAGGAGATGTGCTTTCACGTCTTATTAACCTTGGACTTAGCAAACATTCCTTTTTAGTGTAAGTTATTTAATTTGGTGATTTGGAAAAATCAACATGTTTTGTCAACCCATGCCCCTTCCATCTTTTGTGCCAAGTTTCAAGTCTTTTGTCGAAGGCTTTGGCTTGCACTTCTGCTAGCAAGGTAACTTGTTTCTGGCCCGGAGATATGATATGTATCTTGGCTGCACAAGGTGACATGGGACATGTCTATTAGCTAAAGTGTGAAACTTTATTCTGACATAGCAACTTTACTTGATTTGGAGCTCTGACAAGGCAAGATGGCATGAGATGTCGTCAAAGAAGATGTCTTAGAAAAATAAGGTGACTTGTCCATGCCTGGGCAAGGTAACTTGATCATCAAGGGTGATTTGCCTTCGACGTGGCAAGGAATCTCATGTTATACTGTGTAAAATGACATGACTTGGGTTCACCAAGTAACGCTTAACTTGGGCTATGGTCAACTAAAGTGTCTTTACTTGAGATTTACTAGGAAAGGTATATTGGACTCCATAAATAGAAGGAGGCTTAGGTTTTGGTCAAACAATGTGAATTTGGAGCCAACTAAGAAAAATGACTTTAGTTACAGTAAGAAAAAATGAATTGAGGTTTAGCCGAGCAAAGTTCACCTAGGATTTTGGTCAGACAACAACATTGGTCGTAAGAAGCAAAGGGTGACTTGTTCTCTAGCTAGGTGAGACGACTTGGCCTGGAGCTGTGGCAAGGCCAAGCTAACCTATCTTAAAGTTTAGCCAAGTCATATCATCTATGCTTTGTTTAAGGAGAAAAAGATGGTATATTATTATTATTATTATTATTATTATTATTATTATTATTATTATTATTATTATTATTATTATTATTATTATTATTATTATTATATTATAAAAAAATAAAAAAACTGTTGATAACCTGCTACTTGTAAAGCATGTCAGCAAAAGATGATAAGTTATTTCCTCAAAGATGTTGATAGTGATAACTCGCTATGTTAAAGTTTTTGCTAGTTCTAATAAGGTAGATTTAATTTTAAATAATATGCCTAAACCTTGTCTATAATATATACAATTCCCAAGTGATGTGGCTTAGTCATGAAAAATAACTTGGCTTTGGTATAAATAGGTAGCCTTTGGTCTCAAAAGGTAACTTGCCTGACCACGCAAAGGACGTCCTGAGGCTTGCTAGAGTGCGTGTGACTTGGAATCTTCAATGGGTGATCCTTTTGATGGTACAAAGCATAGGTTACAGTTGTTAAGGATGACAAAGTTTGTAAAAGCGTGCCTATGTATATAGGTAAACTCTGCACAGAAGTCTGACAAAATGCAATGGTAAAAATTCATGTGACCTTTGTCTAATCATTAAAGGAAAACATACTTTGATTGAATAAAAAGTTAATTAAAAATTATCTAAATTTAGTCAAATCATATATTTTGACCTTTTTAAGGTATTGTTTTGCAGAGACATGTCCATGTTCATGTATTTTACTAACAGGCAACATTTATTAAACAAGTTGCTCAATAGGATGACAGGCGTTGCATAAAACTATTGTATCCTATGAGAATAAACATATCAAAGAATTAATATGAAAAGTAAAGAATCAAATAAAATACCAAAGGGATGATAAAAATTTTAACATGCACAAGTGTGTTGTAGTAACATATTGAAGTAGAAATGATTAAGCAAAGCTTGTTTGGGTTCCTTTTTCATGTTTACTTCTAATTTAAGGATGACAAGTAATAACTCAAGTAACGGTCGGACGTATAGGTCGGATCTTGGAAAGATACGTAAATCGGGCCTTGGAAAGATATAGAGGCCGAGTCATGGAATGACATAAGGGCCAAGTCTTGGAGAAACATAACGGCAAGGTCTTGAAAAGACATGTGTTAGAAAATCAAGAAGGTCGGGCCTCGCAAAGACTTGAGGTCAGATCTTGGAAAGACGCGAAGGACGGATCTTGCAAAGATGTGAAGGCCAGGCCTTGTGAAGGCATGGAGGCCGGGCCTTGTAAAGGCATGGATTTCGGGCCTTGTGAAGGCGTGAAGGTCGGACCTTACGAAGGCTTGGATTCCGGGCCTTGTGAAGGCGTGAAGGCCGGACCTTACGAAGGCGTGGAGGCCGGGCCTTGTGAAGGCGTGGAGACCGGGCCTTGCGAAGACTTGGAGCAGGACCTTGCAAAGGTGTAAAGGTTGGGCCTTGTAAAGGTGTGAAAAATGGGCCTTGCAAAGGTTTGGAGGTCAGGACTTGGAAAGACATGAAAGCCAGGTCTTGAAAGACCAAGCTTGGGCTATGGCCAGGGTAAAAACTAAGGACTCAAAGAGGGTTGCCTTTTTCGAGTAAAAGAAGACGTAATTTGCCTTTGCAAGGCAAGGCGACATGGCCTTTGTCAAGTGAAGGATGACTTCTGCCATAGATAGCCAAAGTGACGAGGATTTGAGCCAAAGAAGATGACCTGACAAGTAGGCTAAGATCATCCTTGGTTGTTTTCTTACTGTAGATAGGTGATGCCTTGGCTTTACCTTTAGCGGCAGGAGTGGTCTTTTCTTTCTTTGCTTTTTAGATTAGTCATGACAAATGCAATGTTTAAAATAATATTTATAGCTTATAGTTTCCTGCATATTGTCTGAGAATTGTTGGAAATGAAAAAAGAAGGCTCTACACTATAGGTATAGGGTTTCACCCTTGTTTTTGTCAAAATTTTGTCTCTATGTTAAAACCAAAAGTCTTGGTGAACATAGGTGCAAACATTGATCTGGATGTCCACTATGGTATACAAAGACTACAGATCTTGTCATTTTGTCTAGAACACAAGGCATGAGCATTCATGCGAATTGATATTCTCGACCCCACGGTGGGCGCCACTTTTTGCTACATCCAAATCCGGGTCGGGTATTGTCATTGGGTATGGTTAAGCCTAGCCTTGTGATTCATTCCTGAACTCTGAACCTGGCTGTAACCACAAAGGAGATCTACATTATAGTGCCCGGGAGGTTTAACCCCGAAGGCACTCTGACGCTCAAGTCAGTACCAAGTATTATATAGTCAAGCATAAGATATGTATATTAGACAGGTATAGGAAATGAGGATTAGAGATAGCCTTGTCGTCATAGGGTAGGCTTGTCAACACAGGATGGCCTTGCGACAGTGTAGGGAGGGAATCCATCAAAGATGAATGAAGAAGAAGAAACTAACGCTTCAGAGAGAGAATGGATAAGTTGAAAAGTGTGGGTGGTTTCCAAGCAAAAATAGGATCCATTTGGATAAGAGGTTTGCCTCTTATTTATAGAGGGGGAATCCTCAAAACCTAATGGGCTTTATTAGTATGGGTTGGGCTAAGCCTAATGAGTTATTTCTATTGGGTCCATGTGCTTAGCCTAGTAATTCAGAGATTGACGTGGGATAACCCCATCCTTAGGTGTGTTGAGGTTAAGTCAGGTTGGTAAGGCCATGCGATGCAGCCTAAGGCAATGCCATGTTGGGTAAGGCCAAGCCAAATAGCTTGAGATAAGGTAAGGTGGGTTAAGACAAGGCAAGGTTATCCAAGGCCATGCTAGGTAGCCCAAGCTATTAGAACGTATGAGAAGATAAGATAATAACAAGTAAGACCAAACCAGAAAGTAATAAGGAAAAGCACATCAGGTAATGCTAGAGTATGCATGCTAGCTTGAGGTAAGGCAACACATGTTGAGGTAGGGCTAAGTAAGACCAAACCATTGAATCATAAGGAAAGACACATCCGGTAATGCTAGAGCATGCCGAGTAGCTTGTGGTGCCTTTCCATAGTCGTAAGCCTACTTACATCATCAACCTACAACAACCGAAAACCCTAATATGATTCATAAAGCCTTCGAATTTAGTTTTGTTGTATACAAATATAGCTTTCAACTTTGGTTTTTTTTGTTTATCATCAAACCCCCATCTTTAATAATAAAAACCCTTAAATGTGAAGATTACATGAATTTGGCGGGAACCTAAGAGAACGGCGCAAGATAAAGAAACGAAAAGGAGGCTAGACGAAAACAGGAGAGAACGGCTTTGTCTATGTCGCCGCTTCTCTTCTACCTTTGGCATTGGCGGTGGCGGTGGCGTCTCTGCCAGCAAGGCTATTTTCATCTTCAACGCATGTTCGTGATGATGACTAGCAATGATTCAATTTCTTGGAGAGAGATGATTTAATCCCAAGCAAGAGGTGAAAGGCAAATAGAAGGGGCATGTGGGTAGCCAAAATATACAGATCACACCTATGAAATACCAAAACTACCCTGGCTACTGTTCATTCCCTTTCTTCTTTCTTCTTTAATATATATAAGATAATTTTTAAATCCAATTTCTTAATCTGTTTATTCTATAATAAAATCAACAACATTTTTTAAATTATTTGAAAACCCAAAATCCCAATTAGAACCCTTGTCAATGTATATTCCTTAAATCATTACTATTCTAATCTAGGACATCACTCCTAAGGTTAATTGTGAGAAACCATTGGTGTTTAATCTAGCAAACTAGTATTCAAATCACATCTTATATCATGTGAGTATTCATAACCTATTTTCATATGTTTTATATTTTGGGGAAATCATTTGATTTATATCCAATCATTATTATTCATTAATATTCAATTCAAATTCAATTCTATAAATGATATATTATTACTTGTAAATATATGTGTATAGTTAGATAAACTATATGATAACATAATTATTAATTCATACAATCACAGTAATAATGATATATCTATTGGTTTGACATACCCATCACATATGATTATTCAAGTGGTGATTGACACCGGATTCACACAGTCTATCACACGGCTTCATCTATGGACCGAGTCAATTCGGTCATTAGGTTTGATTGTGTTTGGTATGTGTTTTATGTTACGCTATTGTATTATAAGTCTTGACATTGCCATGTGAATTGAATTGTTTCAATAATTTTAATCAATCTATATATGTATGCGAAATCTGTGTTTACTCACCAGCTATTTTTTAATTGACTCCTTACTTTTTCATATGATTTTAGGAAATACAGTTTAGTCGGATTACATACAAGTTTACATTTAGGATTCTGGACCTAGATTAATAACAAACATTTGTTATGTTTATTTGATTTATATTTGATTATTCGATGAAAATGGTATTTAAATTATTTCAACACATTTACTACCATGTGCTATGAGCAATTAATTCAACTTCGTCACCTTGATAATTTCATAATCGATTGGGGTGCGACACAAAGTTTATAATGCTATCTACATCATCAAATCATGCCAAGTTGCAGATTAAAAACACATCTAACACAAACAGGCTTCTGTAAAGTTTATGATACTAATATTCTTATTCAACTACATGAATACAAAGTTAACAATAATAGTATTCTTATTCAACTACATGAATACAAAGTTAACAATACAAAAACCAACATAAACCTGAAACGTCATAATAAAAATCAACCAGTAGTGATACTAAAAAACAACACCCAGACTGAAATATCCGTAAGTTTAACCAAAACAATACTCAAATTCATAAGTTTAACCACAACATGGGAAAGATAGTAAAGAACATGAGCATCATAAAGTAGAAAGTTTCATAAGTTTAACCAAAATAAAAGTATAAAACTCAGACATATAACAACTAGAACAGAGAAAAGAAACAACGAACAACCAACATAAGACATTGAGAAATGAGAATAAATTACCACTTCATGGCGATACAAATAAAGAATCGGATGGCATAACCTTGTGAGAAATGACAATAAATTACCACTTCATGGCGATTTGTATCCATTTTAGTCTCAACTTTCATTTTTTTACCAACAATAGTCGCAGTGACATAATTTTCGTTTGATTTGAACTCGATTCGTTTCGCAACGATAGTTATGAATGAAATAAAGGAGCATATGAGCTAAATTGAGACTAAAATCGATACAAATTGAGAGTAAAAAATTAAAATTTATGTTACTGGAACTATTGTTAGTAATAAAAATGAAAGTTGAGAGTGTTAGCGGCTAAATTGATAGTATGGATTATTATCGGCCAATAGATAATAGTTTTGGATTATTAAAATCCAATTTGCCTAATGATAATAATTATAATAATAATAATAATAATAATAAATAATAATAATAATAATAAAATATAATAATTGTTTAAAGCAAGTCGGAAAGGAGACCAGTGACACCCTTCGTATCGGGCGTTGCAATTCATTATATTTAACAAATAGAAAAAAAAATAATGAATATATATTATCTTTATCTATACTGTTTATAAAACATTTAAGAAAGAAAAAATGATAATTTTATCTTATTTTAAAGCACTTGTAGGTTAGTATGGAAACAATATGGTGAATTTTAATTAAATTCTTTTAATCCATACGAATGCATTGAATTTAATAATAATAATAAAATAATAATAATAATAATATAATAATAATAATAATAATATAATAGTAATAATAATAATAATAATAATAATAATAATAATAATAATAATAATAGTAATAATAATAATAGTAATAATAATAATAATAATAGTAATAATAATAATAATAGTAATAGTAATAATAATATAATAGTAATAGTAATAGTAATAGTAATAGTAATAGCAATAGCAATAGCAATAGCAATAGTAATAGTAATAGTAATAGTAATAATAATACTAATAATAAGGATAAGGAAGACGACGACAATAATAATAATAATAATAATAAATAATAATAATAATAATAATATAATAATAATAATAATAATAATAATAATAATAGTAATACAACTTGTTCATTCTAATATACGTTTTAATATAAGTTTGATTCAAAATTGAGTTGTGTGTAATAATGTACAAGTCATCAAACTAAAAAGTATAAGCGCTCAAAACTACTTCAAACTTTTAATTTTTTTCACTTTCCTCTTACAATTTATAAAATATGATGGTTTATAAAATATAAATTTATTGTTCGAATCTCTAATTTATCACAGTTTGACATGATTTTTCTCCTAAAACCGAGTTGTAAATATAACTTTTATCCAAAACTATGGATTGAATATTAATGTACAAGTAAGTGAAATCAAATGTTTTATATTTTAACAACCCGTATCAAAGCACTCACTCACACACTACTGAGGTTATAGCCTCAAAGACAAATTATTTTTTCTTTTCTAAATCATTAAGTCACTAACATTTTAAATTGAATAAAATAATTGTTAAGACGAAGGACATAAGAGCATTCATAGTGGAATCCTTAAAAATATGTGAGTGTGCTTCTTATATTATAGAAAATAGTTTTGAGTGGTTGTGAGTGAAAAAAAATAGAAAATGTTACTCTGTATATTTAAGGAATCGCTGTTAAATCCCTATAAATTTTTTAAAATGTTTATGACTAGAGGAGAAAAAAATAATAATAAAATTATAAAAAGTATTTCTTTTATTAAAAAAAATAACTTTTTGTATAATTATACGAACAATAACGAAAAAGCCACTCTTAATGCCCTTCCAAAAATTCTTTGACCCACATTTTACGTGCTTACTAGATTCAACGACGTGCCACTTGACGCAATATTAAAAGTGCAACTTGACGCAATATTAAAGTCTGGGGTTGTAATCCGTAAATTATCATTCTTTATCATAATAGCCATGAAGGTTCAAGTATATACAAATAAACCCTCGTGTTATATTTTCATAAATTAATTATTTTGATAAGAATACAAAATAAAAATATAAATAAAGCATCAAAAGTTACCACGTATAATCAAGTTGTGCAGGTCTAAATTGAAACTTTGACTACAGTACAAAAAGGAAATTATAAAATATGGTGACAAATAAAAGATACAAGGTATATGTTACAATCATCAATTTAATTCTTACTTATTATCATTATTTAATAAACGATTTGGTCTTATCAATAAAAAACAAATTAGATTTTAATAATCCAAATTATAACCTATTGGTTGATAATAATTCATACTATCAAATTGATCGATAATAATTCTAACTTTTAATTTTATTACCAATGACAATTCTATGAACATAATTTTTATAGATTTACACTTGATTTTCGCTTGTTTTTCATTCTATTTCAAAATCACTATCGTAAACAAAATCAAGTGGAATCAAGTGTAAACAAATGAATAAGTATGCTACTAGGATTGTCATTGATAACAAAAATGAAATTGAGATTATTATCGGATAATTTAATAGTACGGATTATTATCAGCCAATAGATCATAGTTTGAATTATCAAAATCCAATTTACCTTAATAAAATTACATGTTTAAACTAATTGACAAGATTTCAAAAGCAATACAAATTATAATTTTAAAAGAACGTTAGCTTAATCGCTCTTGGGTGCCATTGTTTATTAATAACATAATTCACTTATCTAGTAGATATAAATATATGATTGTATGTAATGTTGTCAAATTTCTAAAATTCTTCATACCTAATGTTGTCAAATTTAAGATGCTTGTTATGTTTATTAGCAATTATTTTGCTTTTGTAAGAAATCATTCTCTTAGACTTCTCATCATAACTAAGTCGTTTAAGTGAATTCACTATTCTTTAAATTAGTCATTTTTAGCTAGGGCGTTTAGTATTTCTTTTAACATAAATGTATATATTCCTTGAAAGTTATAAAGTTCTCATCTTTAAATTATGTAGGTAAATGTTTAAGCTTGCAAGCTACATAACACAACTTAGGATTTTATTGGTCATATGAACTCTACATAACCACATAAATTAGTTGTCTTATTCTTTTCTACTTTTTAATAAAGGGCCAAAATTTTAAATAAAAATAATTGTAGATGACGTGCTTCTAATTCTATACCCTTGAAAAATTTCCAGAATATGTTTCATACACCATCCCATATCATTTACAAGTAACAAACTACTTTGAGTTAAGTTAGGTTTTACTCTCTGAGTTTTAACCAAAACAACAATTTTTTCAAAAGATTAGAAACATTTACTTTCAAAAGTTTATAATTTGTTTTAATTTCATTCCAAAATTTTCATTAGTTCTTTCAATTTAAATCCATAATAATGACGTTTTTGGATTAAAATTGAAATAATTTATGAAACTTTTAGAGGTAAATTGATATTTCTAATCTTTTAAAGAAAAATAGTTATTTTTATCAAACTTTGGGTAGCAAAATTAAAATTAACTCAACTATTTTTAAGAGAATCCGTAAACAACCGTTTTTAAGAGCATTCACAGTTGATTCTTCATCTTTATCTATATAATTACATTAGAAATTATTGTTTTTTTCTCTCTCCTTCACTTACGATCACTTTCAAAAATATTAAAAAATCTTATAAGTATTAAACAATGATTTCTTAAATATACCGATAAAGAGTAATATTTTCTGTGTATTTTACTTGTAACCACTCAAAACCATTTCTTATAATATAAAAAACACACTAATATATTTTAAGGATTTCATTGTGAATGGCTCTAATGCTTCGGAAGGTGTATGGAATTAGCGATTACGAATCATGGAATCCATATCCCTTTGCAAAACCGTTGAAAGTTCAAAGCAGCAGGAGTCATTGTATAAATAATGTTAATAAGAGAAATTAATAAATTATTGCTCTATTGCCAGCCTTGGCGTCAACTCACCGTCGTTGACGACTGAATTCCTTCACCAACTCCTCCACTTTTCAAATTCTTCCACAAAAACAACAACAACAACAACAATCAAACCCTTGTGTAGCCTAAGAGAAAATGTCGATGCTTGTCGATTGTTCAAGCTGCCGGACTCCGCTGCAGCTGCCGCCGGGAGCAAGGTCCGTCAGGTGCGCCATCTGTCAAGCCATTACTCGTGTAGCCTACAATCTCGCTCCGCCGCACCGCCCTCCGCCACCGCCGTCGCCGTACAATCATCCACCGGCGTTTGCTGAAACGCCGTCTGTCAACGGCCGGAAGAGGGCCGTGATCTGTGGGATATCGTACAAGGGGACTGCACGTGAGCTCAAGGGTTGCATCAATGATGCCAAGTGTATGAAGTACTTGTTGCTTAACAAGTTTAAGTTCCCTGAATCGTCTATTCTCATGCTCACCGGTAATTTTTCTAAACTTTTGACCTAATTGTTTTGGCTTTCACGTAGTTATCGATTCGAGAATCTGTAATCAACAGATTAGAAGCATAATCTGACGTTGACCTCTTGATCTTGATGAAAATCATATAAAAAATTTCTTAATTTGATCCTGGTGACGATTTGTTTGACGAAATAATGACTCATCGACTTCTGAAATCATACTAATATAATTTTTTCTTAATTGATGCGAACTTCAATAGTTGATTTAGATTTGGTTAGTTTCTTATGCATTAATGCTAATGTGCTATAACTTCTCTTCTGATAAATTTTTATATGACTATTTAAATCTATCTTGTTTATTTCTTCTTCATCAAGTTAATTTTCGTGAAACATTGTTGAAGAAATTGAAATTTGAGAGGTTGATAAATGATGACTTTGATGTCGGATATGGTATTTGTTTAAATTCAGTTGACAAATACGTCCTGCGGTCAGTGATTTTGAAGGAAACAGAAGCTTGATAGATCAGATAGATATGCATAAATGAAAAAAGAAGTAATTATCTTAATAGAAGATGTCAAGAATCTAACACAATTAAATATGGGAAAGAGCAGTTCACTTTGTGTTAATTTGTGGCCGCGTAGGTAGTTGGAAGAAAGAGAGATGGTTCCACCTTCAATCTTTTTGTGCTCAAAATGGGCAGTCTTTCGGTTTTGAGGAAAAGAACAACCATATTAATAAGGTTATTACAAATACATTATACAGAAAAAACATTGTGTTAACCTTGTGACAAGTTCATATCAATTGTGAATCACAAAAGTTATAACTTTGACTTAGCAAACCAAAGGCTACACTTCCATTAGAAACAAAGGTGATAAAATGGGCAGGCTGGATGAGTTCGATAATAGATCAAAACAGGTTAGGGTTGAAACGAATCATTTTTTAATATGGATCAGAACATGCAAGACTTGATTGGGTTGACTTGTGAATACATTTTTGCCCTTGCTTGTAATTTTCTGTGAATAAATTGTCTACTTTAGTTACAAAAACAACAGAACCAGTATATTTAAATTTTAGCCTAAATATTCAATAAAAATAATAGGCAGTTGTGGGTGCATTTAATACAGACTTTCAAACTGTTTCACCCCTTTGACCTGTTCATCTTTAAGCTAAACCTATTGGTTTGACTTGATATTCTTTAAGCTAATCTTTTTGATTTATTTCATTTGACCTGACCGAGATAAAACAAACATCAATCGACCAAGGCTAGACTATCATTTGATTTTCCCGATCAAGGCTAATGTCTTCTACTCATTTTAGGCTAACATCCTTTTAAATGATATTTCAGAAGAGGAAACAGATCCTTACCGGATTCCAACAAAACATAACATCAGAATGGCCATGTTTTGGCTGGTACAAGGTTGCCAGCCTGGTGATTCCTTAGTGTTCCATTTTTCTGGCCATGGTTCGCAACAAAGAAACTATACTGGTGATGAAATTGATGGATATGATGAGACATTGTGTCCTGTGGATTTTGAGACTCAAGGAATGATTATTGACGATGAAATCAACGCAACATTGGTCAAGCCAATACCTCATGGTGTCAAACTCCATGCCATTATTGATGCTTGTCATAGTGGCACCATGCTCGATTTACCATTCCTTTGTAGAATGGACAGGTGTGATAGCTAAAATTTGATCACCTTCCCATTTTTAGGCCCTTTTCATGCAATTGATGAAGTGAATGTTTTATAAATGTAGGAATGGGAGGTATGTATGGGAGGACCATAGCCCTCGATCGGGAATCTTTAAGGGAACAAATGGAGGGGAAGTCATCTCCTTTAGTGGGTGTGATGATGATCAATCTTCTGCGGATACAGATGTAATTTCTTATGGTTTCCCCTTGTCACTCTTGTTTACGTCATGAAATAGTAATCCTTATGCCCATGAAAAGCTTTCACTTAGACTGTTAACTATATGTCAACTGCATCATTTATATTTTGTCCATGGTAATTTAGTCATTTAAAGAACCGTGTATTCTTTTCTTTTGCGTAGAAAAAACCATGAGACTTTGGAATATTCGATTTAAGGTAATCGTGCAACTTACCATGTCAAAATGATAACTTTTCATCAATCATCATTAGTCGTAAGTGTCTTCAGTAGTAAATACTTAAAATTTGGCAACCATCAGTTCTAAGGATTATAGACCCAACGTCATGGCAACTGATGAGTCAAACTTTGATCATGTTGACTTTTCTTCCTGGTGTGGAGCCTGAAAAAGTGGTTTCCTGTTGACAAAGTTGAGCATTACTTTGAATTAAACTATTTGCAAGTTCGAATGTTCCGTCTGGGGAGAACAAAGTTGGTTGCCTTTTTATGCAGTTCCTTCTGGGGAGAACAAAGTTGGTTACCTTTTTATGCAATTTTCCCTGTAAATAAGTATTTTAATACTTCTGATATAATGAATTTATTCATGTTTGCAGTCTCTTTCTAAAGTGACATCAACTGGGGCAATGACATTTTCATTCATACAAGCAATTGAACGGGGACATGCAACAACATATGGTGATATGTTGACTTCAATGAGAACCACCATACGCAAAAATGAAACTGATGTAGGTGGAGGTGCTGTCTCATCTCTCCTTGGTATACTTTTAACCGGAGGAAGTCTTGGTGGTGGTTTGAGACAGGTGCTTTTATCTTTATTCTAAATCCTTTTACTTGGTTAGTATACGGGTCGAAACAGGTCAAATCAGGTCGCGTTGATTCGAAACACTTTTATCAAGAAAATATGCTATTCTTGATCATTAAAGAGGGACCCATGAACTTTGTTGTCAAACTTTTTAGGGGGTTGAACTATATGAAAACAACAAACGCTTTCTTCATTTTGTTCTTTGAGCTGAGGGACTTGTTAGGAAGCAGCCTATCTATCCCATGGGTTAGGGGGTAAGGTTTGCATCCGTTCCAACCCTCCCCAGGCCCTATTCTATGAGCGGGATTTTTACTGGGTATGTTGTTGTAATTGTTGGGGAATATTTTGCTGGGAATTAATTCAAGTTTGTTATTGCAGGAACCACAACTCACAGCCAGTGAACCATTCGATGTGTATACAAAGCGATTCTCCCTCTAGCAAGTAATCTCCAGTCTCCAGATCTTGTTTTAAGTATATTCTTTGGGTCTGTACAGTAATTATGATTTTTCAGAAACTTTATGGAAATTCATAAGACGTTCAATGTATGATTGTGGATTCATTAATATTGTGTGCCAATTGAAAAGCATTGTTTCTTCATCTTCAAGAGAAATAGAATTATTGCAGTGATGTTTAGGGTATAAACAAATGGATTCACTTATAAAATACTTGAGATTGACTCATTAAAAGTGTCAAATCGAGCCGTGTTTATATGGGCTTGAGCCTACATTGGAGCTGTATGATAAATGAGTGTGAGCTCTGTGTTTCTTTGTGTTTATGTTTTATATATTGAGCTTGACTAGGCTTGCGAGTCTAATCGAGCCGTGTTTATATGGGCTTGAGCCTACATTGGAGCTGTATGATAAATGAGTGTGAGCTCTGTGTTTCTTTGTGTTTATGTTTTATATATTGAGCTTGACTAGACTTGCGAGTCTAATCGAACCTATTTTTGTATTTATTTTATTGAATAAGTTATATAATTTATAAGTAATATAATAAAAATTATATAATAATGGGCTCGGTTAGACTCGCAAGTCTAGCTATTATATATTAAATTATGATTAAAATTATTAAATAATGTACCTTATTTTTGCATAAAAGCTATAATTATAAAAATACATAAAATAGTTATACATGTATATAAGTAATATAATTAAATAATAAATACATAATAAACAAGTTTGGGCTTGAAAATTATTTACGAGTCAAGCTTCAGCCTTAAAGGTGGAGTTGGGGATCTCTCAATTTAAACAAGGTGAGCTCAAACCTTCTTTAACTCCTTTATGCATCTATTTTTATTGTGCTGACAGGTTATGTGATTGGGATATACTTCGGGAACGTGTCAACCTACTGTCCCAAGGTTTCGTATTTTAGTAATGGAGATGATTGGATAGGCCAATGGTTTATTAGCAATCCAATTAATTGTTAAAAAAAGTGATTGGGATTCGGATACAGTGTAGAAATCATGCATTTTTAATGGACTTAGTCATGTATAGAGACATATTAGCAATGTTATTGTTAAATGTTTTTATGCAGTTAAGAATATATGTATATACATACATACATACATAGTAGTAAGAAACCCGTGTGTGGCGACGCGATAAATTACAACACGGTACCCATTTGGGTCGAGTATCCTCGTATAGGCATACATTTGTTGAAGTTATTTGCTTCTGTTTTGTAAGTTGCTTCAGATTCAAGCAAAGTGATGAAAAAAAACCACAAAGTACAAACACTACAAGAAAATGAAGATAATACAAGTCTAGTAAATTGTTGTATTAGGGCTTGAAGAAGCTATATTAAGCCTTAATGAGGACTGCATTGTAAGCAGTTGTATTAGACCTAATGCAATTCTTTTATTAGCTAACGTAACATTTTTTAAAATATTGCATTTACAATTTAAATACAACATTTTTGGTAAGCAATATTTTTAAATTGCAATGCAACTTTATTATTTTAAAATGCAGTTTTTTCAATAATGTAATGTAACTTATATTATAATTTAATTACAAACTTGTAACTTTTTCTACACTTAAATACAACTTTATCTATACTCAAAAGAAACGCAACCTTTATATAGTTTAGTTTAAAAAAATACAATCTTTTTTTTTTAGATTTAATGCAGCCATTATTATCTTTTAATAGAAAAATGTAACCCCTTTTCACAATTAATCAACATTTTTATGATTTTAGTTACGGGAGATGCAATCTTTTTTGCGCCTAAATGGAATTTTTTAACATAACTTCAAATATTACTATATAGTTAGTGTACTTTAACATAACCCAAATAACTATAGAGTGAGTGTTAATTACAATAATATAGTAATAAAATATTTGTGTATCTTGATCTTCAACAAGTATTATTCCATAACTTTTCGCAATAGCTTTCAAGTTTTCTCTTTGGCTGTTAATATATTATCACACGGGCTTCTAGCTCGACTATTTTTTCTTACATGACCCTCTTCTATCAATTTGCATATTTCTAGCAACTTGTTTTTCTCAACTTCAACGCTTGTTTTGAATGATTCTAGTAGCTTTGGTTTTTCTCAACCTCAATGCTTGCATTTCTTCCACCAAAACCATGTAGGATGTACAAGCACCTTCTACTTTTTTACCAAAGTATTTGTAACACATCTACCATAAAACATCCATAATTATCTTTATTCATTAAAACTAGAAAAAGATCTACCACGGCATTATCATTTGTTCCTACATTCAAAAAACATTAAGAAATTATTGTTAAAACAATTTTATATTCATACCAGTGAACAAGGTTTTTAGATAGACGGATAGGCTGGAGGCTGTTGTCAACCTTCTACTCTAACCTAAACCTGCATAATCTTATCATGATTAAAAGTCAGTTAGGAAAATTTTATCAAATTGCTACGTAAAGTAAAAAATAATAATCAATTAAATACCATGGGATAATGGTTACAAGTAGCAGTTTAATCGATCCAGAATCGAAGTAAATATTCATTTGAAAGACGTAGAAGATAACCATGGGATTTCTTTAATTCTCTTAAATCAATCTAAAGACAGATAACTATAACAAGTTTAAAAAGGAAATCCGACTCCCGAATCAAAGCAAAGATAAAAAGCATAAACATTATGGAATCTCAATTCTCAAATCAGCAAACTGAACAAAAGGGCGTTTCGATGTCATTGAACATGCGGTTGACTACACATAATTTTTTGCAAACAAGAGGAAAATATTAAAAGCTGAAAACATGTTAATAAGAATAAATAATGATATGATCAAAAGCTGAAGGCATAAAATGCCATATTCATAGGAGTTTTTCTGCGCAACAATGATATGATCAAAAGCATGAAAGAGTAATATCTAAAGCACTAACGATTAATATCTAAAGCTACGTACAGCAAACCTCTTCATATCAGGAGTCCAATCCAGCCATTCATTTTCCACGAAGACCAGGAGTACAATGGGTTATCTCGAAATGAGGGTGAAGGTGATGGTACCTTGATTATCTCAAAAGAGTTATCTTCTAGCGATAAGCCTTTAATAGCTTCGGTGGATTGTACCTATGTAATATATGTTATACAACTCTTAAAATTAAGAGTTTTGGTCAAATGACCATTTTGCCCCTTCAATATTATATTAATATAGTAGGGTAGGGTTATCTTGAGAATCATCTTTTTTTATAAGAACTCTAAGAACAAATATGAGCTACACATATTTTATCACGTGCAAGTCACATGCCAATTTCTTTTTTTTAAAACTTTCATAACTTTATTTCATGACATCATTTTTTCAAAAAAAATCCACCATTAATTTCAGTACTTTTTAATATTTCCAACGCTTAACATATTGATATATACCTTTTTAAAAAGTCCACCTGTTTTTTACATATGTGTAAATCTGGTAATACACATGTGTAATACTGGATTTACACATATGTAAATCCGGGGATTTACACATATGTAAATCCGGGGATTTACACATATGTAAAAAACAGGTGGACTTTCGTAAAAAAACAAGAATTTTTTATTTTTTATAAGTTTTTTTTATTTTTTTTATGAAAGAGGGAAACTAGGGAAATATTTTTGTGTTTTTATTTTCTTATTTTTATGTTATTTTTTATTTTATAATTTTTTATTATGTTTTTTAATTACCATTTTGTCATTAAAAACTAGTGGCTCATATTGGTTTTGAGAGTTCTAAAAAAAAAAAAAGAGTTCTCATTTGATCCCTCCCCTAATATAGTGTATATATATAGTGTGTGTATATATATATATAAATCGAGAATGTTGCCATGGGTTCGAGTCTAGCTAATGGATCAAGGCATAAATCATGATGGGAAAACAGGTGAAAGTTGGTTCTTTCCACCATGTGCAAAATAAATTTTCTCATTAACTTTGGATACAAATAATTATATGTAATTGTAATTAATATAAGTACTTTTTACTGGTTTTCTATTGCGTCAAACTTGAAGTTGAAGTCCTAAATTTGAAGTTATGCCAGAGTTGTGTGTTAGTAGTAAGCATGGGTGTGCTTATGTCAAGCACATGTGTAATTGGCCTAAGCACGATTGTGCTTACACTAAGTCATCATCGGAACCAACACGAGTGTTGTTTTGCCCGCAACGTGGCATGCCAAATGGCGTACTACTATGCTTCTAACCAACCTAGCCTTTTGTAAATATGAAGCTTTGATTTCATTTCAAATTATTCATTCTTCTCTTTCTTCCTCTTGTGGCTTGAACATTGATGCAAATCGGAATGTATAGACCCTCTTTTTTTCATCATTTTTCTACTCGCGAGTATGGTGGGTGTACTCGGTAATACGAGATGTACCACAATATGCACTCTATATGGTAGTAGTTGTGTTGGCGAGTTCATAGGTTTAAAAATAAAATATTATTAAAACTTTATTTATTTGGATCACGAGATAATAATGTGACTATTGTTCATTAAAACAATACTAGAGTGTTATAGTTACCCTAGGCTCCCATAACCAAGACTTGACTGTTATTGATATGCCCCGACCAATGTTTTGTCGCAACACATTGTAATGAGTATGGACAATAATGCATCTAATTTGATTTACCATCACAGTTAGAGCGACTAACCTTGGGTGCGGGTGTTAACCCAAATAGATATATCCATAATATTCCCGTCTACCTAAAGCTAATTGTTACAAGATACTGGGGACTTAGATGCTACAATGAAACTCTATCATGTAACTATATGTTATGTGTTGACTCCACCGGTCGTGTTACTACTTGTACTCAAATAAATTAACTTGGCGTGTATTATCTCCACCAAATATATAAATAAATTTGAATAGCGGCTGTAAAAGTTATACTTAGAGGGTGATGCAATCAAAGTTCTCTCAACATGCACAACTGAAGTAAAAAGGAAGTTACTTCGGAAGATTTGATACAACTCAATAAAATTCACTAAGTATCAACTCTTCCGAAGCCAAAAGACCATTTCTTTCGAAGCCAAAGATGAAGTCTTTCGAAGCTTCAAGACAAAGTCTTCCCAAACCAAGAGACTGATATCTTCCAAAGATAGAGAAGACATGCTTTCTTTGACATGCTTTCTTTGACATGCTTTTGATAAAAATTGAACTAATTTTCGCTACCATCTCTGAAGACTCACCAAATTATATAAGTTGGTGATATATCCATACTTTTGTCAACTGTAGATTAAGATCTTAGAGTTTGTAACTTTCTACTTTGTACTTTTATTCTTTTTATAATAGATAAGTATATGAACTATAGCATGTCATAGTCACTAGTCAAAAGGCAATCTGCCTTTTGACTGTACATTGATCTTGTTGTCTAGATTAGTGTTCCAGCTGGCCTTCAAACTATGGCCGAGTGTATGATGTAGTATAAAGTATCTCAAGTAGCAGTCCTTAGGACTAAGCTTTGTAACATTTGTAAAACACTTGAAAGCAATATACATCATTTTTGAAAACCAATTACTTATGTATTGATTGTGTTTTTACATTTGTTCTTTGTTTCATTTAACCGGTTCCCTATTTGATCTGTTAAGTGTTCTAGTCTCTCCATCCATTGTGAAACTGTTGCATTGCTCCCCTTCACCGGTCCTGCAATTGATATCAGAGCATTTTAGGCTCTTGATTGTAAGATCTCACCATCTTAAATCGCTTAGTTTCATAAAACACTTACCAGCTCAAATGGTAGCTCTTAGTAAGGATGACATGGAAACCAGTACCATGACAAAATCTCCACTGATCACTCTTGATGAATTTGATACTTAGTGACAACGAATGGAAGGGTTCATTAAGTCTTAAGATAGCAGTATTTTGTCTCAAGACCTCACATCCCAAGCACCTCTTCAGCCACTGCTAGAGGTGGGATGATTCCAAAGGAAGTGGCTGACTATTATGATGAAGATTGAAAGAAGATTGATATGGATTAAAAGGCGATGACCGCTCTCCAAACTACTCTTCCCAACTCTATATACAGAGACTTCAAGAAATGCAAAACTGCTAAGCAGCTCTGGGATGCACTGAAGCTTATGTTTGAGGGGTCTGATGAAGCTAAAGAAAACAAGAAGGACCTTATGAAGCAGCAGTTTAAGAACTTCACCTATAAGTCAGGTGAAACTATGACTCAACAATACTTTAGGTATGTTGAGATTGTAGATACTCTCATGGATGTTAGAGTTAAGCTTGAAAATAGGGACATTGTCAGGAAGTTCATGTTCTCTCTTCCCAGACAATGGACTCACTACTATGTGGCCATTAAGAGAACTAAAAACCCCTCTACCCTTACTCTCACAGAACTGTATGGTATCCTTAGTGGCAACCAGATGGAGATGAACATGCAGAATCCATCAAGCAGCTCTTCTAACAATCAACAAAGTTTAGCCCTCCATGTGATTGAAAGGGATAGTATAGAACCACAACATCATCTTATCTGCTACCCTGATAACTCACAAAGGGCCCTTTCATCACCTTCCTACAGACACCAAAGGAGAGCTACATCTAAGGAAGCCCATTCTAAGAGACAAGCTCATCTCAAGCCTTTGTGTCTACTGATGAAAGTTATGGCCACTTTCTCTTCACTCTTGAAGACTTGGATTATATCCATCCAAATGACCTAGAGTTTATGGAGATAGTCCAGCAAATGGCTCTTCTCACTCATAGAGCCAAAACAAGAGAACCGAAAGAAAGTTTCCCAGCAATGTATCAAGTGGAAAGTTTGGACTGGATAAAAGCAAAATAAAGTGTTACAACTGTAACCAGATGGGTCACTTTGCTAAGTAGTATTAGGCACCAAGGACTAATGGTGGCCAAGCACAATCCAGACCAAACTACACTGATTCAGCTCCAAGATCTTAGAAGCCATGCCAACCAAAACAACAAGCTGCTGTTGCTGTTGAAGAGGGAGGCTTTGACTGGAGCTTTTAGGTAGAGGATGTTTCTCCCAATCAAGCACTGATGGCTGACCATGAAGAAGCCAAAGTATTTGAACATCTCTGTACACCTGAATGCATTGCTAAAGTAAATATGTATAGGTCTTATAACCTGGAAGTGAGATATGACCTTGAGTCTTTGAATATTTTAAAAGTTGATTTCAAAAAAGCTGAAAATAAATATAAACTTAAAATAGAAGATTTAGAGAAAACAATTTCAACTCTTATGCATGAGCACACAAATTACAGGACTCAAATCAAAAATCTCATTACCAAGTTAACTGAATGCCAGACTGAGCTTGTGATCAGCAAAGCCAGGGCAGAAAAGTGTGTTCTTGAAGAGGAAACCTTCAAGAACATCATATCCTCATCCATGCATGTAAAGATTTTTTATCAGAACAGGCAGGGATTGGGTTCAAGTGAAATAGCTCCTCCATACACATTACTATCTATAAGATCTCCAAGGCGTGGAACTAGTCAAGATGAGCTACCTCGCATTGACTATATCCAAGAAAAGGATGAAGATGAAGAGAAGATAATGAAGGATGAACCTGTAGTGAGTGAGGAAGATCATCCTAAGAAGGGTCACTATCCTCTTAGAGAGAAGAAAGAACCAAGGATGGCCAAGTCAGCTAGGAAGAATTTGATCAAGGCAGCCAAAAGAAAATCAAAGAAAGCCCAAGAAATCAAGGCCACTTTCAACTCCAAGCAAAAAAAAGTCTTTATTTTTGTTGGGTTTGAAGTGATGAAGACTGAAGACTCAACTATGGACTCTAGTACCATGGGTCCTAGTTAAAGTTCAAACCATCCTGGTCAAGAGAAGAAGGTTGATCAAATGTGCATCACTGCTGCACAGCCTGAACCATCTAGTTCCAAGAGCAAGCTTCACCCTCAGAAGCCTACTGTATCATCTATGAAGATGAAGAAGGAAGTAGAAAGATATCAAACTCAACCTTTTCTTTAGAAAAAGACCCTTAGAAGTATGCCAGCTGAATGCATCATGTGTGGTGGTGTTATTCATTTTGCTAAGGATTGCATCTACAATCCCAAGAGTACCATCTATATAAACAAGAAGAAGACTTCTGAGAGGAAGAAGAAGAAGACACCTTCGAAAGGAAAATCACTTTCCTTCAAAGCTCCAAGGTGACCAAGAAGAAGATAGGTGGAAAATTGCCTTCGAAAGAAAACTTGGTCTCAGAAGAAAGGAATGCTTCCGAAGCATTGAAGTCTGCTGCAGTGGATGCAAAACTTTCGAATGTTGTGTCTCCAAAACTTCCTAAGGTGTTAAATCTTCCAAAGTCTTGAAGGTCAAGTTTAGTCTTCCAAAGTTGGTGTGAAAGATGAAGGAAGACCATATGATTGAAGTTTCTTCATTAACAATGATTGAAGTTTCTTCATTAACAATAACCAAAGATCCTCAAAGCTTGAATATATGATCAATAACTCTTGAACTATCTTTAGTTCATCTTGATGAGACCAAGAGCAACAAGTGTGGAAACCACTGATTCTTCTAGTGGATCGAATATTGCAATCGTATTGTTGCCGTTTATCGAATTTGTAATGCGGAAAATCACAAACCCGTTGATGATTTCAAGTGAAGATCTATATGCAAGATGAACATGTATGATGATGAATGAATGATGAACAAATTCAAGAACATATAATCATAAAGATTTCATTCATTCATATGTATGATTCTAAAGGATTACAAGGGAGTTTGTAAGAACACTCTCTCATACACACTCAATCTTGATTTCTCACTCTAGTCTATGCTATGGATTGTTAGTGATTCATCTAATTGTTCTAAAGTTATTCTAGTATAAATGACTACACTTAGTCATTTATACCCTTTACAAAAATAAGAAAATATTACATTTAAGCACAGAATGATTACACAAATATAGTTCTAAGTCTGATAAATTCTTCTGTTGCTGATGCGCGACTGCCGGGTGTTGACGTCATTCGGGACGACCGCTGATGTTGACTGTTGACTTTGACCCCGGTTGACCAAGTTTGACCAAGTTTGACTTTGGTCAATTCTTCGTTTTGATCATATCTTTAGCATATCTTCACCGTGTTGGTTTTGGTAATCATCATGAGATTCGACACTTAGGTTTTGGTGAGTATCATCTTCAAATAGTCCAACAATACTCCCCCTAAGATGATGCTGCCAAAACCTCATAATTATCAAAACCTTGGTTGTTGATTGACGTGCAGTCTTGAAGTGCAGTCTTCTTCCCCTTTTTGATAGCAACTTCTTAGAAGCTTCATAAAAAAAGCATTGAGAAAAGGACTTTGTTTCGGCACATAAAGACTTTGGTTCGGCACTTGATGGATGTTTCATCAGCTTGATCTTCTAGTCTTGTTTTGAAGACTTGAAAATGCACCCATTTGCATACACTGTGGATTGCACAGGTAGCAATATCAGCAGCTTTATCTCAACTTCAGAAGTGAAGGAGAAGCTTCAAAAATTCTTCAGACTTGACATATACTCTCCCTCAACAAAAGCTTTGGAGGGTGAGGAACTTTTGTGTATGAGACACCAAAAGGAGGATTCTTAGTTCTCAGCAACTGGCAGGAGATCTTTGAAGGAAGCAGGAGTGTTCTCTTGACATCTTGAACTGAATAAGAAACTCAGGCATGTCGTGCAATTCATCACCTGCAAAAGTCTAAATCCTCTCTGTAGAGGTATTGCATGAAAGTTTCACTCCTAATTTAATAACACATGTAAATCTGCCGAAACTACGAAAAATACTAAAAAAAGACAAATCTTTTTGGAATTTTAGATTTTTCAAAATTAAGATATTTACAAGCATGAATCCTTCAACTGCAATGAGATCAAACTATTCCAAAATCCTTTACATCTAAAATTTAAAGTTGGAATAGACATAGACAAAGAACAAAGTTGATTGTAAGTATGTTTGTCCACTTAAACTCATGCAAGGATCTATGTTCAACACTTTGTGATATTTATCATGTTTAGGTTTGGTTAGATATGCTAATTGAGTACCCCACACTCAGAAGTATAAAGAATAACTCTCATCATGAAATGCAAGGTGGCACTTTATCATAACTTGAACTAGGCTACTTAGAGTATAAATTCTCATGATATGATCCACTTTGGGATTCTTTTGTACTTCACTTTGGAAGTTGATCCTCATTGGGATTATTTTAGCTTTGATCCATATTGGGATTATTTTTAGCATCAACACTTTAGTGCAAGGACAACTAGGTCTCTGCTCAGCACAACAGAAGTTGTCATCATGTTTACTCTAGGTGTGTATTTACATACAATAAAGGAGAAACAGATGCTTTTATCAATGAGAAATTTATAAACCATTTTCGTATGGCTTGTTTAGGTAACCACACAAGCAAATACTTGAAAAGTCATTGCTTACCAATACCCTAAGATGGTTTTCGTCCACAATGCATATTAATTTAGTTCATCACAAATATGCTTATCTTGAATCCAAACTGAGCCTACTGACATATCAAACAGAGTCTTGTCAGTCTTTATTGATTTGAAAAAATAGATGCAGAAGATAGTAGATGAGTGCACTATCATTTCTCATGTAAATACAGGAATATTCAATAGAAATATTTTTGGATTTTTTTTCTTGATTTTCTAATTTTTTAGGATTTTTTTTTGTTTTTGAGAAAATAAAGAAATGGTATATGTGTTATCAATTTAATAGAGATCATCAATAGTTACTCCATATAGTAATGTAATCAGACTAAGCAGATGGAATGAAACATCGGTTGTTTCTTGCATTGCCATCATAGTTTCTGTGAATGATTGATGTCCTGCATTGAATCATGGTTAATTTCTGCTCCATTTGGCTCAGTTGCATCATAAACATCATGAGCAGGAAGAACGTTCCTGTCATGGAAAGGGATCAACCACTGCTCACTTTTTTTTGGGTTGGCAGGCCTCCATAACTGTCCCTATCACACTAGCAAATTAGTTAGATGTTTCAACCCAGGCCATTACTGTCATGAGCTGTCCATTAGTGTTTTTATATGTGACTTGCTTGTATGTGTATGATTTTGCTTTATCTGATGATATATCAGATTCACCTCTTGAAATTGTTTTCTTTCTCCAACATTGTTTTGATTTTAAACCAACTGACTCAACTTTAGCTTGTTTAACAAAAGGAGTTTGTTTGGCTTTTGAAAATCTTTTGTTGGTTTAGAAAATCTATTTTTCATTTGTATGTTTTATGGAGGTGTAGCAAAGGATCTTTGTCCTTGATCTTGTTTCTCCTGGGCATATGATCATATTCATCATAAGAATTATAGTTATGATTATAATAATTTGATGGATGTGATCTTCTATGATATCTATTATTCCAAGTATTATTCCTATATCTGTCATATTATGTTGTGTGTATGACCTAGGATAATGTCTTGGTGCCTAATAATCATAAATATCATAATGTTTAAAATCATACCCATGCCGATGTGATGAAGGAGAAGAGTAGCTATGATGGCTGTTGAAGTACTCATGCTCTGATCTTGGTGAGTATGACTCTGATATATGATAAGATCTTTGACTTCTTCTATATTGTGATATGGGAGAGTTGTTGTATGAACACTCGGAAGTGGTATGATTCTCCATGTCATAATTTAAGCAGTAAGGAGTAGGTCTTGATCTTCTTCCCTTAGGCTTGAATGATGAAGTTGGATTTGCTTGGAACTTGACAGCCATTTGTTTTGTTTGTTTTTGTTGCTTTCTCTTATGAGGACATATATATATATATATATATATATATATATATATATATATATATATATATATATATATATATATATATCATTATCAGTGTTTTTAAACTCTGAAGTGTTGTGTGAATCTGAATTACATGTCTCATAGAGAATTGGTTATTGTTTTGGAGTTTCTAATGTAGCCTTTGAGGTTGATGGTTGGTTTGGATCAGGATAAGAAGACTTGGTTTGACTTTTCATCTTTCTTTTAGATTGGGTCTTCTTCCTCTTGACTTGTTCTTTAATTTCTTGTACCTTAGGCTTCTGTTTGTTCTTTAACTCCATCTTGATCTTTGTTTTCAGCTCAACCTTAGGCAATTCTGGTTCAAGAAATCCTGCTGGTTTGAATTTCTCATAGAGAACCATTTCTTTTTGTTTGTTATTAGTCTTTGCTGCTTTGGGTTTTTGTGGTTGTGTTTGTTTTGGAATGATTGCTTCAATGTCATGATTAGTACATGTCAATGTTTGTTTGTTTGGTTGGTTGATTACTTCATCACTATCATCACTTGCAGAATCTCTATCTTGATCATCACAAGAATGAAAGGTTTCATTCTGTGGTGATTCTGGTTTAAGATACAGCTTTGGTGCTGTTTCAGGAGAAGTGATTTGAGTGATAGTGGATGGTTTGTTTGTTTGATGATGATCATGCATCTTTGAATCTCCTTCAACTGGTCTTGTCATTGAAGTTGGCCTTTCTGTGTAGTTGTCATTGTAAGGTGGAGGAACAACATAGTATGTAATTCCAGCCCTCTTCTTTTGATCTCTTTATGCATCAAGTAGTTCTTCCAACTTGCTGGCAACCATCTTTAAGTTTTTAAGTTCAACTTCTGTTGATGCATGATCTGATTTTGTCTTTGTTAAAGACTCAGTGAGTCTTGTAACTTGAGCTTGAAGACTAAATCTTTCTCCAAGGAGTTTGTCTACATCCTTTAGAAGATAATTGATTTTATCTTCAAAGGCTTTATGCTGTATCTTTAATTCTGCATTTGTAGCCTTTTCTGAATTGATTGCTTGAATTAGACGCTCAATGTAATGTTGCAAGTTATTGATTGTTTTGGTTGTACTTGCTTCTGATATTTTGGCTTCAGCTTCAGCCTTTGTGTTTGTTAACTTCACAGAGAGTTCAGTTGATTGAGCATTCAGCTTGTGGTTCTCTTTAACAATTTATCAACTTCTTTCTCTGGTGAACTGATTTGATTTGCAGAATTCTGTAGTTCCTCTGCATGTGAAGCCCTTTCCTCCTTTATCATGTATGATATATTGTTGCAATAATTCCAATATGCCTGAACTTCATCTATGCACGCTGATGAGCATAGATTGATCTTTCTGTCTTCAGGAATTTCAGGCAATGGAGGAATGTTTGTGTTGTTGATGTTTGTGACTTTTGCAAGCTCAGCAGTTAACTCTTCAATTTTGATTTGTTGTTGAACCATTACGTATTGCAACTGGTTCATCTCTTGAGTTAAACTGATGTTTTGTTGATTCAATTTCTTGATTTATGCTTAATCATTTCTTTGAGATTGTGCCATCTCTGACCTGCATTTTATCAAATCATTAGACAATGTGTTGTTTGAGTTTGCAAGATCACATAAATGTAAGTGCATCAGTTCTTTTTCAATGTGACTGATGTACAACTATATGTTTGTGTTATCAAACAATGAGTTATTGTTTGATGTACTGCTGATGTTTGGTTGTTTGCAGCTTTTGTTTGATTTGCTGCTGTTGTTTGGTTGTTTGCAACTTGTTTTGCTTTGTTTGAATTCTTGAAACCTCTTTCTACCTCCAGCAAGAAAGATAGCTCGGTTTCTTGAAACACAAGTGTTAGTGAATGATGTTAAATTTTCCATGTTGTTTAATCAACAAAAATGATTTGAAAATTTGTTTTGTATTTTAAATCAAAATCAAATTTAAACTTTAATTGAATCCAAAGAACGTTGAAACTCAATTTAATTAGATCAGCCTAATTAAAGAGTTAGCTGTGTTCGATTACAATTTATTTAAGCTCAATTAATATTAATCAAGCTTAATTAAAAGTAATAAAATTTGGATTTTATCAATTAAAATTAAATGATTTTGTGACTTGATTTCAAATAATTCAATTCTTTCAAACTTTTTCGAGAACAAGCTTTAATATTTGACAAGATGAAACCTTTGAAAAATCAATATCTTCCGAGATGAATTTTAAAATTTTGTCAAACTTTAAAAATTTCCGAAAGTAATAGAAATCTTCCGAGACCAAAATTTATGAGTTGGTCAAAGTTAGCAACTCATGAAACTTTGAATTTGTTTGATATATTTTAAAAACTTCCGAAGTTTGATATGATTGATTAACAAATTTATAATTATTGAAAAATATATATTTTTTGCTGGTCAAAGCTAAAATAAAATTCAAAATTAAAAAATTTATAACACCAAACACATCGGTGGTCAAGGCAACCACAAAGTCAAAGTTGAATAAATTTATAACAACCGACTCCTTGGTCAGTCAAGGGCACTTTCCCAAACTCTCGATGCTCTTCTCTTCCCTCTCTCCCTAACTTTTCTCAATCGAATATTGCAATCGTATTGTTGCCTTTTATCGAATTTATGATACGGAAACTCACAAACCCGTTGATGATTTCAAGTGAAGATCTATATGCAAGATGAACATGTATGATGATGAATGAATGATGAACAAATTCAAGAACGTATAATCATAAAGATTTCATTCATTCATATGTATGATTCTAGAGGATTACAAGGGAGTTTGTAAGAACACTCTCTCACACACACTCAACCTTGATTTCTCACTCTAGTCTATGCTATGGATTGTTAGTGATTCCTCTAATTGTTCGAAAGTTATTCCAGTATAAATGACTACACTTAGTCATTTATACCCTTTACAAAAATAAGAAAATATTACATTTAAGCACAGAATGATTAGACAAATATAGTTCTAAGTCTGATAAATTCTTCTGTTGCTAATGCGCGACTGCCGGGTGTTGACGTCATTCGAGACGACTGCTGATTTTGACTTTGACCACGGTTGACCAAGTTTGACCAAGTTTGACTTTGGTCAATTTTCTTCTTTTGATCATATCTTTATCATATCTTCACCGTGTCGGTTTTGGTAATCATCATGAGATTTGGCACTTAGGTTTCGGTAAGTATCATCTTCAAATAGTCCAACAATAAGGCTTGGGTTTCCAGATGTAACTAACCATATTTTTCTGTGCAGGAACAGCTGAAGACCAGGGAAAATGTATGGATCATTGATAGTGGTTGTTTCAGGCACATGACAGGCAATGGCTCTTTGCTTCAGAACTTTGAGAAAATTAATGAAGGGCCAATTTCCTTTGGGGAGAATCAGGTGGTTATATCACAGGAAGGGGCGGGGTCATAAATGGTAAGCTCAGTATTGAGAAGGTAAACTATCTTAAGGAGCTTGGATACGTTATCCTAAGTGTATCTTAATTTTGTGACAAGAGACATAACATGCTCTTCACTAAGCATGAGTGTATTGTTCTCAAGCCTGGGGTGGTTATTTCTCAAGAGCATATCCTGCTTAGAGCCCCCAAGAAAGGAAACGTGTACAAGATGGATTTACAGGAAACCTCCCCATTTAGAGAAGTTTCTTGCTTTCTATCTAAAGCCAATAGTGATGAGTCTTTCCTCTGGCATAAAATAATGTGCCATGTAAACTTTAAGAACATGAATAAGCTAATTAAGAATGATTTGGTAACTGGAATGCTAAAGAAAGAGTTTACAAGTGATGACTATTGTGTTGCATGTCTGAAACAGAAGCAACACAAAGTGTCTCACAAGCCAAAGGAAAAGAACTCTATCACTACTCCCCTACACTTATTACATATGGATCTCTTTGGCTCCAACAGTGTAATGAGTTTTGGAAGAGCTTCATATTGCCTGATGATCATAGATGACTTCATAAGATATACTTGGGTCTTCTTTCTTAGAACTAAGGATGAGACTCCTAAAATCTTGAAGAACTTCATTTTGAAAATTGAGAATCAATGTGATCACAAGCTCAAGATCATAAGATGTGATCAAGGAATTGAATTCAAGAACCAAATCCTTGATACATTTTATGATGAAAAGGGTATTACAAAACATATAGTGCTCCCAGCACTCCTCAGCAAAATGGTGTTGCTGAGAGGAGAAACAAGACACTTATTGAGGCTACAAGGACCATGCTCTCTAACTCTAAACTGCCCATCACCTTCTAGGCAGAGGCAGTCAACACTGCCTGCTATGTGTTGAACAGAGTTTTAGTAGTCAAAACTCATGGTAAGACTCCTTATGAACTGTGGCACAAAAGGAGGCCTTTCATTGGTTTCCTTAGGTCATTTGGATGTCCATGCACCATCATGAATACTAAAGATCCAATAGCCAAATTCGCTAAGAAATCAGATGATGGACACTTTATTGGATAATCTTCCCAACTAAGGCTTATAGAGTATACAATCTCAAAACTAGAGTAGCTGAGGAGTCAGCCAATGTGACCTTCAATGAGCACACACCTAGTGTGAAAAGTTCTGGTCCAGATTAGCTATTTGATCTTGATTTAGTTACCAACTGTTTTAACAAATCTTGTGAAGATGTTTCAGGATCTAAAGGTACCTTATTAACAGTAGATCCTGACCCAAGATTTGAGATGAGAAAACCAAGTCATAGAACTCCTTCAGCTCCAGTGGTAACAAACCCTGTAGTTGGAAATCCTGTCAGCATAACCATGAGAAACATCATTGGAGATGTTGAGACTGGGGTAAGAACAAGAGGACAAACCCATGACAAAAATGTTTGTCTATACTCTTACTTCTTGTCCCAGATTGAGCCAAAGAAAATTGATATAGCTTTGAAAGATGAAAGTTGGGTTGAAGCAATGCAAGCAGAGCTGCTTTATTTTAAGAGATAAAAGGTTTGGAACCTATGCCCTCTTACTCATCGGAAGACACCAATAGGTACCAAATGGGTTAGGAAGTGTATGTCAAGCAACCACCTGGCTTTGCAGACCCAAATCATCCTGATTATGTCTAAAAGCTTGACAAAGCTCTTTATGGGCTACATCAACCTCCAAGGAAGTAGTATGAGACAGTATCATAGTACCTTGTCCAACATGGCTATAAGAGAGGTACTATTGACAGCACACTCTTCATCAAAGGAATAGGGAATGACTTGATACTGGTTCAAGTTTATGTAGATGACATTATCTTTGGATCAACTAATCCAAAGCTCTATAAAGACTTTGAGAAGCTGATAAAGAATAGATTTGAAATGAGTGCCATGGGGGAACTCAATTTCTTTTAGGAATTCAAGTAAAGTAGGTTGATAATGGCATCTTCATAAACCAGTCAAAGTATGTGCAAGACATACTAACTAGATTTCATCTGAATGAGTGCAAGTTTGCTAAGACACCCATAGCCAGAAACCACTTCTTAGGACCCGATCTAGAGGGGGAGTGTGTTAATGAACATCTCTACAGTGCTACGGTTGGGTCTCTTATATACCTCACAGCCAGCAGGCCTGATATTATGTTTGCCACATGCATATGTGCAAGATATCAAGCCAACCTCAAGATTTCACACCTGGTTGCTGTCAAGAGAATTCTTAGATACCTCAAAGGTGCTCCTAAACTGGGCCTTTGGTATCCAAAGAATTCCGACTTCAATCTGTATGTTTATACAGATAGTGGTGGCTGTAACATAACTGCAAAGCCTATATCAGGGGGATGTCAATTCTTTGGTGGAAGGATAGTCTCATGGCAATGCAAGAAACAATCCTATGTGTATGCATCAATTGCTGAAGCTGAATACATTGTTGCTGCAAGCTGCTATGCTCAAGTGTTTTGGATTCAGAATCAGATGCTGGACTATAGATTCAACTTCAAAGAGACTCCCATCCATATTGACAACAACAGTGCTATCTCTATTACAGAGAATCTTGTGCAGCACTCAAAGACAAAGCACATCAACATCAGATATCATTTGATAAGAGATAACTTTTAAAAAGGATTGATAAAACTAGTCAAAGTTAACACAAAAGAATAATATGCTGATCATCACCTATATAAGCCTTGTTAACCTTGGGAGAAAATTTTTCAAAATGATATTCCTTAGAATTTTAAGAATTAAAGATATATTTTCTTTTAGAAGACATTAAGTTGACTTCGAAAGAAAATTATGTCTTCAAAACTAATAACTACTTACTAAGAAATTTACCTTTGAAAGAAATTCTTATATAACTTCCGAAGCTTAAATATGCTTCTAGGTACTTATATATTTTGAAGGATAATTTTCTTCCAAAAGCAATTAAGTCTCAGAAGCTTTATTTATCCTTTGAATAAAACATCTGAAGTTTAATATCTTCCAAAATCAAATATATCTCAGAAGCAAATTACTTTAAGTATTTTTCTTCCGAAGCAATTCTTATCAAGCTAAGGAATATCTTCTGAAGTCAAATTGGCTTTGGAAGTTTTCTCAAAAAAAACTTTCAAAGACAAATTACCTTCGGAAGCTTTTCTACTTCCAAGATAACTACCTTCTTTGGCATTTTTTCAAAGGTGGGACCGACATTTGAATTTCAAAGTTTATCATTTTGCATTAATTTTTTCTCAAATTCAACAATATAAATATCCTTACAACAGTCCCCCCTCTTTCTTCTTCCTCTACATCTGCAAACTTCAAACCCCAAATTTACCCTTGTTCTTATCTTTCTTCGTCCCAAAGCTTTTTTAAATGGCCAACCCTGAACCCTAAAACCAGCCAGATTTTTCCATGCACCTTCACAGGCAACATAACCAAGTTACTCTGTTGACATCTGAGAAAGATCATGGTTTCTCAAATGTTTGTCATTTTCTTGCTCAATCTTCTTACCTCACTGCCGCCCTTGTACTCTCAAGATCTTAGGCGCAATAAGAAGTCTTCAATTTTCAAACTCTGAGATACTATAAGAGCTTTCCTCTGGTTGACCTGCCACTTGCCAACCCAAGTCTTAACAAGCAAGTTGACAGGTTAGCTGAGAGGATCTAACAAAGGGTGCTTGAAGAGTTCAGAAGAAGATCCTACTTATATAGATAGAGGCTAGCAGGAAAAACTGTTGGTCAACTAGATATTAAGGCAGACCCTAAGATTAGCTTAGAAGGGGAAACTCAGTTGAAGGCCCAACAGTTGAACTTGTGAACCTTGAGACAGGAACTGCTTTAGCACCCAGAACCCTCAATGAGGCACCAGTTGGTGTAGGTGTCTTACAGCCTCTCCCTGGCCAGAGCTCAAGTGCTACACCAAGTGATGAAGGCCAAAGCTCTCTCCACCTTAAGTCACATAGGATTGTGACTGAAAAAGGGAAGAGGATCATGACCTCTGAGGAGATTAAGGAGGAGAAAAAGGTGAGGAAGAGGAACGCAAGGGGAGAGAGAACAAGTAAGACTCCAAGCTTTATGCAAGCTACAATCAACGCTACCCCCAGGCCAAACACTCAAGAAGATGAGTTAAGGGCAGCTAGATTGAACTATTTGGGGTCAAGGAACTACAACCTTGATGAAATCATCTCTATTCTCTTGGATGAAATAAATAAACTGGCTGACACTGAAGTGTCAAAAAAGAGGAAGGAAGCTGAGGCCACAGCGTTGCTCCTCAAGATTAAGAAGAAAGAAAAAGAAAAAGACTTTACAAAGCTCTTACCCTCTCTCCAGTTCAAGAAAGCCCTGAAGCAGAGGTTGTGGTAGCTAAACAAGAAACTCAGGCAGGTAAAGAACAAGACAGACAAAAAACTAGGGCTAGCAATTTCTGACATAGACCTGTTAACACGACACGACATGACATAAAATTAACAGGTTTCGTGTTTGACCTTAACAGGTTTCATGTCCTAAACAAATCAACATGTTAAGACATAATAAAATTCGTGTCTTAACAGGTTAAATACCTGTTAACCTGTTAATAACCTGTTTATAATTAAATAATTAATTATATATATATATATGTATATATATATATAATTCAAAGTTCAAAACAAAACCCTAAAAGACTTTCTTGTTTCATCCCTAATTCGTAATTGCTTATCCACTTCCAGTACCCACGTCCCCAGTGCCGCTACCTCCTATTGGCTACCCTCCCGGCCTCCCCAAGTTGGCAAGACTCATTGCCACCACCCTCGGTCCCTCCTCAGCGCCGCTATCCTTCCTATGGCCCCATCAGCGGAACCCTTCCAGGCTTCCACAATCGAGACCACCTGTCGACCAGCCACCATCTAGACCACCTCTCGACCAGCCACGATCGAGACCACCGGCCATCAATCCACCATCGTCCATCCCACCTTGACGCGACGGCGGACTGGCGGACACAACCTTCATCGCGACCTTGGTGGCTCAGTACCACAACTACACAGGTAACACACTAACACTTTAACATAACCATTTCTATTCTGTTTTTAGTTAATCTTTCATACGCACACCTCTATTACTCTTATTATTTACCTCTATTATTGTTATTATTTACATTTATTGTTAAATGTGCTTAGCAACCTGTTATATGCTGTAGATGGATTCTGATTGTATTAAAGTTAACCTAGAAAAGAATAGTTCACATAATATAGATACTGAAGATGATGAGGTTGAGTCTATGGAAGGTATACAAAACAATATTGAGGATAGTGTGGGGGCAAAGAGAAAATGAAAGGAAAGATCTGTTGTGTGGAACTACTTTACCAAACTTAAACAATCTTTAATAGGTGGAAAGACCCAATGCAAGTGCAATAAGTGTAAGCATGTCTTCATATATGATAGTAAGACCGGTACAGGTAATCTCGAACGACACATGACTGGTTGTATTGGTAAGGTATTTAATGATGTTGGTCAAATGCCTTTTAATAGTGACATGGCATTAAGGTCGTCTAGATTTGATGAAAACAAGTTTTGTGAAATGCTTGTTCCTGCTATGATTAGGCATGAATTACCATTGTCATTTGTAGATTATAAGGGCATTAGAGATTTGTTTACATACTTGCAACTCAATCTAAATATTATTTCTAGGAACACAGTATCTGATTTATTGAAAATGTATAAGAAAGAAAAGGAAAAAGTTATAAGCATGCTCATGGAATCATAGGGAATGCTGTGTTTAACTTCAGATTTATGGACTTCTATTGCTACCGATGGTTATCTAGCAATTACAGTGCATTACATTGATAAACAATGGGTTTTGCAAAAGAGAGTTTTATCATTTTCTTTCATGCCACCACCTCATACTGGCATTGCTTTATGTGAAAAAGTGCTTTCTATTTTAGTCGAATGGGGCATTGAGAATAAAATCTTTTATGCGACTTTAGATAATGCTTCTTCAAATGATACTTTTGTTGGGTTATTGAGAGAACAGTTGAATACAAAATCACCACCTGTTTCTAAGGGAAAATTTTTTCATTTGAGATGTTATGCACATATTTTAAACTTGATTGTGCAAGATGGGCTTAAGGAAATCAATGAATGTGTTTAAAAAGTCAGAGAGAAGGAAGGAAGGAAAAGTTTTTAGATTGTGTTAAGTTGCTTTCTTTAAATTCCAAAAAAGGGTTAAGGCAAGACGTTCTTACTAGGTGGAATTCTACCTTTTTGATGCTTGATAATGCTATTTATTACCGACGTGCCTTTTGCCATTTAGAATTAAGTGACGCATTGTGCAAATGCATACGAGTGGGACACGTTTGAGTAGATATGTGGTTTTCTTAGAGTTTTTCATGATGTGACTAAAGTTTTTTCGGGTACAAAATATCTACTGCAAACTTGTATTATCCACATATTTTTATTATTTGACTTTGTATGAGGGCATTAATTCAGAAGATGAGTATATGAAAAAAATGAGATAGTTAATGATGGAGAAGTTTTAGAAATATTGGTCTGATTTTAGTTTTACACTAGCCATAACTGTGGTTTTAGATCCTAGATACAAATTGCACTTTATCGATTGGAGTTATTCACAAGTTTATGGGGAGGGAAACAATGAATATGAAAATGTTGATCAGCTTTTGCATTCTACTTTCAATAAATATGTTTTGTTAAATGAGGGTCATAGTTTATCTATAACTTCTAATAATTCAAGTAGCTCAAATGTTGAAAAAAGGGCTGAGGATACGAGGGATGATTCAACACGTGCTTATGGAGTAAAAGCAAGACTTAAGGTATATTTTTTATATATTATCTCTTGATGTTTCACTTGCTAATTTTTAGTTATTCATTTTCAGGATTTTGATCAGTTTCAAAGTAAAGATTTTTCAGTTAATAAAAGTGTGAGGTTATTCTATAAAGTGTATTTTTGCTACAAAGTATGAGAAGACACAATGAAGCTAAAAAAGTCACAAAAAATTATATCTAACAATCTAAATCGAATTATAAAAAAGTACTTCGGAGTCTCTATTCCTCTCGTCGTCCTCCTTCTATTAAAAAAAATTAAAAAAATAGAAAAAAATTTTATTGTGTCTTTTATGACCCAATGACGTCATTGTGTCTTTCATAATGACACAATAACATCATTATGTCTTTCGAATACAAAGTGTATTTTTGCAACAAAGTGAGAGAAGAAAGAATGAGTCAAAAAAAGTCACAAAAACTTATATCTCATAATCTAAATTGAATTTTAAAAAAGTAATTCCGAGCTTTTGTTCCCCTAGCCGTCCTCACCAAGAAAAAAAAATAAACGAAAAATAAAAAAAATTAACGTTTTTTTATTGTATCATTTATGAAAGACACAATGACGTCATTAGACACAATGACGTCATTAGACACAATGACCTTATTGTGTCATTATGAAACAATGACGTTATTGTGTCATAAAAGACACATTGAAATTTTTTTATTTTTTTTTTTCTGAAATAGGACGATGAGAGGAACAGAGACTCCGAGGTACTTTTTTGAAATTCGATTTAGATTGTAAGATATAATTTTTTGTGACTTTTTTAGATTCATTGTGTCTTCTCACACTTTGTAGCAAAAATACACTTTGTAAAAAAGTCAGAATTACAGTTGTATTTAGAGGAATTAAGAGTTGATAGAAACTCAGAGCTAGATGTGTTAGCTTTTTGGAAAGCTAATGAGTTTAGATATCCCACACTTTCAAGGATGGCAAGACTTTTTGACTATTCTGGTGCCTACTATTTCATCAGAGTCTACCTTTAGTGCAAGTGAAAGAATACTTAATGAACATCAAAGTTCACTAAGTAAAGATATCGTTGAGGCTCTAATATGCACAAAAGATTGGTTATTTGGAGATTGTTGTAATATCTTTTACCCTTTATTTTTATAAGCTTTTAGTTTTTCATAATATTTTATTAATAGTGTATACTTGTGGTGTAACGCCTGAAATTCTGTCACATAAAATAAAATAAAAGAAAGTATCTTGAAGAAAATTTAAAAGAAGCCAAGTTGAGGGGTGCTTTGTGTAAATAGTACAAAAAGTTAAAAAGTTGAACTTTATATGGGCATGGTCGCCCATATCTTCCCTGCTACTGCTGAGTTCGACTGAAACAAAGAAGAAAAGAAGCTGAATTTGGGTTGCTCTCGGTTGTGAATAAGTAAAAGGCTGAAACTCTTCAGGGTAAGCGTTGTTTCTATATTTGGCTCGGTTTTTGTTGGGTGTTCAACTCTAAAACCGATTTATATGTGTTCTATGTGTTTTGGTGTTTGTTTTGCTTGTTTAGGTGCTTGAACTCGTGTGCAAGCAGGTTCGGTGGAGTTTTACTTGTTTGCTGCACTAGGTGAGTTCTAGACCCCGGTTTCTATGTGTTTTAAACTGTTTTGGGGCTGAAAATGCATGATTAAAATGTTTTACAACTGGTTTATGTTTACCCGTATGTTGTGTATGCTTATGCTTATGTTTATGCTTGTTTATGTGTTGTGGGTGCTTAGAATGTTAAGTTTATGCTTAGAACAGGTGCAAATGCAGATCTGGGATAGTTGTGATTCTGAAAAATGAATAACAGGTGGTCATGCGCCCAAACAAGGCCCATGCGCCTGAGGTTTTGACTTAGAAAAGCCTAAGTACAGGCCATGCGCCCAAACAGGGTCCATGCGCCTGGAAATTTCCTTAGAAAATTTTAAGTGGGGATCCATGCGCCCCAATAGTGCCCATGCGCCCAAAATTTTGCCTGAAATTACTAAGTGTAGACTTGTGCGCCTGAATAGTGTCATGCGCCCAACCCTTTGTTCAGGCGCCTAAGTGCTAGTTCTTGCGCCTGAACAGTTCATGCGCCCAGATTGTAAGCTAAAATGCCTAAGTGTAGAGTTTATGCGCCTGAATAGTGTTAATGCGCCTGCATAGTGCCCATGCGCGTAAACACTTAGAAAATTTTCTAAAATTTTGGGAAATCAGAATTTTAGGGTTTGACCTGATGCTATTATCTGATTATTTTATTTATGTTTTGGGCTGTTCTTGTGTTCCTATTTATTATATTATTATGTGACTTTACGTGGTGTGATTTATCCGTATACGTAAAGTATTATCATTAAAGAAAGTGGAAAGATTAATGATAAAGAGAAGTGGAACATAAAGAACGGAAGAAAGACTTGCAAGCAAATTCACATGAGGTTCACAACCACTAGGTTGTTAGCTCAACTGTGTGTGGTTTAGCTAACCCGTTGGATGCACTCGGGGTCAATCTTTGAGATTGAGGGGACCCTTGTTGCTGTCCCGGTATTGGAGTCGGCTTCGTGCATCAGTATGGGGTCTATGTGTAGACCTCGACTCAGTATATGTTTAGTGCGCAATATCGGGGGCATAGCACATTGGTCCAGATTAAGTGAAAGATTAAAATAAAGGTTTGGATGAACGATGATGTAATTGGTAAAAGAAGATAATGGATGTTATCTTAGCTGTACGTATGATGTGTGATCACATACTAATGAAAAGTATATTATTTTAAAGGGGTATTTTCTATACAAACCTTTTAAGGTATTTTAATGTTTTTAAATTAGAACTCACTCAGCAACGCTGGCTTTTATGCATTTTCAGTTGTCAGGTAGTTTTTGCTGAGGATGGCACTCGGGGAGGCTACTCGTCGGGGCTAGACTGGCATCCGTTCACGCATACTAATATTGTTGTTTTGTAATGCAATTAACATGATCTTTTGTAACTATTAACAATTAAGAATGTATTGCTTAGCAACAGCATTTATGAATGAAGTGAATGGCTTTTGATATTAATTCCGCTGCACTAATTAATGAATTATGAAATGTTTTACATATTTAATGCTATGATTGACCAACTGTGAGGTCTCCGGGAACGGGGCCTTACATGTTGGTATCAGAGCCAAAGTTTAAGAGAAATAGGTAAATATTTTCAAAACCTAAACTTAAACTGAGAATGGGACGAATGGAGGGATGCCAGCCCGAGTAGCTACGTGCCATCAGGTATTCTTTTCTTAATGTTAAACGGTATTATGTGCGTGTGCTATTTGATTTATGTGATTTTAGTAGATTTGAATACTAATGTAGTCAGGATAGGAAATGCTCGGGGGATGAAGAGTAAAGTAAGTGGCTAATCACAACTGGCCACTGTAATTAGGGACTTACTATACTTGACATAAACTGAGCTATTAGCTTGAATGAACATGTTGGTGTTTGAATCTTATAGTGTTTAGAGGATGGATGGTGGAAGATCATCTAAGGCTTCTCGAGGTGGAACACGGGGTGGTCGTGCTGGTAGGCCACGGGACGTGAAGAATAAGACGAGGACTGCAGAGACGGCTCCTGGTGAACCTAGGCTTCATCACCCCGAGGGTGGTGATGAGAGTGCCAATCTGAGAGCCTCGGTGAAGGAGGCAGTGGTGGAGGAGGTTCACCAAGTCATGCAGACGATCCTACCATTTGTAGTGACTGAAGTCATTCGGGCTGTTAGAGAAGACGAAAGGAAACAGAAGGAGGAGGAAAGGAGGATGACCACTGGCAGGAGGGAGAATGTAAGAGGTCGTAATGATGAGGAGGAGCTGAATGCTGAAAGGGGAGCCTCCAGTGATGAAGAAGAGGTGGTGGTGTGGGAAACCGCGAGAGGATGCAGCTACGGGGCATTCCAATGGTGTATACCCCCTACTTTTGATGGTAATGGCAATGTTGCAGCTGCCCACCGCTGGATAAGGGAGATGGAGGCAGTATTGAAGATCAGTGAGTGTCGGGAAGACCAAAAAGTGATGTTCGCCACTCACTCGTTTGTCGACTCGGCACTATGTTGGTGGGAGAATCATGTCCAAGCCGAGGGTGACAGGGCCATCAAGAGAATGAGATGGGGAGAACTGAAGAAGTTGGTGATTGAGGAATTCTGTCCTCACCGAGAACTCAACAAGATCGAAAGGGAGTTCTTACAGCTGGAGGCGGGAACTATGACCCACCAGCAATACACCGCCAAGTTTAACGAAATGGCTAGGTTGGTGCCGGATCAGGTTACGCCGGTAACGAGTAAGATCAATCGGTACGTTCAGGGACTACCGGCCGACATCCGCAGACATTTAATCGCTGCCCAACCATGCACTTTTAGGTTGGCAGTGGATTTGGTGGGAATGTTGTATGATGAAAGGGAAGTAGCGATGGTTGAGGTGAAGAAGGCGGACGGCGGTGAAAAGAACTGGAGAGGTAAGCGGTTTGGGCGTGGCGGTTACACCCCAAACAACAAGAGGAGGAGGATGGATGACCGGCGGGTGGCATCATCAGGCTCAGGGTTGAGGAAGTGCGACCGATGTGGTAGGAAGCACATTGGTGACTGTATGAGGGGAGTGACTGTGTGCTTCAAGTGTGGGAAGCCCGGTCATATAGCAACAGATTGTGGAGTGCCGAAATGCTTCAACTGTGGCGGGACTGGCCACAGGAACTATGAGTTCAAGAAGTGGCCAAGAAGGGGACCGAAGAAAGAGGATAGAGGGCGAGTGCTAGAGCCTTCACGTTGACCCGAGAAGAGGCCCGGCTAGACCCAGACGTCGTGTCAGGTACGTTTCTAGTAAACCAAACTTGTGCCTCTGTATTATTTGATTCTGGTGCTAGTAGGAGTTTCATATCTGCTGCTTTCTGTGCTAAGTTGCCCGTTAGTAGTAGGAATGTTGACGAACCATTCAATGTAGAAACTGCTATTGGTAAGTCTACCAGAATCTCTGATATTTTAGAAAACTACGACATAGAACTAGAAGGCCATAGGTTTGCTGCTAAACTATATGTGATGCCCCTAGGAGGATTCGATGTAGTAATAGGGATGGACTGGTTAGCAACCTATGAGTCAAACATTGTGTATCGCAAGAAGATGATTCGATTAACTGCGCCCGATGGAAGTTCGGTGACGTTTCACGGTGACCGTGTTACGACGGTTCCTAAGGTGATCTCGATGGCGGTGGCAGAAAAGTGCATCAGATGCGGTTGTAACGCCTACCTAGCGTACATAAAGGATGTGGACGCGTCAATGCCATAACTGTCTAAAGTGCCAGTTGTGCGTGACTTCCCGGACGTGTTCCAGGAAGATCTACCAGGAGTGCCACCGGACCGCGAGATCGAGTTTCAGATCGATTTGATACCCGGTGCACAGCCCGTTGCCAAGGCACCGTATCGATTGGCTCCGATGTAGATGAAGGAGTTGATGGTTCAATTACAGGAGTTGATGGACAAGGGATTCATCCGACCGAGCATCTCTCCCTGGGGTGCTCTGGTCTTGTTTGTAAAGAAGAAAGACGGTAGTTTGAGGATGTGCATAGACTACCGGGAGCTAAACAAGTTGACGGTGAAGAATCGATATCCCTTGCCCAGAATAGATGACTTGTTTGATCAGCTCCAAGGTGCCAGTTGGTTCTCAAGGATAGATCTCCGATCTGGCTACCATCAATTGAAAGTTAAGGAGCAAGATATTCCTAAGACAGCTTTTCGCATGCGTTATGGACACTACGAGTTCCTCGTTATGTCTCTCGGTTTAACTAATGCGCCAGCTGCCTTCATGGATATGATGAACCGAGTGTGTCGGCCAATGTTGGATAAGTCAGTGATCGTGTTTATTGATGATATCCTGATTTATTCAAGGAGCGAAGAAGAACATGCCTGTCACATACGCGAAGTGCTGGAGACACTTAGAAGGGAGAAGCTATATGCTAAATTCTCTAAGTGTGCTTTTTGGTTGCGCGAAGTTCAATTTTTGGGTCACGTGGTGAATCCTGAAGGAATCATGGTGGACCCGGCAAAGGTTGAGGCGGTGATGCAATGGAAGTCTCCAAAGACGCCATCCGAGATTCGTAGTTTCTTGGGTTTGGCGGGCTACTACAGAAGATTTATCCAGGACTTTTCCAAGATAGCCTCACCTTTGACCGAATTGACGCGCAAGGAGGTGAAGTTTGTATGGGGTTGAGAACAGGAAGATGTTTTTGAGGAGTTAAAGGCAAGATTAACTCAAGCTCCTGTTTTGACATTACCCGAAGGGAGTGAAGACTTAGTGGTGTATTCGGATGCCTCCTATTCGGGACTGGGTTGTGTGTTAATGCAACGTGGGAGAGTAATAGCCTACGCATCCCGATAACTAAAAACCCATGAAGTCAATTATCCCACGCATGATTTGGAGCTCGCAGTTGTGGTCTTCGCCTTAAAGATTTGGAGGCATTACCTGTACGGGGCAAAATGCACAATCTTCACGGACCACAAGAGCCTAAAGTATTTCTTTGAGCAAAATGATCTCAATATGAGGCAGAGGAGGTGGTTAGAGCTGATCAAGGATGATGACTGCGAGATCCATTACCACCCGGGCAAGGCCAACGTAGTGGCCGACACCCTTAGCCGAAAAGAGAGACCTGAGCCGATTCGAGTGAAGACGTATCAGTTGGTGATAACCTCTGACGTGATGACACAGGTCAAAGAATTTCAAAATAAGGCATTGAAAGAAGGTCGCCTTAACTCTGAAAGGATGAGAGGTCTGGTCACAGAGTTGAGAGAGAATACCCATGGAGTTAGAACCCGCTTCGGGCGGATTCCCCGATATGGAGATCTACGGGGGCAAATTATGGATGAAGCTTATAAGACTCGATAATCTATTCACCCCGGTGCTACCAAGATGTATCAAGAAATGAAGAAAGATTACTGGTGGCCGGGTATGAAGCATGATGTAGTGGAGTATGTGAGTAAGTGCCTTACTTGTTTGCAAGTGAAGGCAGAATATCAAAAGCCATATGGGAAGATCTAACGGTTGGATATACCCGAGTGGAAGTGGGAGCACATCACCATGGACTTCATCACGAAGCTACCCTGTACTACAAGGGGGTACGATACCATATGGGTGATAGTCGACCGTTTGACCAAGAGTGCTCACTTCCTACCGATCCGCTAGACGTATTCCTCCGAGAGACTGGCGGATCTGTTCATTAAAGAGATTGTAGCTCATCATGGTGTGCCGGTGTCTATCGTGTTGGACCGTGACACCCGGTTCACATCGAAGTTTTGGAAGAGATTCCATGATGCCATGGGGACGAGATTACACATTAGCATGGCTTACCATCCTCAGACAGATGGTCAGTCTGAGCGGACGATTCAGACGCTCGAGGATATGTTCTGAGCATGCGTGATCGACTTTGGAGGGAGTTGGGATGATCACCTACCATTAGCAGAGTTCTCGTACAATAACAGTTATCATTCCAGCATAGGCATGCCACCATATGAGATGTTATACGGTAGAAGATGTAGGACGCCCGTATGTTGGGGAGACATTGGGAAGAAAGAGTTAGGAAGCGTGGAGGTGATCGAGGCTACGACAGAGAAGTTAGAAAAGGTCAAAGCCTTTATGAAGGCAGCGAAGGATAGACAAAAGTCGTATGCCGACAAAAGGCGTAGACCGATTGAATTCAACATGGGTGATAGAGTCATGTTGAAGGTCTCACCTTGGAAAGGAATCATCCGGTTCCGGAAGAGGGGCAAGCTGAGCCTGAGATACATAAGGCCTTTTCGAATCATTGCACAAGTAGGGGAGGTGGCCTATCGTCTAGAATTGCCTGATGAGTTAAGTGGGATTCACCCGACATTCCATGTATCCCATCTGAGAAAGTGCCTACCCCGACGAAGACATGATTGTACCACTAGAAGATATCGAAGTGGATGAACAAATTAATTATGTAGAACAACCAGTGGCAATCATCGATCGGAAGGAGAAAAGATTGAGAAATAAAGTGGTTCCACTTGTGCGGGTGCAGTGGAAACACCGAAAGGGTTCTGAGTCTACGTGGGAGACTGAAGAAGAGATGAGACAGCATTACCCACACTTATTAAAAGAGTGACAGGTTTCGGGGACGAAACCTCTTTAAGGGGGGTAGACTTGTAACGCCCGAAATTCTGTCACATAAAATAAAAGAAAAGAAAGTATCTTGAAGAAAATTTAAAAGAAGCCAAGTTGAGGGGTGCTTTGTGTAAATAGTACAAAAAGTCAAAAATGTGAACTTTATATGGGCATGGCCGCCCATATCTTCCCTGCTACTGCTGAGTTCGACTGAAACAAAGAAGAAAAGAAGCTGAATTTGGGTTGCTCTCGGTTGTGAAGAAGTAAAAGGCTGAAAATCTTCAGGGTAAGCGTTGTTTGTATATTTGGTTCGGTGGAGTTTTACTTGTTTGCTGTACTAGGTGAGTTCTAGACCCCGGTTTCTATGTGTTTTAAACTATTTTGGGGCTGAAAATGCATGATTAAAATGTTTTACAACTGGTTTATGTTTACCCGTATGTTGTGTATGCTTATGCTTATGTTTATGCTTGTTTATGTGTTGTGTGTGCTTAGAATGTTAAGTTTATGCTTAGAACAGGTGCAAATGCAGATCTGGGATAGTTGTGATTCTAAAAAATGAATAACAGGTGGTCATGCGCCCAAACAAGGCCCATGCGCCCAAACAAGGCCCATGCGCCTGAGGTTTTGACTTAGAAAAGCCTAAGTACAGGCCATGCGCCCAAACAGGGTCCATGCACCTGGAAATTTCCTTAGAAAATTTTAAGTGGGGATCCATGCGCCCTAATAGTGCCCATGCGCCCAAAGTTTTGCCTGAAATTACTAAGTGTAGACTTATGCGCCTGAATAGTGTCATGCGCCCAACCCTTTGTTCAGGCGCCTAAGTGCTAGTTCTTACGCCTGAACAGTTCATGCGCCCAGAATGTAAGCTAAAATGCCTAAGTGTAGAGTTTATGCGCCTGAATAGTGTTAATGCGCCTAAGCAGGGCTCATGCGCCTAAACACTTAGAAAATTTTCTAAAATTTTGGGAAATTAGAATTTTAGGGTTTGACGCTGGTTTGACTTGATGCTATTATCTGATTATTTTATTTAAGTTTTGGGCTGTTCTTGTGTTCCTATTTATTATATTATTATGTGACTTTAGGTGGTGTGATTTATTCGTATACGTAAAGTATTATCATTAAAGAAAGTGGAAAGATTAATGATAATGAGAAGTGGAACATAAAGAACGGAAGAAAGACTTGCAAGCAAATTCACATGAGGTTCACAACCACTAGGTTGTTATCTCAACTGTGTGAGGTTTAGCTAACCCGTTGGATGCACACAGGGTCAATCTTTGAGATTGAAGGGACCCTTGTTGCTGCCCCGGTACTAGAGTCGGCTTCGTGCATCAGTATGGGGTCTATGTGTAGACCTCGACTCAGTACCAGTTTAGTGTGCAATATCAGGGGCATAGCACATTGGTCCATATTAAGTGAAAGATTAAAATAAAGGTTCGGATGAACGATGATGTAATTGGTAAAAGAAGATAATGGATGTTATCTTAGTTGTACGTATGATGTGTGATCACGTACAAATGAAAAGTATATTATTTTAAAGGGGTATTTTCGTATACAAACCTTTTAAGATATTTTAATGTTTTTAAACTAGAACTCACTCAGCAACGCTGACTTTTATGCATTTTTAGTTGGCAGGTAGTTTTTGCTGAGGATGGCACTCGGGGAGGCTACTCGTCGGGGCTAGACTGGCATCCGTTCACGCATACTAATATTGTTGTTTTGTAATGCAATTAACAAGGTCTTTTGTAACTATTAACAATTAACAATGTATTGCTTAGCAACAGCATTTATGAATGAAGTAAATGGCTTTTGATATTGATTTTGCAGCACTAATATATGAATTATGAAATGTTTTACATATTTAATGCTATGATTGACCAACTGTAAGGTCTCCGGGAACGGGGCCTTACATGTGGGTAGGTTCTGATGAAGTTCAATTGGATGAGCTCACAGAAGATATAATGTTGATTGACATTAATCATGAGTCATATGCTTCAACTCAGTGAATAATCCTAAGGTATTCTCTCTTAATGTTTTCAATAAAATTTATGAATCGATTTATATCCTTGCTTAATATAACTGTAATTATTGTGTATAGGTTTGAACAATTGGAATATCATCTACAAAGTTGGCAATATTGTGGGGTTGTTGAAGATTTTGAGAAGAAAACCCAATCGGAACTTAAAATTGTTTTTTTGTTTGACATTGACTTTTATGGGTTTTTGTTTCAAATTTGTTATGGATTATAAGATTATCATTTTAAGGATCATGTATTCATGTCTTTATGTGTTGTTAAGATGTAAGACTTTTATGAACTTCGTCATTCGGTTATATTTATTTCATTAAATAGGTTTTTAAATATGTAATATTACATGTGTTTCTAAACAGGTCATTCCATGTAATATGTTTCTTAATAGGTTCGTGTTCGGGTTTTTAGAAAAATGACACGATAAGTTTTCGTGTCGTGTTTGTGTCTGACATGTCAGATCATCATGTCTTATCATGTCGTGTCTTATCGTGGCGTGTCTGACCTGTTATGCCAGCCCTAATGATAACCTACCTGGAAGCCACAGGCCTCTATCAGGTAGTAGACCTACTTCCCTTGTCATATGAATACATAGAGTTTGAGTACCTCCAGCAGCTTGAAGAAGAAATGTTAAAACAACAAAAGGCTGCTAAGAGGAAGATGAGGGAAGAGACTGTTAAGTCAAGAGCCACCATCCGAGCCAATCAGAAGAAGTCTGCTGATAGACCAAAGATGGTGAGCTTTTTGAAGCTGTATGGGTTCTCAGGAAAGAGACTTAGTCCAATGTCTCTATCCACTATAGATGAGCACATTAGAGTGATCAAGCAGAAGATTAAGAAGGGTGAGCTGGTTGACTTGCATTCTCTACCAAGTCAACCTGAAGCTGAGGTCATGGTTGAACCACAAGAGACAACTCAACCTGGACCTAGTGCTGCATCTCAGCAAGCTTCATCTTCTGACCCACAGCAGGGTCCCGATCCTTCTCCTTTTGAACCTGTGAAGGAAAAGGACCCAACTGAGAAGGACAAAGAACGAACATCTGGTACTCAAGACCAACCTCCTTAGTTAAAGTATAGAAAGAGGAAAAGGATGGCCATAATAAGGGACAAGAAGAAGAAGAAGAAAAAGTCCAGGCATCCACCTCTACACCTCAAGATGGGTCAGAACATCCTGAGGGTGACCAAGAAGAGGCTGATCCTCTAACTCCAATTCAAGTAGAGCCTCTTGCTGTGAAGAGACCCATCTTGTCTTAGGCCTTTGCTACTAATCCAGACACATGGTATGTAACTAGAGATCAAGGGGGTCAAGATGTGTACTTCTGGAAAAACATGCTTGACCTTTCTCTGTATGATCTTTATAACATGAGAAGATACTTTAAGAGTCTGAGGAATCCTGACCAGCTAATGAAGAAGGGAATGACCTTGATTCTGATGAGGACTGTCAATAGATGAAGATCAAGACTGAAAGTTATCCTCCAATTTTGGTAGCATTAGCCTAGGGGGAGTTTGTAAGAGTTATACTTAGAGGCTGATGCAACCAAAGTTCTCTCAGGATACACAACTGAAGTACAAAGGAAGTTACTTTGGAAGATTTGATACAACTCAATAAAATTCACAAAGTATCAAATCCTCTGAAGCCAAATGACCATTTCTTCCGAAGCCAAAGTTGAAGTCTTCCGAAGCTTCTAGACAAAGTCTTCCGAAGCCAAGAGACTGATTTCTTTCAAAGACAAAGAAGACATGCTTTCTCTAACATGCTTTTAACAAAAGCTGAACTACATTCAGCTGCCATCTCTGAAGAATCACCAACTTATATAAGTTGGTGATATGTCCATACTTTTTTCAACTGTAGATTAAGGTCTTAGAGTCTATAACTTTCTACTTTATACTTTCATCCTTTTTGTAATAGATAAGGATGTGAGTTATGGCATGTCATAGTCACAAGTCAAAAGACAATCTGCCTTTTGACTTTACATTGATCTTGTTGTCTAGATTTGCGTTCCAGCTAGCCTTCAAAGTATGGCCGGTTGTATGATGTAGTATAAAGTATCTCAGGTATCAGTCCTAAGTACTAAGCTTTGTAATATTTATAAAACACTTGAGAGCAATATACATCATTCTTGAAAACCATTTACTTGTGTTCTGCTTGTGTTCTTTACATTTGTTCTTTGTTTCATTTAACCGGTTCTTTATTTGATCTGTCAAGTGTTCTAGTCTCTCCAACCATTGTAAAACTATTGCATTGCTCCCTTTCACCGGTCTTGTAGCGGCCATGAGACTCACCTTATGTGTATAGTCGTAAGTCAAGCAATAATAATGTGTAACAAAGTCCGTCAATGTACCCAACCTACTCGTGCCCTAAATCATTTAAGACAACTTAATGTCTAAACAACGAATTTAAGATGGTATTTGGTCACAAAAACTCTTCCACCGAATTTGGCTTGTTACGTAGTTGTTTTGTTCTGAAAGTTCCTACTCGAGTACCGTTGGTTATATGAATCGTTTTTTCGAATGTTTGTGTGTACATAAAATAACATACCTAAAACATATGTAAAAATGTATCCATGAATCTTTGAGTCCTTGACTCAACTTCAACTCCAGTTACAAAATAGTATTTGTTTCCAATCGCGTCGTAACTCAATGTATATGGTTCATAAATATATCTATTATATTTTTATTAGAGACCAGGTTCTCAAAATGTAACATGTATCTAGGTAAAATAATACTCATAATATTTCACCCAAAGTAGTTACGAAAAATACTATGCTTAGAATATATGTCAGTTTCGATTCATGACTATACATTCATTTATATAATAAATCACAATATAAATAACTTTTTCTTGATCCATTAAAATGTAAATAAAATGTTTTACTTAGTAACATGTATCGGGTGTAGTGTTCTTATATCGCAACTTCATTCAAAAGATATCACATACTATGTGATGTTTCTAATTAGTCCAACTAGAAATATCTATAAAACACCATTGACTGTGATATTTTATGCCCTTTTTATGCATCTTTTTATATTTTAGGATCATAACTCATTTCTTTTACAAAAGTTATCATTTAACACAATATCACCAACTCACGTTTTTTGAAATAACCTTTAAGGTTAGCAAAATGTAGACATCTTATTTTTTATATAAAATCATGTCTTAGAAGTTATGAGTTTATATTTTTCTTTACTAAGGTTTTGCTAAAGTCATGTTTTTTTGGGTGTTTCTTTCATCATTCTTCAAGAATGATAGTAAGCTAGAAATTAGTGAGGTAAAATCTTACTTAGAATGAACAAAGAGATATGAGTAGCAGTTGTAAAGATCTTGAACACTTGAACCAACTTGAAGCAACTAGCAATTCACTTGATCACTTGAACTCTTGGCTTAGTGTTGGGGTTATGAAAAATTTGTGCACGTGTGTGTTTTTTGTTATGAGAAAGGGAAGAGCCAGGAAGGGATTTTTGGTGGATTTTGAATGAAGGAAATCCTCCATATTTAAGAGTCATATATTAAGTATTTCATCATGTATTAACCAAGGTGTAACAAAAGCATGAGGAACAAGATTTGATCATTGGGAAAAGAAAGCATGAGCGTGTAGGCTTTCTTATTATTGTGGTAGAGTGTGAATTTATTGTTATTATTATCATCATTTTTTGGCATTACTCTTACTCTATATATATATATATATATATATATATATATATATATATATATATATATATATATATATATATATATATATATATATATATATATTGTAAGGCCCCGTTCCCGAAGACCTCACAGTTGATCAATCATAGCATAAAACAATGCAGCAGAATTAATATCAAAAGCCATTCACTTCATTTAATAAATATTATTGCTAAGCAATACATTATTAATTGTTAATAGTTACAAAAGATCATATTAATTGCATTACAAAACAACAATATTAGTATGCGTGAACGGATGTCAGTCTAGCCCCGACGAGTAGCCTCCCCGAGTGTCATCCTCAGCAAAAAATTACCTGCCAACTGAAAATGCATAAAAGTCAGCGTTGCTGAGTGAGCTCTAGTTTTAAAACATTAAAATACCTTGAAAGATATGTATATGAAAATACCCTTTTAAAATAATATACTTTTCTTTCGTACACGATCACACATCATATGTACAGTTAAGATAACATCCATTATCTTCTTTTTACCATTTCTATCATCGTTCATCCGAACCTTTATTTTAATCTTTCACTTAATCCGGACCAATGTCCTATGCCCCCGATATTGCGCAAAAAACTGGTACTGGGCCGAGGTCTACAAATAGACCCCAAACTGATGCACGAAGCTGACTCCAGTACCGGGGCAACAACAAGGGTCCCCTCAATCTCAAAGATTGACCCTGTGTGCATCCAACGGGTTAGCTAAACCGCCACAATTGAGCTAACAACCTAGTGGTTGTGAACCTCGAGTGAATTTGCTTGCAAGACTTTCTTTAGTTCTTTATGTTCCACTTCTCATTATCATTAATCTTTCCACTTTCTTTAATGATAATACTTCACGTATACGGATAAATCACACCACATAAAGTCACATAATAATATAATAAATAGGAACACAAGAACAGCCCAAATCATAACTAAAATAATCAAATAATAGCATCAAGTCAAACCAGGGTCAAACCCTAAAATTCCGATTTCCCAAAATTCCAGAAAATTTTCTAGGTGTTTAGGCGCATGGGCACTATGCAGGCGCATGAGCCCTGCTTAGGCGCATTAACACTATTCAGGCGCATGAATCCTACACTTAGGCATTTTAGCTTACATTCTGGGCGCATGAACTGTTCAGGTGCATGGACTAGCACTTAGGCGCCTGAACAAAGGGTTGGGCGCATGACACTATTTAGACGTATGAGTCTACACTTAGCAATTTCAGGCAAAAACCTTGGGCGCTTGGGCACTATTGGGGCGCATGAGCCCCATAATTTTTTTTTCTAAGGCAATTTTCCAGGCGTATGGGCCCTGTTTGGCACATGACCACCTGTTATACATTTTTCAGAATCAAAACTAACCCAGATCTACATTTGCACCTTTTCTAAGCATAAACTTAACATTCTAAGCAACCACAACACATAAACAAGCATAAACATAAGCATAAACATACACAACATACGGGTATACATAAACCGGTTGTAAAACATTTTTATCATGCATTTTCAGCCCCAAAACAGTTTAAAACACATAGAAACCAGGGTCTAGAACTCACCTAGTGCAGCAAACAAGTAAAACTCCACCGAACCTGCTTGCACACGAGTTCAAGTACCTAAACAAGCACCAAAACACATAGAACACATATAAATCGGTTTTAAAGTTGAAAACCCAACAAAAACCGAGCCAAATATACAAACAACACTTACCTTGAAGATTTTCAGCCTCTTCTTCTCCAACAAACCGAGAGAAAGCAAAAATTCAACTTCTTTCTTCTTCTTTTCGGTCAAACAACAGCAACAGCAGGATGATATGGGCGGCCATGCCCATATAAAGTGCATTTTGACTTTTTGGTACTATTTACACAAAGCACCCTCAACTTTGCCTTCTTTTATTTTCTTCAAAATAGTTTTCTTTTTTTTTTTTTTCTACCGAGGTTTCGGGTGTTACATATATATATATATATATATATATATATATATATATAGGAAAGTTTACGGTACAAAGCGATAATTCGTGCGAAGGGTACGAAGTAACGATAACCATTGATCATAGAGATGAATGATTCATATTTAAGATGGAATAATCATACATGAGAATGTGCTTGGAGGGTAGAATTGGAAATAGCCTATAATTGTTGACTTTTTTTAAATTCTTCTTGTTTTTTTAAACACATATAACTTTTTCATATGATTTTATTTTAAAATACACCATTAAAACGAGCATTTTATCATCTTTAATATGAGTATATAATTGCTATATTTTTTTTAAAAAAATTACACTTTAAAAAAAAAACTCTATATGTTGTGCGTATAATTTGCGTGATTATTCACCACATAATTATCAACATAACTTGCGTAATTATCATATAACTTACGTAATTATTTTTATAACGTGAGTAATTTTACTTTGCGTAATATCAAATATATCTTGCGTAATAATACATACTTGCGTAATTATAAATATAACTTGCGTAATTATATACATTATATACATATATATAAATATATATATACACATATATACATACATATATATATATATACACATATATATATATATATACATATAGATATATACATACATACATATAGATATATACATACATACATATAGATATATAGATATATACATACATACATATATATATACATACATATATATATATATATAGATATATATATATAACATATATATATATATATATATACATATATATATATATATATATATATATATATGTTGGACACGATCTGCCCAAGACACATATAGGATTGATGTGGCTAGTACGTTATGATCCAAGTCGGGTCATACCCTAAAACAAGCTAGACAAACACCTACAATATTTATTTTATGATATGATCATATAAATAAATATTAACACTTAGAGTATTTAAAAATTGGGTTTCTAAATATTTGCACTTGTGTTGTAAATAAATTATATGGATAATTTATATTTAGAGAGAGTATTCCAAATTTTCTCAAATGGTTGAATAACAATGTATATTGGTTTACGTCCACATTTCCAATTACTCATCCACATTTACAAATGCGGATGTGCATTTGAGGAAATACTGATGGAAATTTCTCATCCGATTTACTAATGCGGATGTGCATTTGAGAAAATGCGGATGGAAATTCTTCATCCACGTTTACAAATGCGGAAGGAGACCATTCATCCGCATTTTCTAATGTGGGTGAATGTTTTAAGAAATGTGGATAGGATAAGGGGTTGGGCCTCGCCCTTGCTTTCTCTCTCCTTATTTGAAATTTCAGTTTCCCAGGCATGCAAATGACAAAGATTACCAATAACCACTCTCTCTTCCTTTTTAACCATACATGCAAAGTGCAGACCCTATAAGTGAGTTCTTTTGGATTTTCGGTTTTTTTTTTTGTTTTAAAAAATAACCAAGAACAAAAGAACAAGTGGATTCTTCAAAAGTGTGAAAATCTTAGCAACAGGGGTGTTTGTTGGGAGCTTGAAGGGTATACAAGATTGAGGTCTTCTTCTTTGGAGGCTGCCATTCAAGTTTCAACAATCATCTTCCTCGTATTCCTTACAAAAGGTAGTCTACTGGAACACCCTATGGTTGTTTTGTAAGCATGTACTTTCATATATCGATCCATAATGGGTTTTGCAACATATAAAATGGTTTATATATATGCTTACTTGAACAAGTTTTGAATCTAATCTCCACTGCATTTTCATTTTATTTGAAAAAATGACTTTGATAAACTTCTTAAAACCCAACAATGGCATCAAGAGCCGGTTATATGGATACATGCTTCGATTGAACTGAAATTTCGGTTTTTTGGTGTTGATTCACCAATAGGCTGAAAGTTTTGGTCAAAGTTTCCCTTTGGTTTTTTAAGATTTTAGTTTACATGCATATCGTAATCTTGAAAAATTTAATTATTTAGATGATTTAGTTGTTTGGACAAAACCATGATATTCGGTTTGTTTATACCTTAATCAAAGTTAGTGGTTCAAAGGGGAAGCTCTCGGATTTTCTGGTTGCATATTTGGATATGTATTTTTATGTTCATAACCTAGCCGAGACCTTGTGTTTGGATGTGTTGTGATTTGTTTTTGATTATTCAAAAGGTTGTAATAATTAAATGTATTTGTTCATCCATTTTGGGTATGTAATTTATTTATTTTTCATTTAGCATGTAAAATAAATAGGTTAGTTGCATTTTATTTTACTAGAAAAATGTATTTAGGATATATTTTGTAAAACAAGATGCAACAAGGTGGGTTTTCGGGTTGGGCCAATTATGAGCTCAAAGGGCCTTATAGCTCTTAATGGGATATATGCCCAATAACTAAAAACACATTATGAAGGCCCAAAGGAGTTTGGAGCAGAAGTTAAAGCCCATTTGGAAGCCTAAATCAAATGGAAGAATCACAACATAAAGTGGACACTTGAAGCATTGGACGCGGGATCAAGTGGGAGCTCACCAACACAACACTTGTGTCAAATTTTACCCTTAGGAAAGACCTAATTAACTCACTTGTTTCTTTCAACAAGTGGTGTTATATTAGTTGGCTATGGTTATGAACTTATTGTTGTATGTTATGCTTGTGTGGTTGATTTACTTTTATTGTTTATATGATATTTGGATATGCATTGTTAAGCAATTTAAAATCAACAACTAGCTTAAAAACGGTTCTTTTGGAAACATTAGCATAAAATGGTTTTATTAAAGGTTAATGTTTTACAATAAAATTGGGTTTTATTAAAAGAGCCTTGAAAGTTGGTTTCACTAAAGTACAACACATTTGAATGCATGCAAATGTAAGGTACATAAAGTTTTCAAAACTACAGTTAATGAAAATGAAAATCCCTTTAAAACAAGTTTAACACCACCCTTTTATACAACACTCAAATCACTTGGGAACTCTTTGTGGGATAAAGGTCACCTAACTATATTTATGGAACTTGTGTGTTTGAGGTGGGGTTAACATATTTGTGGGATAAAGGTCACCTAACCACTTGTATGTGTAAACTCACACGTGTGTGTAAGTAGGACGACTTGAGTTGGAAACCATGTGAATAGGGTCACCGAAGCATGGCGTACAAAGGTGTTGATGGGATTAAACATGCCAACTAACATAAAGATGTTTAACGATCCCATAAAACTAGAAGTTGCAAAGGGTTGCAATTATCAAATGTTGACTACCTTGTTAATTTAAATAATGGGATAAAGGTCACCTAACCAATATTTAAATGTAACGTTGGTTTTTAGATTTTAATTATTAATTGTCTACGAGACATAAAAGGGTATTAATAATTAAAATTTCATAATCGTAAAAGCTAAAATTGAACTTTGTTAAAATTATAGAAATGGCCGCAAACAACAACGCTACCGCCCTGACCATCCATAACCTATCACTAAGAACTATTCTGGAAAGGGATCGTCTCAACCATAACAATTTCATGGATTGGTTTCAAAACTTGAGAATTGTTCTCAAGCAAGAGAAAAAAACCTACGTGTTGGACAATCCTATTCCCGATGAATCCAACATTGATGATGTAGATTCCTACAACGATTGGATTAAGCACACTGAGGATTCAGTGCAAGTTTCTTGCCTCATGTTAGGAACCATGATTCCCGAGCTTCAAAAGGACTTTGAACATCATAGGGCATACAACATGATTACCCAATTGAAGGAAATGTTCCTTCAACAAGCAAGGGTAGAACGTTTCGAAACGGTTCGAGCACTTCATGCATGTCGAATGGAAGAAACCCAATCGGTGTCATCTTATGTGCTCAAGATGAAAAGCCACATTGATCGCCTCGAAAGGCTGAACTATCCCGTCTCTAAAGAGTTGGCGACGGATTTGATCCTCAATGGTCTAACCAAGAAATTTGAGACTTTTATCATGAATTATAACATGAACGGATGGGACAAGAGCATTGGGGAACTTCATGCAATGCTCAAAATAGCCGAAGCGGGGATGGGAAAGAGGGTTTTACCAGTTCTCACGATTAATGAGGGTGGCAATAAGAAAAGGCATCACCCCGAACCCAAGGCAAATGTTGCTAAAGGCAAGGGATACATCAAAGGGAAGGGTAAGGGAAAGGCTAAAGAGGAACCACCAAAACCGAAGCTTAAGAAGCCAAAGGTTACGGAGAACGATCCATGCTTTGAGTGTGGTGAGATAGGACATTGGAAGAGGAATTATCCAACCTATCTCAAAGAGTTGAGAAACAAGAGGGATGCAGGGCAGACCTCAGGTACAACTTTCATGATTCATATTGAACTTAATGTTATTTCTTCAAACACATGGGTATTGGATACCGGATGTGGAACTCATATTTGCAATTCATTGTAGGGATTCAAAAGAAATAAGCATTTTAAGAAGGAAGACACTGGTCTCTACATGGGCAACGGGCAAAAGTTGAAGTCGAAGCCCAAGGAGACTATACTTTGAAGCTTCCAAGTGGTTTTGAAGTCATCTTAAAGAACATTTTGTATGCTCCTAGTTTGACTAGAAATATTATTTCAATTTCCCTTCTAAGACAATATGGTTATGTATTAAAGTTTATTGACGATGGTATTTATGTTTTCATGGATAATATGCTTTATTTTAAGGCTATGCCTTTTAATGGCATTTGTGAATTGGTTCATAATGACACGTCTTTTAATAACTTGTTATACCAATCAAGCACCAAGAAACTTAAAATGGGTTTAAGTAAATCATATTTTTGGCATTGTCGTCTTGGTCACATAAACAAGAATCGCATTCAAAAACTTCAAAAGAATGGTCTTTTGGAAGCAAATAAAGACGATTCATTTGATAAGTATGAATCTTGTTTACTAAGAAAGATGACCAAGGAACCCTTTAGTGGTACTAACGAGAGGGCAAAAGATTTATTAGGAACCATACATTCGGATGTATGTGGTCCTTTTAAAGCAATGACAAGAATGGTGAAAGATACTTCATTACCTTCATCGACGATTATAGTCGTTATAGTTATGTGTACTTGCCGAGACACAAAGATGAAGCTTTTGAATGTTCAAAATCTTCAAAAATGAAGTTGAAAATCAACTCAACAAAACAATCAAAGTTCTTCGTTCGGATAGAGGAGGTGAATACTTTAGTGATGCCTTTCAAGATCATCTTAGGAGTTGTGGGATTATCTCATAACTTGCTCCACCCGGAACACCACAACATAATGGTGTGTCTGAAAGGAGAAACCGAACCCTATTGGATATGGTTCGATCTATGATGGCTAGAAGCACACTACCTCTGTCATATTCTAAATATGGCCCCAACCAAGAAAGTGGATAAGACACCTTTTGAAATATGGAATGGAAGAGTTCTATCGTTATCATATTTAAAAGTATGGGGTTGTGAAGCTTATGTTAAGCATAACACCCTAAACAAGTTAGAAGTCCTATCCACTAAGTGTATCTTTGTAGGATATCCCAAAGACTCCATGGGATATTACTTCTACAATCCAATAGAGCAAAAGGTATTTATTTCTCGAAAGGCTGAGTTCTTGGAAACTAAGTTCCTTATGGAAGGAACTACCAATAGAATAGTGGAACTTGATGAGGATCAAGAACCAGAAGCCAATACATATTTGGTTGATATTAGCAATCAACAAGGGGTTGTTGAAAATGATCAAGTGGTTGATCAATACATACAAAACATTTGCAGATCTGGTAGAATTAGCAATCCACCTAAAAGATATGGATTTTTCATGAATGGATGCTATGTAGTTGACTCAGATGAACCAACTACATACCATGATGCAATGTCAAATTCCGATTGTGACAAGTGGCTTGAAGCCATGAACGTAGAGATGCAATCCATGAATGACAACCAAGTATGGGAATTGGTTGTGCCACCGCTTAACTCCAAACCGGTTGGATGTAAGTGGGTTTTCAAGAAGAAAACCGATATGCATGGAAACTTGGATACTTATAAAGCAAGACTTGTAGCAAAAGGTTTCACTCAAACTCAAGGGGTTGATTATGATGAGACCTTCTCACCTGTGGCAATGCTAAAGTCAATTAGGATATTATTTTCCATAGCCGCATATTATGACTATGAGATTTGGCAAATGGATGTCAAAACTGCTTTCCTTAATGGACATCTCGAAGAGAATGTCTATTTGGTTCAGCCTGATGGTTTTATCAATCCACAATATCCTAACAAAGTATGCAAGTTAAAGAAATCAATCTATGGATTGAAACAAGTATCGAGAAGTTGGAATCAACATTTTGATGAAGAGATCAAGAAATTTGGATTCATCAAGAACGCTGATGAAGCATGTGTGCATAAGAAGGCTAGTGGGAGAATCATCACATTCTTAGTATTTTATGTTGATGACATACTACTTTTTGAAATGACATTCCAACCATTGAAGGTGTTAAAGCCTGGCTTGGAAGTTGTTTTTCCATCAAAGATCTTGGTGAAGCCACCTATATTTTAGGAATAAAGATCTATAGGGATAGATCAAGGCGGTTGATAGGTTTAAACCAAAGTGCATACATTGACAAAATCTTCAAAAGGTTCAAGATGGAGAACTCTAAGAAAGGTCTAGTACGTATTCAAAGAGGGACAATATTGAGTGCATCTCAATGTCCAAGCTCAAAGGATTAGCAAGAAAGGATGAAGGAAGTCCCGTATGCGTCTGCTATAGGATCCATCATGTATGCAATGATATGCACTAGACCGGACATGTCATGCGCTTTAAGCATGACGAGTAGATATCAACAAAATCCAGGAAATAGCCATTGGATGGCTGTTAAGAGTATATAGAAATACCTTAGGAGGACTAAGGATATGTTTCTAATATATGAATATGGTGAGGAGGAGCTCGTTATAAAGGGTTACACGGATGCGAGTTTCCAAACTGATCGAGATGATTTTCGATCACAATCGGGGTATATCTTCATTATGAATGGAGGGGCAGTGACCTGGAAAAGCTCAAAGCAGGATGTGGTAGCATTGTCCACTACAGAATCGGAATACATCGCCGCTTCATTGGCAGCACTAGAAGCTACATAGTTAAAGAAATTCATTGCCGATCTAGGGGGTCTCTACCATTCAAGATCCCCTAGAGATCTTTTATAACAACGAGGGTGCAATTGCTCAAATCAAGGAACCCCGTGCACATCAAAGACAAGGCACATTGAGCGGAGATTCAACTACATAAGGGTTGAAGTTGAAAAGGGAAAGATATGTATTCGCAAAGTTCACACCGATCAAAACATTGCGGATCCACTCACAAAGCTCCTTGAAAATCCAAAGCATGAGAGTCATACTTGTGCCTTAGGACTTCAATATTCTAGTGATTGGATTTGATCTATTTAGTATTTGAACAACGGAACAATGTTATTTTGACTCTTTTATATAATTATGATATTTTAAGTTATGTTCCATTTTAGCATGTTTAGATCCATGAATATGTTAATTATTCTAAATGTCCCTAGGATCATATTTGTGGGAACAAATATGAAAGCAAGACTATTATGAACTTGGATTGGTGGATATTCATAAGGTATGAACATAGAGCAAAAGTTGGTACCAAAGTTCATAGATATTTATGGGATACAATATTGGACTGACCCGCTCTCTCAAATGTTACTGCATGGAATCTTTGTAATTGATCATAAGTAAATTTGCGTAAGGCGAATATCATAGTATCCTCTGACCTGAGATACATATTGGTTTTAATATTCACCAAATATTCTACTTTGACCTAGTTCGCTGTTGTGAAATATGGACAGTACACAGGCTAAGTTCAGTGTGATGATACAAGGTGATGTGAGAAACGTATGTAGTCAACATGGGATTTGTTCCTCTTATTCGTTGAGAGTAAGATGTCTAAGGCCTGATAAAGTTAAATCAACAGGAATGATCACTCTGTGTCTCTGGATTTGACATGACATCTGTAACAAAAGAATAAATGATAGATTCACCTAAATCATATCAAGTAAGGGACTTGAAGAAGATGATGTTATTGAATGGCACTTCGTCATGCGTATTAGGGGTAGTAAATCATTGTTAGGCGGTATTTGCTGCTTGCATTAATCTTCTGTGTATCTTGTGCAAGTGGGAGATTGTTGGACACGGTCTGCCCAAGAAATATAGGATTGATGTGGCTAGTACGTTATGATCCAAGTCGGGTCATACCCAATAACAGGCTAGACAAACACCTAAAATATTTATTTTATGATATGATCATATAAATAAATATTGACACTTAGAGTATTTAGAAATTAGGTTTCTAAATATTTGTACTTGTGTTGTAAATAAATTATATGGATAATTTATATTTAGAGAGAGTATTCTACATTGTTATTCAAATGGTTGAATAACAATGTATATTGGTTTATGTCCGCATTTCCAATTATTCATCCGCATTTAGTAATGCGGATGTGCATTTGAGGAAATGCTAATGGAAAATTACTCATCCGTTTTTACTAATGCGGATGTGCATTTGAGGAAATGCGGATGGAAATTCTTCATCCGCATTTACAAATGAGGAAGGAGACCATTCATCCGCATTTTCTAATGCGGGTGAATGTTTGAAGAAATACGGATGGGATAAGGGGTTGGGCCCCGCCCCTGCTTTCTCTCTCCTCATTTGAAATTTCAGTTTCCCAGGCATGCAAATGACAATGATTACCAATAACCATTCTCTCTTCCTTTTTAACCATACACGTAAAGTGTAAACCCTATAAGTGAGTTCTTTGGTTTTGGCTTTTTTTGGTTTTAAAAAATAACCGAGAACAAAACGAACAAGTGGGTTCTTCAAAGTGTGAAAACTCTAGCCAGGGGTTTTGTTGGAGTTGAAGGGTATACAAGCTTGAGGTCTCTTCTTTGGAGGCTGCCATTCAAGTTTCAACAATCATCTTCCTCGTATTCCTTACAAAAGGTAGTCTACTGGAACACCCTATGGTTGTTTTGTAAGCATGCACTTTCATATATCTATCCATAATGGGTTTTGCAACATATAAAATGGTTTATATATATATGCTTACTTGAACAAGTTTTGAATCTAATCTCCGCTGCATTTTTATTTTATTTGGAAAAATGACTTTGATAAACTTGTTAAAACCCAAATATATATATATATATATATATATATGTATATATATATATATATGTATATATATATATATATATATGTATGTATATATATATATATATATTTATATATATATATATGTATATATATATATATGTATGTAATATATATATATATATGGTATATATATATATAATATATATATATATATATATATTAATATATATATAGTGGAAGGTTCAACTGTTACCCTTTATTATTACGATAACCATGTAAACTTTTTAAGATCAATCAAAATCATTATTTGTTGTTGGAATAACATCACACTTACATATGTAAATATTTACGAGATGTAAATGTGATTTACACTATGTGTAAATTTTTATACGCTTATGAATTTACACATATATATAAAAATACATATCTTGTATGTGTGTAATGATGTCTTTACAAAAAAAATAATGATTTTAAATGATTTTAAAAGTTACAAGGTTATCGCAATAAAAGAGTGTAAACATGGCGGTCAAAGTCCTGGTTAGTTTTAGACGCACACTGATATGTGGTTTGATAATATTTATTGCACTACAACATGTTGTTTTAAATAATGTATCATTCTTTCATTTTGATAATTTAATCAACTTTCGCATATCGGTTTAGACCGTGTGACTGGGTAATTTCTACAATTACCAATGCATGACATGTGAGGGGATGGACTTTGTTGTGCATGTGTTGACCTAATTAATTAAAATTATGTATAACATATAACTGCTTCACGTAATTGTGATTAGTATACGAATTAAACTTGACCTTAAATAGCCTGTTATCACGCATTTCTTTAGCTATCATAACTATTTTAACATAGATGTCAGTTTTGATATGTCAAGTAACTTTTATTTCCATGCCAAGTGTAAAATTCCTAATATGCAGACCCAAAGCATCTGCTGGACAGCGAAGGTTTAGGGGAGGCAGCCCTTGAGAGGGGGTTTAGGGGGCGCAGCCGCTAGTGGGGTTCAAGGGGCAAAGCCTTTGGCTAGGGTTGAGGTGCCAGGTTAGCTCTGAAAATTTTATTTTGGAAGAAAGGTATAGTGAAGAAAATTAAATTTCAGGAAAAACAGGGCCGATGCGAGGCGCATTGACCAGGCTAAGAAAACTCTGGTTAGCCGACATAAAGTGATAACAATGAACCTATGTGATGTGTGAAAACATATATATATTTTATTAAGAAAATTTATTTCATAAATTAGTTTTAAAAAATAGAAATTCCTAACTAAACTTCACACAAACGGCAAGTGTACCGGTCGTGATATAGTAAAATTTAGGTAAGTTCGGATATCGAACCCTAGAGAAATGTTTGGCGGCTTTCGTTACTAAACCTCTATCTAATTCTAACCCGATTAAATTAATTAATTTAATTAATTATAATAAACAAAATAAATAATTTAACTAAAACTAATTAATCTAAACACGACGAATGAAATAAACAAATTAAGAATTCAAACTTGGAAACTCGAATACGATCAAATATGTGAAATAGGCAGGAATCCAACTAACATATGATGACCTAAAGGGAATGACTCGTATGACTATCTCTAAAAATACGAATCTAGGGTTAACTAGGTATGTTGCTACTCCCTAAGAAATCTAAAAACACGTGTGAAGCACAAGATAGGTTTATTAAAATGTCTTATGGAAGATCGCCCCTAGGTTTCTACCACAATATCTTTAAGATTATATTTTCTAACCCTAAGATAAAGGACAAATTAATTAAATCCAATTAAATACCCTAAAACACTGCACCACGAATGAAAGGTAAAACACGTTCTCGCGAAATCAAAACCTAACAAGCAATGGGTAGGAGGTTTTAAACAATATCTATCACCCCTAGGTTCTAGATAAGGTAGCACATTGCAAATACTATCAAAATCACAGCCAGATCTTCTAAGATTATCTCTAATCAAAGTTTAAAATTAAAAACACAAAGTAATTAATTTTAACATGCAAACCTAATCTAGATGTCACGCAATCAATCAAGATCAAACACACACGAGCGTGGCAATAACTTTCAAGCATAAAACAATACACATATTCATATTTAATTGAGAAAATAATCAAGTTTTAAGATTAATAAACAATATACAAAATCAAAACCATATATTTAGTCAAAACATATTAGTTTTCAACCCAACCTAGGTAGTATTAAAAAGTTAGCTACTCATAATATTCAAAAATATTAAGAACAATAAAATTGTATACTTTAATAACATTAATGAGAGAAACGATGAAGCAAAGAAACAATATTCGAAAACGAGACAAAACCGAATAATCTTCAATGTTTGAATCAATCCTTGCTTCCGGTTCTTGTTCCCCGCTCTAGATTGCTCTTCAATCGTGCTCAAAACTCCAAGTTGAATAAAAAAAATTTTTTTTTTTGTTTTCTTTGTTCGTGCGTATGAATGCCTTGCACGTCTGCCGTTTGCTTCCCTTGTGTTGTTTTTATAATGAAAGATTTAGGTCTTCCTAATTTCCCGTGTTATCTCCTTTGCTAATGGAGGTTATAATTTTCCAAATCTCACGTGTAGGCATTTTTTTTCTTTTAAACTTTGACCTATAAATTAAAAGTCAAACAAATTAATTCATACTCCAATCTAATTCACGTGAAACATGTATTCACAATTCAAATATGTATATCACTTTTAAACATATAGATTTTTAATCATTTAAATAATTTAGTTTAATTAAATTATTTTTACTTATCATCTCCTAAAAATTATAGATTTCAAATATGATTGGATAGATAAAGTATTTAAACAATTCTAAATGCGAAGAGATATTTAAATAAACAAATGTATAATTTTGATCACATCACTATGCTTGACACGTGGCTGATGACTAAGGGTTAGAAGTTGATACAAAGCAACGATGCGGGGCGCTTTGGATATCTAATGCGGGGCGCATCACAAAAAAGGGCTTAAAGCCGATGATCTTGTGACATATGTCTGCCATGCAACACGTCACGATGATGTGGCTCGCATCGTCCTGGTGATGCAAGATGTATTGGCTGCCAAAACCCAACTATAAAAGAAAGCTCGGGTGAGATTTTAAACTCATAAATCTTTCTGATCTTTCTCTCTCTCAATCTCTTTGTTTTTACCCTTCTCTCATACTAGAATTATTATAGGCAATCCTAAGGTGCTGCACAAAGTAAAAAACCCAAAAACAAAGAAAACGAAACAAGAAAACAAGAAACCAAAGTCTTAAGTCAAAGTACTGCTTGCGTAGTATAACACCCGAAACTTCAAAAGAGAAAAGTAAAGGAGAAAATGAGATATTTATTTTAAAAGCAATGGATAAAAGTGTGCAAGGGCCAAACCGCCCATAAAGGGGTTTAAAAGAGAGATGGTCGCCCATACTCTCTCCCATGCACCTCAAATCATACGACTTGAGAGAGAGAAAGAGCTCCCACCTGTTCTAGAGTGAGAAAGTGGAAGATTTCTTCAAAAGGTAAGATTTTATGATGATTCTTCTCAGATCTAAGTCGGTTTAAACTTCTAGGTAGATTTCTGTGTGTTTCTATATGTTAAGTTTGAATCTTTAAGTGTGTATAGGTGTTAGAACTCCAGGTTGCTCTTGGGTTTTAGTGGTTTGCTCGAAAGCTGGTTAGAGTGAGTTCAAGATCCCCTCTTTTACATGTTTTTTACCTGTTTAGGGCTAATATGTGTATTAAAATGATGTTTCTTGACAAAACTATGTTTTCCATAGTTAAAGATGACTTTTTATGAAAATGTATGTTTTTAAAGAATTTTGTGATGATAATTGTTGTCTAATATGTGCTAAGTGTGAATCTGATAGTTTTAAGCTAAGTATGCATTTAAAGCTATTGTATGGAACTAGAATTCGCATAAGTAGGACATAAGTATTTAAGGACGTCTGCTGTGAAAATGTATGTTTTTAAAGAATTCTGTGATGATAATTGTTGTATAATATGTGCAAAGTGTGAAACTGATAGTTTTAAGCTAAGTATATGTTTAAAGGTGTTATATGGAACTAGAATTCGCATAAGTAGGACATAAGTATTTAAACGGCTGTCCGCTGTGGGCATTGGATGTCCGTTGTGGACACTTGGAATGGTTTAGTGTTGTCCGCTGTGGACAATGACTGTCCATTATGGACACTTAAGTATTTAAGGACGTCTACTGTGAACACTAAAGTGTTTAAGTCATACGTTATGAACCTTAGTCATCTGCTGTGAACCTTAGCCATCCACTGTGAACCTTAAGTCATCTGCTATAGACTTTGGTCGTCCGTTGTGGACTTTGGTTATCCGCTATGGATATATATACATCAACTGTAGGACTTGTACATCCGCGGTAGGACTTGTTCATCCGCTGTGGACTTATTCATGTGCTGTTAGGATTATCTTAAAACTTTGCGAAAGGAGTTTAAGTTATTAGTACTTATGTTTTAATGGGTGAATATGTTTGCTTAATATTTTAATGTTATAATCATTATATGGGTTACTGTTATGAATAATAATTAACATTTCATGTTATGTGATTATAAAGACAATGGATATCTTATAAGTATTATTCATAATTAAGTAGACATAAAGGAATAAAAGAAAGACAGTGGAACCTAATAAATGTTACCCCCATGCCCTTATGATGAATAAAAAGCCTTGCAAGCAAAATGAATGGAGGTGCACGACCATGTTGTCGTTAGCATAACTGATGTGCGGCTGTTTTAGCCCATGAGGATGCACATCTGGGGTAAACACATTTTATTGTGTATTTATTTGACCAATGAATGGATGAATGAGACCCGTATTCATTTGATAAACACATTTTAACTTTTTATTAGTTCATCTCAACAAGTTATTGTGTATTTTATTTACTTAAAAGTAAACCAATTTAACATTCCATTTATTTGGTAGTTGCATCGGGGTTATACTTATTTCAATCTACAGTTTGATAAATTTTATCATATGCCATTTGTTTGGTAGTTGCATCAGGGTTAATGATACATATCGGTTTACACATCTGGGGTCTAATCCTTGTGATTGACCAATGAATGAATGAATGGGACCCGTATTCATGAGCAGGCTTCGTGCCTAGCAGTGTGGATTAACAGTTAGGGGTTAGCTACCATGATAAACATGTACTGGCAGAGGTTTGACATTTGTTGCCAACCATATGATGTAGGCTCTTGCTTTGTGCAATCCTAGTTAATGAAAGAGAAATACAATGAAAGAAAGAAAGATAATGAACGTCTTAATGAATATTATCAGTCAATTCGACTGTTATGTATTATTGATGGTGATCATTAAAGGAAGCTTTCAAAATGTAAATTTTTATATATTAACAAAAGTAGAACTCACTTAGCAACGCTGACTTTATATGCATATCAGTTGGCAGGTAATGAGGTTGCTGGGGATAGCATAAGGATGGAGCTACTTGGCAAGAAAAGACTGTCATCCCTGTTTTTACAGAAACGTTGTTTTTGTCTTGTAATACAACTGAAATGTCTTTTTGAACTTAGTGACAATGATGTATTTCTTGGAAATAATTATTATTACTACATGAAATGGATTTGTTAAATTATTCCGCTGCAATGTTTTTCATATATCAATGTATTTTAATATGTATTATGCTATTAATAACAACTATGGGGTTTTCCGGGATCGGGGCCTTATAAGGTTGTATCAGATCCAAAGTTTAAGAGAATTGGGTAAATTATATTCAAAACCTAAACTTGAACTGAAAATAGGACCAAATGAAATCTGGGAAGGCAACCCAAAGGTGGTACTCGTGGAGGGAGTACTGCTGGGCCACATGTCACCAGGAGCAAAGATAAGGCTCCCGAGATGGTTCATGAGGAGTCGGATCTCCATAGCCACCATGAGGGTGAAGGGTCATCTACCCTCAAGTCTACTGTGAAAGAGGCTATTATTGATGAGGTCTATAACGTTATGCAAAATGACTTACCATCGATGGTGACTGAAGTGATTAGAGCTGTTAAGGATGGGGGAAAATTTGATAATAAATGGAAGAAGGAGAAGAAGGAATTAGGAAAGTCCACTGAAGGGACTAAGGAACCTGAAGAGGAGCCATCTAACCCAAAGGTGGTAGTTAATGATAATGATAATAAGGATGAGTCAGAGAAGGAGACTGCTAAAGGGTGCAACTATGGGGCGTTTCAGAGATGCAACCCCCGACCTTCGACGGTAACGGTAATGCTACTGCCGCTCATCGTTGGGTTCAAGAGAACCAGTCCTGGACATCAGTGAGTGTTGGGAAGATCCACAGGTGAAGTTCGATGCCCATTCTATTGTTGGCTCGGCACTATGCTAGTGGGATAACATTGTCCAAGCCGAGGGAAAATGATTAACAGGAAAAATAAAATGGTAGAGTTGAAGGAGTTGGTGCTGGAGGAGTACTGTCCACATCAAGAGTTGGACAAAATTAAGAAGGAGTTCTTGTATTTGGAGGCTGGGAACATGACTCATCAAGAGTACACCTCCAAGTTCAACGAACTTGCAAGACTTGTGCCAAACATGGTACACCTGTGTCCAAGAAGATCATGCAGGACCGTTAAAGGGTACTTAAGCTTGCACTTAGCTAACACACTTAGGAGGATCTTAAGATCACTTAACAATTTAAATAGGGAACTGTGAACCTTTACTGAATATACAAGATAAACACAAGTAAAACAAGAACAAGAACACAAGATAAAGTTTTCAAGGAAGTTGTATATTGCTTCTCTAGTTCTATTACAAGTGTTGTACCAGTATATTTTGAATACAAGAACCGGAGACTACTTATACTACATCCTACAACCATCAATATGCAAAAAGACAGTTGGAAATGACTAATCTAGACAACAAGATCAGCCTAAAGTCAAGAGGTAGATTGCCTTTTGACTAGTGACTATGACAAGCCGTAGCTCACTGGCTTTCCTATTACAAAAAGCCAAGAAGGAACAAAAACAGAAACTTGCAGGTGAAGACCTTATCTACTTTATCATAAAGTATGGAAGTTTCACCAACTAGTGATAGCAGGTGAACTACCAGAGCATGCAGCGGAAAGTAGGTTGCTTTATGATAAAGTTGATGGAAAAGGTATCTTTTCTCTCTCTTCAGAGGAAAATCAGTCTTGTCTATAAACAGCTTCGGAAGACTTTGTCTTGAGAGCTTCGGAAGGCTTCATCTTTTACCTTCAAAGAGTTGAGTCTTTGGCTTCGGAAGACTTTACACTTAGAATATTTTCCAAGTTCAGTGTAAAGCTTCCGTAGCAGTTTCTTCTGAACTTTGGCTTCGAAAGATTTTACACTTAGCATTTTTCTTGAGTGTGTAAAACTTCCGAAGCTAGTTCACCATTGTTCCAAAGTGCATGTTGGAAGACTTGGTTGTTTTGGTATATTTTGGTTGCATCAACATCTTAACTTCAGAGGTTCTTACAAACTCCCCCTAGGCTGATGCTACCAAAACAGAGAGGTTCTTCAGACTGGGATAGTCCATATGAGGATCTTCAGAATTCCTTTCTTCATCAGCAGATCTGGATTCTTTAGATTCATGAAGTACCTTCTCATGTCATAGAGATCATGCAGAGGGAGTTCAAGCATGTCACTTGTGAAGTAGACATGTTGTTCTCCCTGATCTCTAGTGACATTCCATTTGTCTGGATCTTTAGCAAAAGTCCTAGGATAGAATTTATCTTCTAATAGAGAGAGGCTCTACTATAATAGGAGTTGGTTGAGGGTCCTCTTCATGCACTTCCTCAGGATGTTCTGACTCATCCTGAGGTTGGGAAAAGGATGCCTTTCTTCTTTTCTTCTTTGAAATGATCTTCTTTTGGCCATCCTCTTTTTCCTCCCTGATGATTTTAACAGGGAGGGTTGGTCTTCAGTACGAGGTTCTTTAGTGGATTCCTCTCAGTTGGGATCTCCTCTCTCCTAGTTTCAAAAGGAGAGGGAGGAAAACCCTGCTGTGGGTTAGAAGTTGAAGTTGGCTATTGTGCAGCTTCAGGTGCAGGTGGTGTTGTCTCTATAGGTTCCACCTTTACCTTAACTTCAGGTTGAGCTTGACTTGATGATGAATGAAGGTCCATAAGCTCTCCCCTTTTTATCTTCTGCTTGATCACCCTTATGTGCTCATCCATTATGGATAGAGACATGGGACCAAGCCTCCTTCCGGAGAACCCATACAGCTTCAAGAAGCTCATCATCCTCTGCCTGTCTGCAAACTTTTTCTGACTTTTCTGGATGATGGCTCTTGTTTTGTAGCTTCTTCCCTTTGCCTCTTCTTTGCAGCTTGCCTTTCTTTCTTGGCTTGCTCTTCCAGCTGCTTATTGTATTCAAATACTATATAATCATAAGGCAAGGGAAGGAGTGCAGGTTCCTGATAAAGACCTGTGGCACTCAGGTAATTGATCATTTTTAATCTTTCTTCTTCATCAACTACCTGAGGTTGTTCAGCAACAGTCTCTGACTCAGGACTTTCCTGAACTGGGGAGAGGATAGGAATGTTCTTGTAAAGCCTTTTTCTCCTTATTTCTTCCTTGTGTTTAAGGGTCAAGGCTGCATCCTCTGCTTCCTTCTTCTCCTTTGACAATTCAATGTCAGCCAGTTCATTTAACTCCTCTAAGGGGAGAGAGATGAGTTCATCTATGTTGTAGTTCCTGGTCCCCAGATAGTTAAGTCTGGATGCCCTTAATTCATCTTCTTAAGTGTTTGGTACAGGGGCAGCCAGAATTGTAGCTTGCATGAATCCTGGGGAACCACTTGAACTCTCTCTCCTCAGCTTCCTCTTCCTCTCTCTCTTTTCTTTTCAATCTCTTCAGGAGTCATCTTCCTTTTGCCTTTGTCAATTTCAGATCTTGATGACTCAGTCTGAGGAGAGCTTTGGCCTTCATTGCTTGATTCAGCAGTCAAGATCTGGCCAGAGAGAGGTTGTGAAGCACCATCACCAGCTGGTGCCTCACTGAGGGTATGGGGTGCTGGAGGAGATCTTGTCTCAAGGTTCACAGTCTCATCCTGTGGGCCTTCAGTCAAGGCTTTCCCTTCGAAGCTAATCTTGGGGTCTACCTCAACATCCAGTTGACCAAAGGCTTTAACTGCTAGCCTTTGTCTATATGATGCGGTTCTCCTTTTGAATTCTGCCAGCACCCAGTCTTGAATTTGATTGGTTAATCTGACAGCTTGTCTGTTATTGCTTGGGTTGACAAGTGCTAGATCTACCAAGTTTATACTCTTATAGAAACTCAGGGTGGAGATGTTGAGAATTTCTTGTTGACCCTGAGCTCTAGAGATCACAAGAGCTTTCCTATCATTGTCATACCCCCAACCCCAGATTGGGTTCTCAGATGGTGCAGACATTGCTCTTGGTACTCCCTCCTCAAACAGTAGTTGAATGAGCAGTTCCAGATCACTGTCTAGAGGAGGTTGCTGGGCATGGACAACTACAAGATAGGATGGTGAGTCCTGTATGTCCATACTTGAGGAAGAACTCCCAGGTTCTGTGGCTGTCAGAACTTCCTCCCCCTTTTTGGTAGCATCACCCTCATACATAGGTGAGATGGGGAAGTGATCCATAACATCCATAGGTTCTTGTGGACCTGGATGAGTTTGTCCTATTGGTCTCTCAGCTAACTGGCTCTTAAGATCGGTGATCTTAAGTTGCTGGTCATGGACCCTCTTTTGCAAGATAGTCACCTGCGATTCAAGGTGAGCTATCTGTGAAACCAGTTGGGTGCAGATGTCTTCGAGTTGGTGCACCCTGGTTTCAGACTCGCCTCATCTTCAGTTGAAGAATCATTGGGGGGTGAAGGAGGTGAACCGAGGTCTGCTCCTTCACCACCAGCATAGGGTTCTTGGATGCTGGATTTCCCCAGCCCAATGACAGTGTCAAGAGGCTGGGTAGCCGTGGTTGAGGACTTAAGGATGTAATCACTAGCAACAGTGAGAGCCTCTTCCACATGGATCTCCTGGACAATCATAGGAAGATCCACCTTAGTTTGGGGTGTCAGATGTGGGCTAGATATGGGTGAAGCAGGAGTACTCATCTCCCCTTGAGTATGGGTAGAGAGGGGAGAGTCATGATACTCATTGAAACCCAAATCTTCATCAGAATAGAAGTCAAGGCTGGGAATGGGTTGGTTGAGATCAAGAGGCTGGGGATGGTAGCTTTCCCCTGAAGGTTGATCACTAGAGTGTTAAGACTCACAGTGATGGCTTGATTGTGTTGCCTGTGTAGGTGCATGGTGAAATCAGGGTCGTTACGACGATCAAGATTGGCCATTTGAAGAAGCTTTATAGAAAGGAAAGAAGAAGAAGATGAAATTTGGGGGTAATTTTAGGTTAAGGAATAATGAGAGAAGTGAGATGAAATAGAACCGTTTGGAAATATATACTCTGGATTTGAGACAAAGTTATGACAAAAAGATAAACTTTGAAATCCGCAAGTGGGTCCAACTTTTGAAAAAGGCGCCCAAAAAGTTAGTTTTCTTGGAAGTAGAAAAAGCTTCCGGAAGCAATTTTGGTTTCGGAAGCTTTGCAATCAAAGCTTCCGAAAGCAATTTTGCTTCGGAAGATATTTCAAAGAGTTTTGAAAATTTTGACTTCGGAAGAAATAAATGGGTCTTCCGAGACTAAATTGCTTTCGGAAGAAATTTGTTCCTAAAATGCATTTAAGTACTTATACCGAAATTTAAGCTTCGGAAGATACTTCAAGAATTTCTTCCGAAGGTAAATCTCAGGTAAACTGTTTAAACGATTTAGACATAAATTTCTTCCGAAGGCAACTTTTGCTTCTTCCGAAGGTAAATTTTCATAATTCTAAGAGATATCATTTTAAAAGTTTGTTTTTCTTCCAAAGAGAACTGGGCTTATGAAGTGATCTCATAGACAACCTAGGACACACAGTTTTAAGAAATAATATTGATTAAGTTATTAAGAAAAATCTACTCAAAGTAAATCATCCCAATAGCTGATACAAGATATTTAAATCTCTGTTCATCAAACACTTTTGTGAACAGATCGGCATATTGTTCATTTGTGTTAACTTTGATTAGTTTTATCAATCCCTTTTCAAAATTATCCCTAATCAGATGATACCTGATGTTGATGTGTTTGGTCCTTGAGTGCTGCACAGGATTCTCTGTAATAGAGATGGCACTGTTGCTGTCTATGTGGATGGGAGTCTCTTTGAAATTGAACCCATAGTCTAGCATCTGATTCTGAATCCAAAGCACTTGAGCACAGCAGCTGGCAGCAGTGATGTATTCAGCTTCAGCAGTTGATGCAGATATACAGGATTACTTCTTGCATTGCCAAGAGACTATCCTTCCACCCAGAAACTGACACCCCCCAGATATGGACTTTGTAGTCATGTTGCAGCCACCATAATCACTATCTGTATAAGCATACAGATCGATGTCTGAATTCTTTGGATACCAAAGGCCTAGATTTGGAGCACCTTTGAGATATCTAAGGATCCTTTTGACAGTGATTAGGTGTGACATCTTGGGGTTGGCTTGATATCTTGCATATATGCATGTGGCAAACATGATATCAGGCCTGCTAGCAGTAAGATACATAAGTGGCCCAATCATAGCCCTGTAAAGATGTTCATCAACACACTCCCCCTCAAGATCAGGACCAAGGGAGTGGTTGCTGGCTGTGGGTGTCTTTGCAACCTTACAGTCAGTCATCTTGAATCTTGTAAGTATGTTCTGTACATACTTTGACTGACTGATGAAGATGCCATCTTCAACCTGCTTCATTGAATTCCTAGAAAGAAATTGAGTTCCCCCATGGCACTCATTTCAAATCAATTCTTTATCAGCATCTCTAAGTCTTTGTAGAGCTTTGGATTAGTTGAACCAAAGATGATGTCATCCACATATATCCGAACTAGCAATGTGTCATTTCTTATTTCTTTGATGAAGAGAGTCCTATCAATAATACCACTTTTGTATCCATGTTGATAGTGTCTCATACCACTTTCTTGGAGCTTGATGCAGTCCATAAAGGGCTTTATCAAGTTTGCAGACATAATCAGGATGATCTGGGTCTGCAAAGCCAGGTGGTTGTTTAATATAAACTTCTTCATCAATCACCCCATAGAGAAAAGCACACTTCACAGCAAGCTGGTAGACCTTGAAATCCTTAGATGCAGCGTAAGCCAGAAATATTCTTACAGCTTCAAGTCTTGCAACAGGAGCAAAGACATCAGTGTAATCAATTTCTTCTTCTTGAGTGTATCCTTATACAACCAGTCTAGCCTTGTTCTTGATGATGATCCCTCTATCATCTTTCTTGTTCCTGAATATCCATTTGGTTCCTATGACACTCTTCCCTTGAGGAAGAGGACATAAGTTCCAAACCTTCTGTCTTCTTATTTGAAGCAGCTCATCTTGCATAGCTTCAATCCAGCTTACATCCTTCAAAGTCTCATCAACCTTCTTCGGCTCTATATGGAATAAGAATCAAGAATGTAGACAAACATGGCTGTCATGAGCTTGTCCTCTTGTTCTTACCCCTGAGTCAACATTTCTAATGATGTTTGTGGAGGGATGTGACTTGTGGATCTGAGGTTGAGGGATCACAGTAAGTTGGTTAGACAGATCTAAATTTGAGAAATTCTGATCTGGCAATGAGGTGTCTCCCACCACATCAGCACACTTATCAAGAGAGACTTGATCCAATGAGTGTATGACATCATTCATGTTGTCTTCAATGGAGTGGTTTTCAGCATCAAGAAATTCTTGATCACTGTCACCACCTTCAGTTCCTCCTCCTGCATTTGAAGTTCCTTCTCTTGAATTCTGAGCCTCTGAGCTGGAATTTAAAGGCAATTCATTTGAATCAGCAGTATTTATCATGCTAGTGCTTATGAGAGCTTCAATTGCAGCACTAGAGCTGAAGTAGTCTTCTTGTGTGGTCTTCTCAGCTCAAATCTTGGATCAGGATCTTCTGTTGACCTGTTATCTGTAGATCTTGAAACATTCTCACAAGATTTGTTAAAATAGTTGGTAACTAAGTCAAGATCAAACAGCCAATCCAGACCAGAACCTTTTACACAGGGTGTGTGTTCATTGAAAGTCACATTGTCTGACTCCTCAATGATTCTAGTTCTGAGATTATGTACTCTATAAGCCTTAGCTTGAGAAGAGTACCCAACAAAGTGTCCATCATCTGATTTCTCAGCAAACTTGGCTATTTGATCTTTGGTATTCAAAATGGTGCAAGGACATCCAAATGTTCTGAGAAAACCAATGAATGGTCTTCTTTTGTGCCACAGTTCACTAGGAGTCTTACCATGTGTCTTAACTACCAAAACTCTATTTTGCACATAGCAGGCTGTGTTAACAGCCTCTGCCCAGAAGGTGATGGGCAGCTTAGAGTCAGACAACATGGTTCTTGCAGCTTCAATAAGTGTCTTGTTTCTCCTCTCTGCAACGCCATTTTGCTGAGGAGTCCTGGGAGCACTGTATTGTCTTGAAATACCCTTTTCATCACAAAATGTATCAAGAATTTGGTTTTTGAATTCAGTTCTTGATCACATCTTATGATTTTGACTTTGTGATCAAATTGATTCTCAATTTTCAAAATGAAATTCTTTAAGATTTCAGGAGTTTCATCCTTAGTTCTATGGAAAAACACCCAAGTGAATCTTGTGAAGTCATCTGTTATCACCAAACAGTATGAGGTCCTTCCTAAACTCATTACACTGTTGGGCCAAACAGATTCATACGTAACAAGTCTAGGGGAGTAGTGATGGAGTTCATTTTTTTTTGCTTGTGAGACACTTTGTGTTGCTTCCCCTTCAGGCATGCAACACAGTGGTCATCACTTGTAAACTCTTTCTTTGGCATTCCAGTTACCAAATCATTCTTAATCAGTTTATTCATGTTCTTAAAGTTTGCATGGCACATTCTTTTATACCAAAGGAAAGACTCATCACTATTTGCTTTAGATAGAAAGCAAGAAAACTCTCCGGGGGGAGATGTTTCCTGCAAGTCCATCTTGTACATGTTCCCTTTCGTAGGGGCTCTGAGCAAAATATGGTCTTGAGGAATGTCAACCTAAGGCTTGAGAACAATGCACTCATGCTCATTAAAGAGCATGTGATGTTTTTGGTCACAAAATTAGGACACACTCAAAAGATTGTATCCAAGCTCCTTGACAAAGTTTACCTTCTCAATGCTGAGCTTACCATTTGAGACCATGCCCCTACCAGTGATGTAACCTCCTGCATCTCCTCCAAAAGCAACTGGTCCTCCATCAATTCTTTCAAAGTTTTGAAGTAGGGACTCATTGCCTATCATGTTCCTGGAGCAGCCACTATCAATGATCCACACATTTCTATTTGCCTTTGGCTGTCCCTGCACAGAAGAGATGATTTAGTTACATTTGGAAACCCAAGCCTCATTGGTCTTGAGCTTATAAAGTTCAGATGAAGGCAATGAAATAGTAAGTAATCATATGTTCAAGCTTTGAGGATCATTTGCTATTATTGAAGAGGAGCTTTTAGTCTCAAGGTCTTCCTTTATCTTCCACACCACCTTTGGAAGAATGGGCTTGACCTTCACTACTTCAGAAGCTTTTGTAGCTTCAGAAGCTTTGGAGATGGATCCTTCGGAAGATCTTGCTTTCACTGCAGCAAGCTTCAGTGCTTCGAAGCATTCCTTTCTTTCGAGACCAACTTTCCTTCCGAAGGCAATTTCCTACTTGCCTTCTTCTTCATTTTGGAGCTTCCGAAGGAAATAGATTTTCCTTCCAAAGTTGTTTGTTTCTTCTTCTTCTCAGAAGTTTTCTTCTTGATCATGTGGATAGTACTCTTTGGATTGTATTGACAATCCTTAGCCAGATGTGAAGTACTACCACACATAACACAATCCAATTCTTTCCTTCTGAGAGTCTTCTTTCCTAAAGAAGACTGAGGTTGAACACTTTCCTCTTCTTTCTCCACCTTTTCAGATGATGCAGCAGCCTTCTTAGGGTGAAGCTTGCTCTTTGAAATGGATGGTTTAGGCTATGTAGCAGTGACACACAGCTTAACAGTCTTCTTGTTATTGCTGGAGTGAGTTGAAGCTGAAATAGAACTCTTGGTACTAGAATTCTTGATAGGATCTTCAACTTTCATCACCTTGAACCTTTCAGAGATAAATACTTGTTTCTATTTGGGATCAAAGGTGGTCTTAATCTCTTGAGCCTTTCTGGATCTTCTCTTTACTCTTCTGATCATGTTCTTTCTCTTGGTTTTGCTAAAACCAGCTTCTTTTCCCTCCTTAGGAGCATGGTGACCCTTTTTGGATTGACTCTCTTTACTCATCTCAAAGTCATCCCTCACCTTCTCCTCTTCATCCTCTTTATCATTGGGGTCTATGGATGGCATCTCATCTTGACCAGTTCCACACCTAGGAGATCTGACTGATAGTAGAGTGTGTGGAGGAACTATCTCACTAGATCCCAGTCCCTGCTTATTCTGATAACACACTTTTGCATGCAGAGATGAGGATATCATGTTCTTGAAGGTCTCTTCTTCAAGAACACATTTTTCTGCCCTGGCTTTGCTGATCATAAGCTCATCCTGGCATTCAGTCAACTTGGTAATGAGATCCTTAATTTTAGTCCTGTAGTTTGTTTGCTCATGTTTAAGAGTTGAAACTGTTTTCTCTAGATCTTCTATCTTAAGTTTATAGTCATTTTCAGCTCTTTTAAAATCAGCTTTTAAAATATTTAAAGACTCAATATCAGATCTTATTTCCAAGTTGTATGACTTGTATCTATTTACTTTAGTAATACATTCAGGAGAGCGAAGATGTTCAAGTACCTTGGCTTCATCATGATCAGCCATGAGTGCTTGGTTTGGAGATGCATCTTTAGCTTGAAAGCTCCAGTCAAAGCCTCCTACTTTAACAGCAACTGCAGCTTGCTGTCTTGGCTTCTCATTCTGGTTCCCTCCTTCAGTATAGATTGGCCTGGATGAAGCTTGGCCACCATTTGACTTAGGTGCCTTGCATTCTCTAGCAAAGTGTCCCATCTGGTTACAGTTGTAACACTTGACTTTGCTCTTGTCCAGTCCAAACTTGCCACTGGCAGCATTGCTAGGAAACCTTCTCCCTGTCCTCTTGTAGAACTTCTACGCTCTATGAGTGAGAAGAGCCATTTGCTGGACTATCTCCATGTACTCCAGATCATCTGGATGGATACAATCCAGGTCTTCAAGAGTGAAGAGAAAGTTGCCTGTACTTTCATCAGTGGAGACAAAAGCTTGAGAAGAACTTGTCTCTTGGAAGGGACTTCCTTGGATGTAGCTCTCTCTGGGTGTCTCTGGGAAGGTGATGAAAGGACCCTTTTATGAGGTTTCAAGGTAGCAGATGAGATGATGCTATGGTTCTCTGCTATCCCTTTCAACCACATGAAGGGCTAAACTCTGGTGAGTGTTGGAGCTACCTGATGAATTTTGCATATTCATCTCCATCTGGTATCCACTGAGTATCCCATACAACTCAGTGAGAGTAAGGGTCTTGAGGTTTTCAGTCCTCTTAATGACCACACAGTAGTGTGTCCATTGTCTTGGAAGAGAGGACATGAACTTCCTAACAATATCCCTATTCTCAATAGTTACCCCAACATCAGCCAGAGTATCCACAATCTCAACATACCTTAAGTATTGTTGAGTCATAGTTTCACCTGTCTTGAAGGTGAAATTTTCAAACTGCTGCTTCAGGAGATCCTTCTTGTTCTCCTTGGCTTCATTTGAACCCTCATACATCAGTTTCAGTGCATCCCATAGCTATTTAGCAGTCTTGCACTTCTTGAAACCTCTGTAGATGGAGTTTGGAAGAGCAGTTTGGAGGGTTGTCATGGCTTTCTGATCAATGTCAATTCTTTTCCAATCTTTATCAGAAAAGTCAGCCCTCTCCTTTGGTATCATGCCACCACCAGCAGCAGCTGAAGAGGTGCATGGACATGAGGTCCATTGACAACGGACTCCCACATCCTGGAATCTTGAGACTTGATAAAGCCTTCCATTCTTTGACACCAAGTGTCAAAATCCTCAAGAGTGATCAGTGGGGACTTTTTCATAGTTCCAGTTTCCATATCAGCTTTGGAGATAGCTGCCATTTGAAGAGTTAAGTGATGTGTGTAACTAAGAGGATTTGAAGATGGTGAGATCTTACAATCAAGAGCCTGGAATGCTCTGATACCAAATGCAGGACCGTTAAAGGGTACTTATGCTTGCACTTAGTTAACACACTTAGGAGGGTCTTAAGATCACTTAACAATTCAAATAGGGAACTGTGAACCTTTACTGAAGATACAAGATAAACACAAGTAAAACAAGAACAAGAGCACAAGATAAAGTTTTCAAGGAAGTTGTATATTGCTTCTCTAGTTCTATTACAAGTGTTGTACCAGTATATTTTGAATACAAGAACCAGAGACTACTTATACTACATCCTACAACCATCAATATGCAAAACGACAGTTGGAAATGACTAATCTAGACAACAAGATCAGCCTAAAGTCAAAAGGCAGATTGCCTTTTGACTAGTGACTATGACAAGCCATAGCTCACTAACTTTCCTATTACAAAAAGCCAAGAAGGAACAAAAACACAAACTTGTAGGCGAAGACCTTATCTACTTTATCATAAAGTATGGAAGTTTCACCAACTAGTGATAGCAGGTGAACTACTAGAGCATGCAGCAGAAAGTAGGTTGCTTTATGATAAAGTTGATGGAAAAGGTATCTTTTCTCTCTCTTCAGAGGAAAATCAGTCTTGTCTTTAAACAGCTTCGGAAGACTTTGTCTTGAGAGCTTCGGAAGACTTCATCTTTTACCTTCGGAAGAGTTGAGTCTTTGGCTTCCGAAGACTTTACACTTAGAATATTTTCCAAGTTCAGTGTAAAGCTTCCGCAGCAGTTTCTTCTGAACTTTTGCTTTGGAAGACTTGGTTGTTTTGGTATCTTTTGGTTGCATCACCTCTTAACTTAGAGGTTCCTACAAACTCCCCCTAGGCTGATGCTACCAAAAAGAGAGGTTCTTCAGACTGGGATAGTCCACATGAGGATCTTCAGAATTCCTTTCTTTATCAGTAGATCTGGATTCTTCAGACTCATGAAGTACCTTCTCATGTCATAGAGATCATGCAGAGGGAGTTCAAGCATGTCACTTGTGACGTAGACATGTTGTTCTCCCTGATCTCTAGTGACATACCATCTGTTTGGATCTTCAGCAAAAGTCCAGGATAGAATTTGTCTTCCAACAGAGAAGGCTCTACTATGATAGGAGTTGGTTGAGAGTCCTCTTCATGCACTTCCTCAGGATGTTCTGACTCATCCTGAGGTTGGGAGGAGGATGCCTTTCTTCTTTTCTTCTTTGAAGATGATCTTCTTTTGGCCATCCTTTTTTTCCTCCCTGATGATTTTAACTGAGAGGGTTGGTCTTCAGTACCAGGTTCTTCAGTGGATTCCCTCTCAGTTGGGATCTCCTCTCTCCCAGTTTAGAAGGAGAGGGAGGAGAACCCTGCTGTGGGTTAGAAGATGAAGTTGGCTGTTGTGCAGCTTCAGGTGCAGGTGGTGTTGTCTCTGTAGGTTCCACCTTTACCTCAACTTCAGGTTGAGCTTGACTTGATGATGAATGAAGGTCCACAAGCTCTCCCCTTTTTATCTTCTGCTTGATCACCCTTATGTGCTCATCCATTATGGATAGAGACATGGGACCAAGCCTCCTTCCGGAGAACCCATACAGCTTCAAGAAGCTCATCATCCTCTGCCTATCTGCAGACTTTTTCTGACTTTTCTGGATGATGGCTCTTGATTTTGCAGCTTTTTCCCTTTGCCTTTTCTTTGCAGCTTGCCTTTCTTTCTTGGCTTGCTCTTCCAACTGCTTATTGTATTCAAATAGTATATAATCATAAGGAAAGGGAAGGAGTGCAGGTGCCTGATAGAGACCTGTGGCACTCAGGTAGTTGATCATTTTTAATCTTTCTTCTTCATCAACTACCTGAGGTTGTTCAACAGCCATAGTCTCTGACTAAGGACTTTCTTAAACTGGGGAGAGGATAGGAATGTTCTTGTAAAGCCTTTTTCTCCTCATTTCTTCCTTGTGTTTGAGGGTCAAGGTTGCATCCTCTGCTTCCTTCCTCTCCTTTGACAATTCAATGTCAGCCAGTTCATTTAACTCCTCTAAGGGGAGAGAGATGAGTTCATCTATGTTGTAGTTCCTGGTCCCCAGATAGTTGAGCCTGGCTGCCCTTAATTCATCTTCTTGAGTGTTTGGTACAAGGGCAGCCAAAATTGCAGCTTGCATGAATCCTGTGGAACCACTTGAACTCTCTCCCCTCAGCTTCCTCTTCCTCTCTCTCTTTTCTTCTTCAATCTCTTCAGGAGTCATCTTCCTTTTGCCTTTGTCAATTGCAGATCTTGATGACTCAGTCTAAAGAGAGCTTTGGCCTTCATTGCTTGATTCAGCAGTCAAGCTCTGGCCAGAGAGAGATTGTGAAGCACCATCACCAGCTGGTGCCTCACTGAGGGTATGGGGTGCTAGAGGAGATCTTGTCTCAAGGTTCACAGTCTCAGCCTCTAGGCCTTTAGTCAAGGCTTTCCCTTCGAAGCTAATCTTGGGGTCTACCTCAACATCCAATGGACCAAAGGCTTCAACTGCTAGCCTCTGTCTATATGATGCAGTTCTCCTTTTGAATTCTGCCAGCACCCAGTCTTGAATTTGATTGGCTAATCTGACAGCTTGTCTGTTTTTGCTTGGGTTGACAAGTGCCAGATCTACCAAGTTTATACTCTCATAGAAACTCAGGGTGGAGATGTTGAGAATTTCTTGTTAACCCTGAGCTTTAGAGATCACAAGAGCTTTCCTATCATTGTCATACCCCCAACCCCAGATTGGGTTCTCAGATGGGGTAGACATTGCTCTTGGTACTCCCTCCTCAAACAGTTGTTGAATGAGCAGTTCCAGATCACTGTCTAGAGGAGGTTGCTGAGCATGGACAACTGCAAGATAGGATGGTGAGTCCTGTATGTCCATACTTGAGGAAGAACTCCCAGGTTCTGTGGCTGTCAGAACTTCCTCCCCTTTTTGGTAGCATCACCCTCATGCATAGGTGAGCTGGGGAAGTGATCCATAACATCCACAGGTTCTTGTGGACCTGGATGAGTTTGTCCTATAGGTCTCTCAGCTAACTGGCCCTTGAGATCGGTGATCTCAAGTTGCTGGTCATGGACCCTCCTTTGCAAGATAGTCACCTGTGATTCAAGGTGAGCTATCTGTGAAACCAGTTGGGTGCAGATGTCTTCGAGTTGGTGCACCCTGAGTTTCAGACTCCCCTCATCTTCAGTTGAAGAATCATTGGGGGATGAAGGAGGTGAACCGAGGTCTGCTCCTTCACCACCAGCATGGGGTTCTTGGCTGCTGGATTTCCCCTGCCCAATGACAGTGTCAAGAGGCTGGGTTGCCGTGGTTGAGGTCTTAAGATGTAATCACTGGCAACAGTGAGAGCCTCTTCCACATGGATCTCCTGGACAATCACAGGAAGATCCACCTCAGTTTGGGGTGTCTGATGTGGGCTAGACATGGGTGAAGCAGGAGTACTCATCTCCCTTGAGTGGGTAGAGAGGGGAGAGTCATGATACTCACTGAAACCCAAATCTTCATCAGAATAGAAGTCAAGGCTGGGAATGGGTTGGTTAAGATCAAGAGGCTGGGGATGGTAGCTTTCCCCTCAAGGTTGATCACTAGAGTGTTGAGACTCAGAGTGATGGCTTAAGGCTGTTTGTGGAGTTGTGAGCTCATCAGGCTGAGCATGAGGAACCTCAGCACTGATTGTTTGAAAGATGGGAGTGGTCTTCTCCTCAGGGGAAGTGGGAGCTAGAGATTACACTTACTCCTGTATGGGTTGTGATATGGGGGCCTGCACATGCTCAGTAGTAAGTGCAGGGGTTCGCTTGGATTTTCTTTTGTAGGTGATTTTGATGGTAGGTTGTATTTGAGGTGGGTGAGAAGTAGAGGGTGTTGGTTCATCACTAACTGGGGCTGGTAGGATGTCACCCTGAGCAATGAGCTCAAACATTTTCGGGACAAGGGCTGTTTCAACCCCTGAGAACCCAACAGTTGGCTTTTTCAATATCTTGAAAATGTCGGGCCTCATATGTGCAAGTTTAAGAACATTACCTGTTCCCCTCAACTGTGGTCCCAATTCACAGTTGAGAATGTGTTGAACATACCGGGGAACATGTAATATTCTAAGGAATCCAAATTCGCTAGTAAATTTGTAAATACAAACTGAGAGTACCTGAATTTGACCCCTTGAACCATCCCATGGACAATGAAGGAGAGGTCTTCTGGAATCTGGTCCCATCCTCCATGTTTGTTGGATAAGCTATGTATGACGACATGGAGGAGGTATTTCCATTGGAATGAGACCTTCCCCTTCCTGAAGGTCTTGACCGAAAAGTCACCTTCGTAGCCCATCTGCGCAAAGGATTGGTTGACAGCAGCTTTTGGAAAGGACAGCTCACCTGCTTCATCATCCAGCTGCAAATGGGTGTTTATAATGGCTGGAGTGATGAAAACCGTCCTCCCCTGCACTGTGGCAGACAGTGCCTTCTCCCCGTCCATGGTGACCTCTTGACAGGTCCGCCAGAACTCAAGCAACTGATCCTCATAGAGAGGAGGATCGATTGTAAGGGAGGTGAAGTAGTGAGACAAAGAAAGATACCTACACACGTCTGAGAAGCTTGGATCCTTCTCAGAGTTTAACAGAGCAACTTGATTGTGTTGCCTGTGTAGGTGCATGGTGAAATCAGGGTCGTTACGACGATCAAGATTGGCCATTTGAAGAAGCTTTGTAGTGAAGGAAAGAAGAAGAAGATGAAATTTGGGGGTAATTTTAGGTTAAGGAACAATGAGAGAAGTGAGATGAAATAGAACCGTTTGGAAAGATATACTCTGGATTTGAGACAAAGTTATGACAAAAAGATAAACTTTGAAATCCGCAAGTGGGTCCTACTTCTGAAAAAGGCGCCCAAAAGTTAGTTTTCTTGGAAGTAGAAAAAGCTTCCGAAGGCAATTTTGGTTTCGGAAGCTTTGCAATCAAAGCTTCCGAAAGCAATTTTGCTTCGGAAGATATTTCAAAGAGTTTTGAAAATTTTGGCTTCGAAGAAATAAATGAGTCTTCCGAGACTAAATTGCTTTCGGAAGAAATTTGTTCCTAAAATGCATTTAAGTAATCCAAATAAGCTTCGGAACGATTTACTTCAAAATTTCTTCCGAAGGTAAATCTCAGATAAGCTGTTTAAAGACATAAATTTCTTCCGAAGGCAACTTTTGCTTCTTCCGAAGGTAAATTTTCATCATTCTAAGAGATATCATTTTAAAAGTTTGTTTTTCTTCCAAAGAGAACTGGGCTTATGAAGTGATCTAATAGACAACCTAGGACACACAGTTTTAAGAAATAATATTGATTAAGTTATTAAGAAAAATCTACTCAAAGTTAATCATCCCAATAGCTGATACAAGATATTTAAATCTCTGTTCATCAAACGCTTTTGTGAACAGATCGCATATTGTTCATTTGTGTTAACTTTGATTAGTTTTATCAATCCCTTTTCAAAATTATCCCTAATCAGATGATACCTGATGTTGATGTGTTTGGTCCTTGAGTGCTGCACAGGATTCTCTGTAATAGAGATGGCACTGTTGTTGTCTATGTGGATGGGAGTCTCTTTGAAATTGAACCCATAGTCTAGCATCTGATTCTGAATCCAAAGCACTTGAGCACAGCAGCTGGCAGCAGCAATGTATTCAGCTTCAGCAGTTGATGCAGACACACAGGATTGCTTCTTGCATTGCCAAGAGACTATCCTTCCACCCAGGAACTGACACCCCCAGATGTGGACTTTGCAGTCATGTTGCAGCCACCATAATCACTATCTGTATAAGCATACAGATTGAAGTCTGAATTCTTTGGATACCAAAGGCCTAGATTTGGAGCACCTTTGAGATATCTAAGGATCCTTTTGACAGTGATTAGGTGTGACATCTTGGGGTTGGCTTGATATCTTGCACATATGCATGTGGCAAACATGATATCAGGCCTGCTAGCAGTAAGATACATAAGTGACCCAATCATAGCCCTGTAGAGATGTTCATCAACACACTCCCCCTCAAGATCAGGACCAAGGGAGTGGTTTCTGGCTATGGGTGTCTTTGCAACCTTACAGTCAGTCATCTTGAATCTTGTAAGTATGTCCTGTACATACTTTGACTGACTGATGAAGATGCCATCTTCAACCTGCTTCACTTGAATTCCTAGAAAGAAATTGAGTTCCCCCATGGCACTCATTTCAAATCTATTCTTCATCAGCATCTCAAAGTCTTTGCAGAGCTTTGGATTAGTTGAACCAAAGATGATGTCATCCACATATATCTGAACTAGCAATGTGTCATTTCCTGTTTCTTTGATGAAGAGAGTCCCATCAATAGTACCTCTTTTGTATCCATGTTGACAGAGGTATGTTGATAGTGTCTCATACCACTTTCTTGGAGCTTGATGCAGTCCATAAAGGGCTTTATCAAGCTTGCAGACATAATCAGGATGATCTGGGTCTGCAAAGGTGGTGTTTAATATAAACTTCTTCATCAATCACCCCATAGAGAAAAGCACACTTCACATCAAGCTGGTAGACCTTGAAATCCTTGGATGCAGCATAAGCCAGAAATATTCTTACAGCTTCAAGTCTTGCAACTGGAGCAAAGACATCAGTGTAATCAATTCCTTCTTCTTGAGTGTATCCTTGGACAACCAGTCTAGCCTTGTTCTTGATGATGATCCCTCTATCATCTTTCTTGTTCCTGAATACCCATTTGGTTCCTATGACACTCTTCCCTTGAGGAAGAGGACATAAGTTCCAAACCTTCTGTCTTCTGATTTGAAGCAGCTCATCTTGCATAGCTTCAATCCAGCTTCCATCCTTCAAAGCCTCATCAACCTTCTTCGGCTCTATCTGGGATAAGAAACAAGAATGTAGACAAACATGGCTGTCATGAGCTTGTCCTCTTGTTCTTACCCCTGAGTCAACATTTCCAATGATGTTTGTGGTGGGATGTGACTTGTGGATCCGAAGTTGAGGGATCACAGCAAGTTGGTTAGACAGATCTAAATTTGAGAAATTCTGATCTGGCAATGAGGTGTCTCCCACCACATCAGCACACTTATCAAGAGAGACTTGATCCAATGAGTGTGTGACATCATTCATGTTGTCTTCAATGGAGTGGTTTTCAGCATCAAGAAATTCTTGATCACTGTCACCACCTCCAGTTCCTCCTCCTGCATTTGAAGTTCCTTCTCCTGAATTCTGAGCCTCTGAGCTGGAATTTGAAGGCAATTCATTTGAATCAGCAGTATTTGTCATGCTAGTGCTGATGGGAGCTTCAATTGCAGGGTTAGTCACCACTGGAGCTGAAGTAGTCTTCTTGTTTGGTCTTCTCAGCTCAAATCTTGGATCAGGATCTTCTGTTGACCTGTTATCTGTAGATCCTGAAACATTCTCACAAGATTTGTTAAAACAGTTGGTAACTAAGTCAAGATCAAACAGCCAATCCGGACCAGAACCTTTTACACAGGTGTGTGTTCATTGAAAGTCACATTGGCTGACTCCTCAATGATTCTAGTTCTGAGATTGTATACTCTATAAGCCTTAGCTTGAGAAGAGTACCCAACAAAGTGTCCATCATCTGATTTCTCAGCAAACTTGGCTATTTGATCTTTGGTATTCAAGATGGTGCAAGGACATCCAAATGTTCTGAGAAAACCAATGAATGGTTTTCTTTTGTGCCACAGTTCATAAGGAGTCTTACCATGTGTCTTAACTACCAAAACTCTATTTTGCACATAGCAGGCTATGTTGACAGCCTCTACCCAGAAGGAGATGGGAAGCTTAGAGTCAGAAAATATGGTTCTTGCAGCTTTAATAAGTGTCCTGTTTCTCCTCTCAGCAACACCATTTTGCTGAGGAGTCCTGGAAGCACTGTATTGTCTTGAAATACCCTTTTCATCACAAAATGTATCAAGGATTTGGTTTTGGAATTCAGTTCCTTGATCACATCTTATGATTTTGACCTTGTGATCAGATTGATTCTCAATTTTCAGAATGAAATTCTTTAAGATTTCAGGAGTTTCATCCTTAGTTCTAAGGAAAACACCCAAGTAATCTTGTGAAGTCATCTGTGATCACCAAACAGTATGAGGTGGGGCCAAACAGATCCATATGTAACAAGTGTAGGGGAGTAGTGATAGAGTTCATTTCCTTTGGCTTGTGAGACACTTTGTGTTGCTTCCCCTTCAGGCATGCAAAACAGTGGTCATCACTTGTAAACTCTTTCTTTGGCATTCCAGTTACCAAGTCATTCTTAATCAGTTTATTCATGTTCTTAAAGTTTACATGGCACATTCTTTTATGCCAAAGGAAAGACTCATCACTATTTGCTTTAGATAGAAAGCAAGAAATCTCTCCAGAGGGAGATGTTTCCTGCAAGTCCATCTTGTACATGTTCCCTTTCCTGGGGGCTCTAAGCAAAATATGCTCTTGAGGAATGTCAACCCCGGGCTTGAGAATAATGCACTCATGCTCAGTAAAGAGCATGTGATGTTTTTGGTCACAAAATTAGGACACACTCAAAAGATTGTATCCAAGCTCCTTGACAAAGTTTACCTTCTCAATGCTGAGCTTACCATTTGAGACCATGCCCCTACCAGTAATGTAACCTCCTGCATCTCCTCCAAAAGCAACTGGTCCTCCATCAATTCTTTCAAAGTTTTGAAGTAGGGACTCATTGCCTGTCATGTGCCTGGAGCAGCCACTATCAATGATCCACACATTTCTGTTTGCCTTTGGCTGTCCCTGCACAAAAGAGATGATTTAGTTACATTTGGAAACCCAAGCCTCATTGGTCTTGGGCTTATAAAGTTCAGATGAAGGCAATGAAACAGTAAGTGATCCTATGTTCAGGCTTTGAGGATCATTTGCTGTTGCTGAAGAGGAGCTTTCAGTCTCAAGGTCTTCCTTCATCTTCCACACCACCTTTGGAAGATTGGGCTTGACCTTCACTACTTCGGAAGCTTTTGTAGCTTCGGAAGCTTTGGAGACGGATCCTTGGAAGATCTTGCTTTCACTGCAGCAAGCTTCAGTGCTTCGGAAGCATTCCTTTCTTCCGAGACCAACTTTTCTTCCGAAGGCAATTTCCTACTTGCCTTCTTCTTCATTTTGGAGCTTCCGAAGGAAACAGATTTTCCTTCCGAAGCTGTTTGTTTCTTCTTCTTCTCAGAAGTTTTCTTCTTGATCATGTGGATAGTACTCTTGGGATTGTATTGACAATCCTTAGCCAGATGTGAAGTACTACCACACATAACACAATCCAATTCTTTCCTTCTGAGAGTCTTCTTTCCCAAAGAAGACTGAGCTTGAACACTTTCCTCTTCTTTCTCCACCTTTTCAGATGATGCAGCAGGCTTCTTAGGGTGAAGCTTGCTCTTTGAAATGGATGGTTCAGGCTGTGTAGCAGTGACACACAGCTGATCAGTCTTCTTGTTGTTGCTGGAGTGAGTTGAAGCTGAAGTAGAACTCTTGGTACTAGAATTCTTGACAGGATCTTCAGCTTTCATCACCTTGAACCCTGCAGAGATAAATACTTGTTTCTGTTTGGGATCAAAGGTGGTCTTGATCTCTTGAGCTTTTCTGGATCTTCTCTTTGCTCTTCTGATCAAGTTCTTTCTCTTGGTTTTGCTCAAACCAGCTTCTTTTTCCTCCTTAGGAGCATGGTGACCCTTTTTGGATTGACTCTCTTCACTCATCTCAGAGTCATCCCTCACCTTCTCCTCTTCATCCTCTTCATCACTGGGTCTATGGATGGCAGCTCATCTTGACCAGTTCCACACCTAGGAGATCTGACTGATAGTAGAGTGTGTGGAGGAGCTATCTCACTAGATCCCAGTCCCTGCTTATTCTGATAACACACTTTTGCATGCAGAGATGAGGATATCATGTTCTTGAAGGTCTCTTCTTCAAGAACACATTTTTCTGCCCTGGCTTTGCTGATCACAAGCTCAGCCTGGCATTCAGTCAACTTGGTAATGAGATCCTTAATTTGAGTCCTGTAGTTTGTTTGCTCATGTTTAAGAGTTGAAACTGTTTTCTCTAGATCTTCTATCTTAAGTTTATAGTCATTTTCAGCTCTTTTAAAATCAGCTTTTAAAATATTTAAAGACTCAATATCAGATCTCATTTCCAAGTTGTAGGACCTGTATCTATTTACTTTAGCAATACATTCAGGAGAGCAAAGATGTTCAAGTACCTTGGCTTCATCATGATCAGCCATGAGTGCTTGGTTTGGAGATGCATCTTCAGCTTGAAAGCTCCAGTCAAAGCCTCCTTCTTCAACAGCAACTGCAGCTTGCTGTCTTGGCTTCTCATTCTGGTTCCCTCCTTAGTGTAGTTTGGCCTGGATGAAGCTTGGCCACCATTTGACTTAGGTGCCTTGCATTCTCTAGCAAAGTGTCCCATCTGGTTACAGTTGTAACACTTGACTTTGCTCTTGTCCAGCCCAAACTTGCCACTGGCAGCATTGCTAGGAAACCTTCTTCCAGTCCTCTTGTAGAACTTCTGGGCTCTGTGAGTGAGAAGAGCCATTTGCTGGACTATCTCCATGTACTCCAGATCATCTGGATGGATACAGTCCAGGTCTTCAAGAGTGAAAAGAAAGTTGCCTGTACTTTCATCAGTGGAGACAAAAGCTTGAGAAGAACTTGTCTCTCGGAAGGGACTTCCTTGGATGTAGCTCTCTCTGGGTATCTCTGGGAAGGTGATGAAAGGAACCATTTGTGAGTTTTCAGGGTAGCAGATGAGATGATTTTGTGGTTCTCTGCTATCCATTTCAACTACATGAAGGGCTAAACTCTAGTGAGTGTTGGAGCTACCTGATGAATTTTGCATATTCATCTCCATCTGGTATCTACTGAGTATCCCATACAACTCAGTGAGAGTAAGGGTCTTGAGGTTTTCAGTCCTCTTAATGACCACACAGTAGTGTGTCCATTGTCTTGAAAGAGAGGACATGAACTTCCTAACAATATCCCTATTCTCAATAGTTACCCCAACATCAGCCAGAGTATCCACAATATTAACATACCTAAAGTATTGTTGAGTCATGGTTTCACCTGTCTTGATGGTGAAATTTTCAAACTGCTGCTTCAGGAGATCCTTCTTGTTCTCCTTGGCTTCATTTGAACCCTCATACATTAGTTTCAGTGCATCCCATAGCTGTTTAGTGGTCTTGCACTTCTTGAAACCTCTGTAGATGGAGTTTGGAAGAGCAGATTGGAGAGCTGTCATGGCTTTCTGATCAACATCAATTCTTTTCCAGTCTTCATCAGAAAAGTCAGCCCTCTCCTTTGGTATCATGCCACCACCGGCAGCAGCTGAAGAGGTGCATGGTACATGAGGTCCATTGACAACAGACTCCCACATAATGGAATATTGAGACTTGATAAAGCCTTCCATTTTTTGACACCAAGTGTCAAAATCCTCAGAAGTGATCAGTGGGGACTTTGTCGTGGTTCCAGTTTCCATATCAGCTTCGGATATAGCTGCCATTTGAAGAGTTAAGTGATGTGTGTAACTAAGAGGATTTGAAGATGGTGAGATCTTACAATCAAGAGCCTGGAATGCTCTGATACCAATTGCGGGACCGTTAAAGGGTACTTAAGCTTGCACTTAGTTAACACACTTAGGAGGATCTTAAGATCACTTAGCAATTCAAGTAGGGAACTGTGAACCTTTACTGAAGATACAAGATAAACACAAGTAAAAACAAGAACAAGAGCACAAGATAAAGTTTTCAAGAAAGTTGTATATTGCTTCTCTAGTTCTATTACAAGTGTTGTACAAGTATATTTTAAATAAAAGAACCAGATACTACTTATACTACATCCTACAACCGTCAATATGCTAAAAGACAGTTGGAAGTGACTAATCTAGACAACAAGATCAGCCTAAAGTTAAAAGGCAGATTGCCTTTTGACTAGTGACTATGAGAAGCCATAGCTCACTGACTTTCCTATTACAAAAAGCCAAGAAGGAACAAAAACAGAAACTTACAGGCGAAGACCTTATCTACTTTATCATAAAGTATGGAAGTTTCACCAACTAGTGATAGCAGGTGAACTACCAAAGCACGCAGCGGAGAGTATGTTACTTTATGATAAAGTTGATGGAAAATGCATCTTTTCTCTCTCTTCAGAGGAAAATCAGTCTTGTCTTTAAACAGCTTCGGAAGACTTCATCTTTTACCTTCGAAAGAGTTGAGTCTTTGGCTTTGGAAGACTTTACACTTAGAATATTTTCCAAGTTCAGTGTAAAGCTTCCGCAGCAGTTTCTTCTGAACTTTGGCTTCGGAAGATTTTACACTTAGCATTTTTCTTGAGTGTGTAAAACTTCCGAAGCTAGTTCACCTTTGTTTCAAAGTGCATGTTGGAAGACTTGGTTGTTTTGGTATCTTTTGGTTGCATCAGCCTCTTAATTTCAGAGGTTCCTACAGGTTGGCGACATACGAAGTGACTATCGTGTGCCGAAAGAAGATGATTCGTCTGATCGCGCCCGACGGCAGTTCGGTTATGGTTCACGGATACAAGGAATGCTTCATTCCACGAGGGATATCTATGATAACGGTAGAAAAGTTTATGAGGTGTGGGTGTGGTGCTTACCTGGCTTATGTGAAGGACATGGATGCGACAGTGCTTCAACTGTCGAAAGTGCCGGTGGTATGTGATTTTCCTTATGTGTTTCCGGAAGATCTGCCTGGGGTCCCACCCGATAGAGAAATCGAATTTCAGATTGACTTGATACTAGGAGCACAACCCGGCACCAAGGCACCATACCGGTTGGCTCCATCCGAGCTCAAGGAACTAATGTCGCAACTGCAAGATCTTTTGCATAAGGGCTTTATTCGACCAAGAATCTCTCCATGGGGTGCTCCGGTTTTATTCATGAAGAAGAAGGACGGTAGTAAGAGGATGTGCATCAACTACAGGTAGCTGAACAAGTTGACTGTGAAGAACCGATATCCTTTACCAAGGATTGACGACTTATTCGATCAGCTCCAGGGTGCCAGTTGGTTCTCGAGGATAGACCTTCGATTGGGTTACCATCAACTGAAGGTGAAGGAGCGGGATATTCCTAAGACAGCCTTTCACACGCATTATGGACACTACAAGTTTCTCGTGATGTCTTTTGGTTTAACCAACGCACCGGCTACCTTTATGGACCTTATGAATCGGGTATGCCGACCGATGTTAGGCAGATCGGTGATGGTATTCATCGATGATATTCCGATCTACTCTAAGAACGAAGAGGAGCATGCCTATCATCTCAAGGAAGTACTAGAGACACTTAGGAACGAGAAGTTGATGCAAATTTCTCTAAGTGTGCATTTTGGCTACGAGAGGTCCAATTCCTTGTCCACATAATTAATCCAGAAGGAATAATGGTGGACCTTGCGAAGTCGAAGCTGTAATGCAATGGGAATCCCCAAGAACGCCATTAGAGTTCCATAGTTTCCTGGGTTTGGTAGGTTACAGAAGGTTTATTCAAGACTTCTCTAAGGTGGCATCCCCATTCACTAAGCTAACTCGCAAGGATGTGAAGTTCGAATGGGGTTCAGATTAGGAGGGTGCCTTTCAAGAGTTGAAGATGAGGTTAACCCAAGCCCTAGTCTTGACGTTGCCTGAAGGGAATGATGACTTGGTGGAATATTCAGATGCTTCGCATTTGGTCTTAGGTTGCATGTTGATGCAACGAGGGAAGGTTATAGCCTATGCGTCTCGGCAGTTGAAGATCCATGAGGTTAACTACCCTACTCATGATTTGGAGTTGGCGGCTGTGGTATTTGCATTGAGGATTTGGAGGCACTACTTGTACGGGATGAAGTGTACCATCTTCACAGATCATATGAGCCTAAAGTATTTCTTCGAACAAAAGGATCTTAACATAAGGCAAAAAAGGTGGTTAGAGCTGATCAAGGACTACGACTGCGAGATTCACTATCGTCCAGGCAAGGAGAACGTGGTTGCTAATGCCGTTAGTCGAAAGGAACGACCTGAACCGATTCGGGTGAAGGCTTGTCAGCTGGTTTTGACGCCCGATGTCATGGGTCAGATCCACAAGTTTCAAGATGAGGCACTGAAGGATGAGAGGATCAACTCTGAGCGGATGAAAGGACATACATCAGATTTAGAGGAGAACACTCTTGGTGTCAGAACTTGATTTAGGCGGATGTGGATTCCTCACTACGGGGATCTGAGGGGAAGGATTATGGATGAAGCTCACAAAACTCGGTATTCCATTCATCCTGGTACTACAAAGATGTATCATGACCTGAAGAAGGATTATTGGTGGCCGAGGATGAAGCGTGACGTGGTGGAGTATGTGAGTATGTGCCTGACTTGTTTGCAAGTAAAAGAAGAACATCAAAAACCATATGGGAAGATCCAACCTTTGGATATACCCGAATGGAAGTGAGAGCACATCACAATAGATTTTATCATGAAATTGCCTCGTATGGCGAGAGGATGTGATACCAATTGGGTGATCGTGGACCGCATGACGAAAAGTGCCCACTTTTTGCTAATCCGAGAGACTTACTCGTTAGAAAGGTTGGTGGATCTGTTCATCAAGTAGATTGTAACTCGTCATGGAGTGCCGGTATCTATTGTTTCTGATAGGGACACTCGGTTCACATCCAAGTTTTGGTAGAAATTCCATGATATGATTGGAACGAGGTTACACATTAGCACAGCTTACCACCCTTAGACAGATGGTCAATCAGAAAGAACCATTCAAACTTTAGAGGACATGCTCTGGGCATTCATTATTGATTTTGGTGGAAGTTGGGATGAGCACCTATCGTTGGCAGAGTTCTCTTACAACAATAGTTATCATGCAAGTATAGGCATGCCACTATTCGAAATGTTGTATGGGAGACAGTGCAAAACCCCGGTGTGTTGGGTGATATCGGGCAGAAGGAGTTGGAAAGTATCGAGATCATCAAGGCCACGATAGAAAAGTTAGAAAAGATCAAGGCCTTTATGAAAGCAGCAAAGGATCGGCAGAAGTCCTACGCTAATAAGAAAAGAAGGTCAATTGAGTTCCAAGTAGGAGATAAGGTGATGTTGAAGGTGTCTCCATGGAAAGGAATCATCCATTTTCGAAAAATAGGGGAATTGAGCCCAAGGTACATCGGCCATTCAAAATCATTGCCAGATTTGGTGAGGTAGCGTATAGGTTGGAACTTCCTAATAAGCTGCATATGATTCATCCCACGTTCCATGTATCTCATTTACGGAAGTTATTGGCGGAAGGTGATGTTGTTATCCTTCTTATGGACATCGAGGTTGATGAAAGGTTGAATTATGTGGAGCAACCAACAGCTATTTTGGATCGGAAGGAGAAACAGTTAAGGAATAAAGTGATTAGTCAAGTAAAATTGAAGTGGAAGCATCACAAGGGATCAGAGGCCACTTGGGAATCGGAGGAAGAAATAAGACGACTCTATCCTGATCTGTTTAAGGAGTGACAGGTTTCGGGGATGAAACCTATATAAGGGGGTGGACTTGTAACACCCGAAAACTTTAAAAGAGAAAAGTAAATGAGCAAATAGGATATTTATTTTAAAATCAAGAGGTAAAAGTGTGCAAGGGCCAAACCGCTCCATAAAGGGGTTTAAAAGAGAGATGGTGGCTCATACTCTCTCCTATGCACCTCAAATCCTACGGCTTGAGAGAGAGAAAGAGCTCCCAATGGTTTTAGAGTGAGAAAATGGAAGATTTCTTCAAAAAGGTAAGACTTTATAATGATTCTTCTAAGATCTAAGTCGGGTTTAAGCTTCCAGGTAGAAATCTATGTATTTCTATGTGTTAAGTTTGAATCTTTACGTGTGTATAGGTGTTAGAACTCTAGGTTGCTCTCGGGTTTTAGTGGTTTTCTTCAAAGCTGGTTAGGGTGAGTTCTAGATCCCCTCTTTTACATGTTTTCTACCTGTTTGGGGCTGATATATGTATTAAAACGATGTTTCTTGGCAAAACTATATTTTCCATAGTTAAAGATGACTTTTTACGAAAATGTATGTTTTTAAAGAATTTTGTGATGATAATTGTTGTCTAATATGTGCTAAGTGTGAATCTGATAGTTTTAAGCTAAGTATGCATTTAAAGCTATTGTATGGAACTAGAATTCGCATAAGTAGGACATAAGTATTTAAACGGCTGTCCGCTGTGGGCATTGGATGTCCGTTGTGGACACTTGGAATGGTTTAGTGTTGTCTGCTGTGGACAATGACTGTCCGTTGTGGACACTTAAGTATTTAAGGACGTATGCTGTGAACACTTAAGTGTTTAAGTCATCCGCTGTGAACCTTAGTCATCCACTGTGAACCTTAGCCATCCACTGTGAACCTTAAGTCATCCGCTGTGGACTTTGGTCGTCCGCTGTGGACTTTGGCTATCCGCTATGAATATATATACATCCGTTGTAGGACTTGTACATCCACTGTAGGACTTGTACATCCGCTGTAGGACTTGTTCGTCCGTTGTGGACTTATTCATGCACTATGAACACTTAGGATTATCCTGAAATTTTGCGAAAGGAGTTTAAGTGATTAGTACTATGTTTTAATGGGTGAATATGTTTGCTTAATGTTTTAATTTTATAATCATTATATGGGTTACTGTTATGAATAATAATCAACATTTCATGTTATGTGATTATAAAGACAATGGATATCTTATATGTATTATTCATAGTTAAGTGACATAAAGGAATAAAAGAAAGACAGTGAAACCTAATAAATGTTACCCCCGGGCCCTTATGATGAATGAAAAGCCTTGCAAGCAAAATGAATGGAGGTGCACGACCATGTTGTCGTTAGCTCAACTGATGTGCGGCTGTTTCAGCCCATGAGGATGCACATCTGGGGTCTAATCCTTGTGATTGCCCAATGAATGAATGAATAGGACCCGTATTCATGAGCAGGCTTCGTGTCTAGCAGTATGGGTCAACAGTCAGGGGTTTGCTACCATGATAAATGTGTACCGGTAGAGGTTCAGCATTTGTTGCCAACCATATGATGTAGGCTCTTGCTTTGTGCAATCCTAATTAATGAAAGAGAAAGATAATGAAATAAAGAAAGATAATGAACGTCTTAATGAATATTATCAGTGAATTCTACTATTATGTATTGTGGATGGGTGATCATTACAGGAAGCTTTCAAAATGTATATTTTTATATATTAACAAAACTAAAACTCACTCAGCAATGCTGACTTTATATGTATATCAGTTGGCAGGTAATGAGGTTGCTGGGGATGGCACAAGGATGGAGCTACTTGGCAAGCAAAGACTGTCATCCATGTTTTTACAGAAACAATGTTTTTGTCTTGTAATACAACTGAAATGTCTTTTTGAACTTAGTGACAATGATGTATTTCTTGGCAAAAATTATTATTAATGCATGAAATGGATTTGTTAAATTATTCCGCTGCAATGTTTTTCATATATCAATGTATTTTGATATGTATTGTGCTATGAATGACCAACTGTGGGATTTCCCGGGATCGGGCCTTACACGTAGGAACTACCTTCGTTATTCTTAGACAATTATTGGATCAACGGCTCATAACAAGGTGAATACATAGTACATTTTACAAACCAAATGTTAATTATCTTGATTTTTGAGAATTGCATATATGAAATGATGAATCTTTAACTCATGACCAGCATTCTATGATAAAAACATTTAGACTCGAAGTATATATATAGTTTTACTCAATTTATATCTTTTAGATGGGTGAAAATCCCATAACAGGGTTGATCAAGGTCTTAATGTAGATCTGGGAGGTCCCTATTATAAACAGATTGCTTAAGCCATAGAACTAGTATATATAGAGAGTGAACTACACAGTTAAGGTCAACTGCTAAATGTATAATTTGCCTATGAAAATTATAATTTGATATTCTAAACAACATGTATGCTTGAAATGTTTTAGATGCAATTACATGTATTCATTAACTTTTGCTGCTAATATTTCCAAAACTTTTACAGGTAAACACATGTAATATATGTTAGCTAGGGTTAAGGGCCAAAGGATGTTGACTCCCTGGGCTTGGATAACCCGGATAGCTATACATATAGGCCAAGTGAATTGCTGAAAAGATCACGACTATCTAAGCGCTTAAATTCGTTGTAATTGTATATTTGTAATATGGTGTTTATAAACCCAAACTTTGATTGTATATAAAGGGTTTTAAATCCCTTGTAAAATATATATGAAATATCAAATGTTTTAATGTAACATTAATGTTACACATTTTACGAAAATATGAATTTGACATTAATTTTCACTGCGTAAATGATTTTGAAACCACGAAATGAACAATCAAAACCAACAGGTCACACGACCCGAGAGTGCTAACAAGTATGTATATATATATATATATATATATATATATATTAAAGATACATATCGGTTTGCATGATGTAGTTTCACCTTTATTCCAACCACTAAAATTTTAAGTTTAGAAACCCTTTTTTTTATCTTATGTCACATTCAAGCCTTTTTACATTTGATAAACACATTTTAACTTTTTATTAGTTCATCTCAACAAGTTATTGTGTATTTTATTTACTTAAAACTAAACCAATTTAACATTCCATTTGTTTGGTAGTTGCATCAGGGTTATACTTATTTCAATCTACAGTTTGATATAAATTTATCGTTATGACATGTTTAATTTTATTTACGTTACGATGTGAACTTTATTCACAATCTCGCTACATCACGTAGGTAACCTACTAATTAAGACCAACTTATTAAGGATGATAACGTGGAGTCATTTCAAATGGTGGTTGAAAAATTGACTGGTAGTGATTTTACTTTTCTAAAATATCAGGGGCTGTCATGTGACTAATATAAAATAGGAGGTAAAAACTAAAATAAAAAAAACCCCAACAAAGCTTAAACCATGGGGTTTTGTTGTTCAGTTCAGTTACAAACTTACAATCTTGTTGCTTCTGCTAATGGAGAAACTTAAATCAGCAATCTCACAAACCCTAATTCACTCAATCGCACAAAGCAATCCTCAAACTCTTCCTAATACTTGCTCATCTCTCCATGATTTCTTCAATCAGTTGCCCCAATTTCACCAAGTAATCGATCATATCACACTATCAATTCGTTTTTACGTTTTCTGTCATAGATCTGCTTATGATCATTTGATTAATCGTGTTTGATTCATTTAACCAGATGGTTGAAGATTTAGCGCACACCAATGCGTCGCTGTTTCTCAAGAACGTGGAGTCTGCTTTGGAATTCAAACTCAGGGGAAACAACAGCTTCTCCGGTGGAGACAATTCAAATGCTTTGCGATTCTACACACAGGTTTTGAATTAACAAGTTTTTCAGTTCAGTGTTTTGTTGTTCAGTTAAATTGTTGATTGTCAAATAATAAAGTACAACATTCTTATGCTTGTGCATTATCCAAGAGACTAGTATTTTCTGCTTGAATTTGAATCTAATGTGAATGGCAATATCACATTAATGCAGGCTCTGCGGGTTGCTCCACGAGATGCGGATGCTATGGGCAAAAATCTGGTGACAACACTTTATGTGAATCGTGCAGCTGTGTTGCAGGTTCATTTGAATACCTTGTTCTTTTATAGCATTCTATATATAAGTTATTGACTGATAAGTAGTAAGAACTTGTTTGCATCATACTTTTAACACTCCTATCCATGGTTGTAAAAATCGCTTGGAACTACTCGGGCAGTGGGGTACCGACTAGCGATTAATCCGGATTACTAGGGATTAATCGGATTGGAACTTTTATAAGTAATTTTCAGTTTTATATATATACACACTCATTTTTATATGCAGTTTTTATAAAAATGTATAGATATATATATATTCAAACACATTTGACCAAAATTTACACAAATTTGGCCAATATTTTCAAGGTTTGATCGTAATTTCAAACATTTGGCCGGAATCTGACCAAGATGTGACCTGAATTTGGCCGGAACCTAGCTGCCGATTAGTGGCCGATTAGGACCGATTTGGTCTGATTAAGTCTGATTTTGTCCGACTAGGCCCGATTACCGATTTTATCCACCGATTACATGAAATCGCCAAGGTAAGCGACCAACTAGCGATTAATCACCGATTAATCGGCCGACTTGGCCAATTTTTACTACACTGCTTCTATCCATGGAAACTGCAACAATTGCAGGATGGTTCTGAAACTAACTTTGAACTTATTGCCTTGCGAAGAAAAGTTTTTATGCTTTGGATTGTAATCCATGAGATTGCATGTTTTTTGTTGGCTGCTGAAGCTTTTTTAGACATTTAACCTCTAATGAACAGGTGGGGAGAAACATCCAATTTCTCATGTAGACGGAGTGTGTATTTATTTATATGGAATATAACGTTGTAAAATTGATTAATGTTTTTAAATTAATAAGAATTATTCGTATTAAATGTTACCATTAGTTGAGTGTATGACTAACAGGAATGTGTTAAACCTAGTACAGAAAATGGGTCTTTTTTTGGAGTCTCGACGAGATTGCAACCGGGCTCTTGCAATTTGTAGAGGTTACTCAAAGGTGAGATAACCTTCTCGAATCTATTTCTGGACTCATGTATGCTTAGTTTTCTATCTTGTTGTCATCATGATATGTCATGAATCATGATCATGATCATGATCATGTAAATTTGTAAACTCTGCACTCTATTTCCTTGCCCTTTCTTTTGCTTGCTTTGAATATGATAAAAATGATTATGGACACAGTCAACACGATTTGTTTACCTTACTACAATTGGCATATCTCATCATATGTGCACTGTAGGCATGGTATAGAAGAGGCAAGGCAAACACTTCTATGGGAAATTTTGATGATGCCGTTTGTGACTTGAAAGTTTCACTATGCATGGAACCCTCTTTAAGTGGAAAGCGACAGATAGAAGGCGAGCTTAAGCTTATCTCAGGTCAAAATAACAGGGAAAACTCTTTACCAGATGTTATTAAATGCAACCAGTCTGACATCCATGGTAATTTTTTTTTTTCTCTATAGACTACGAATATTCATCTCATCCAATGTTTTTGTCTAGGTACCCATATATAATGGTGTTTGAAGAAATAAAGATGTCACTGTGTATCTTTTATATCTGATGTATAAGGTACTAGAATGTCATCTGCTTTAAAATAAAGATTAAAACTGGTATTCCTACCAAAAGACAAAATTGAGAATGAAGAACGGAGGCAATTGATTTAATCCTTAAAAAGTAGATCCTGTATTATATGTTCTTTTTATAGTGTGATTTTGTAGTTTGTATCTGTATTATCACCAATATAGAAGTCATGGGATATAAAACATTTGATGCTCTGCACTAATGGTTTTACTCAACTATCCTTTATTTCCATCTTGATCTATCTATTTAATCTAATAAACCCTTTGGAAACAAACAAACTGATTACTTCTTTAAACTTCAGTGCTGGATCCCAATATGATTTTCCATAATTCTTACCATGTAGGTCCTCTGTAACAGATCAACTACAAGAAATACAATTGCAGTGTGTAGAAACAGAAAGAAAAGGAAGGGGCATGGTGTCTTTGACTGACATACCTCAAGCCGCTTTGCTTCATGCAGAGGAACCATATGCTGCGGTACATCTGATATTCCTTTTCTAGTGCTAATGCCAGTCACATAAGCATTTTTGCACATAATGTTTTCTGTCACTTTCGGGGCTTTGTTAGAATTCACATGACATCTAATACCATAGAAATGGTATCATGAAAGGCTAATGGCTTTGACTATGGTTGAGTGCTAGATATAGTTGCTTTAAATACTTAAATAGATGCCAAAAATAAATAGTTCATACAGGTCGCATTTTCGACTAAAGGGCATAACGGGTGCTTGACTTGTCTCCCACTTTATGCAGGGTTGGGGAGGGTCCTGATCGTACAATCTGATGTATGCAGCCTTAAGCTACACTTTGGGCAGTGGGTTATGTTTTATAATAGTGGGCCAAACATATAAAACTAACAAAATTAGCTAAACAGATAGCTGTTAAAATGGCTCGAACTGGTCAAACTAGTCGAAAGTCACCTAAAGTGTATTCGTAAAACCTCCAAAATTATTTTATGAGAACATCATTATTATTGAGTGAATATGATCTTTGTGGTCACGTTTGACCCACTAGCTTTTCTAGAACATAGTTGCCAATAACGAATAGCGGTAAATAGCAACAAGCCACCTATATGCTACGTAGCGAATAGCGGTAAATAGTGCCCGCTATTTCGTGTTTAGCAATAAGGTAGTAGATACTTTAAGAAATGTTTTACATTCAATAAATAAACATGTTTAGCTATAAAGTAGTAGAAATTTAAGTAAACACCACCAATTTAGCTAAAATACTCTATTTGGGTTGATTATATAGTTATAAAAAATAAAAATAAAAAATAAAAAAATCGCTACTGGTCGCTATTTGGTCGCAAAACACAAATAGCGACACCTTGTCTATACGCTATGTAGCGCGCTATAGCGGTCGCTATAGCCGCTATTGATAACAGGGTTCTAGAATATTAAGTTTTTTGGATAGAAAGTGTGCCGAACCTACTTCAACCTGTGAAAAGTTACTTGTTTTGACCAGTTACCCAACATATTTGACCTGTTCGTTTTTCATTTCTATTCACTAGTATTCATTGGTCTAGGAAGAAGTATCTCAACCCTCACATGCATTCATTTGTTTCATCCAAAATCATAGCTCATAGCAAAAATTGCAATTTCCAACTTGGTCTATTTAGAAATATTATATTTTTGCTTTTATTCCCCTGTATAGAATACAATAATCAATACTTTTATTGACTCGGTGAAACAGGAATGCTTATTTTTTCTGTATCAGATGTCACTCTTGATTTTTACTTGGGCTAGTGACCTTGCAGATAATATCAAAGAATTGTCGAGAAACTCATTGCCATTTCTGCTTCAAAGAACTACCAGCAGATATCGTTCCATGTTCATCATGTTCAATGGCTTTGTATTGCTCTCAGCTGTGCCAAATACATGCCAGGGGGCAAGATCAAGTGTTCCATACAAAGAATCATGATATTGGTTTTGATTTGTCTAGTGACCTTGAGAATTATGTGGCAAGTGTTACTAAAGCAATTTTTGATGGTGTGAATATCAAGCAAAATGCTGAACATAAGCATGAATGTGGAGTAAATTGGCCTGCTGCTTTACCAGCTGAAATAGTTTTAGCAGGTCGAGTTATAGTGAAGTCTATAGAGCAGGATAGGCATCTTGTTGGATCTTCCACTATTGTGAATTTGGTATCTCATACACCATTGCACCCTCTTATGTCCATTTTATTCCATTGACCTTTTGACCTAGAAAAAGGACTAAAGGGCTGCTCTTTGTTACTTTTCTAGGAGCTTTGTCACCGTTATTTACAACTTAATCCAGAAGCTAAACTGGAGTTACATATATCTTCCATAGTTCTTTTGAAGTGTCTTCAACATTGTTATGGCTCTGGTATTCCATTAACCGGGGACACTATTTCACAGGTGAGCTTCTTTTTGTCTTACCTTAAGGCTTGTTGAGACATGTCTTTGGCAGCTCCTGTTGCTGAGGCATATTGACTATGATGAGGCATGTGTCTTACTGTCTTGGCTTTGAAGGCATGGTGGCCAACACGTGGGCTTAATTGAAGCCAGAAGAACGTTTGTTAATCTCAGACACTTTTAATTAATGTGAAAATTTTGTCAGTAGACCCTTGTATATCAAATGGAATCCAACCCCAGTTAGACTCGGTCTCTTTTCAACTAGCATACCACACAAAGGGAACAAAAATATTGAATAATAAGTATGAGCCTTCGCACTATATTATATATACTTCTTCTCTCATCCCTTCTCTTTCCTGATCCTATATGTATAAGCATATGATAAAATGATGACTGCATTAATTGCAGCCGTCTTGGCTGCACCACTCCTAAGAACGACACCAGCACACCGCCTTCAATTTAGAAGGAAAAAAAGTAAGAAAAGTCAACAAACTCAATAACTCATGCACACACACACACACACTCTCTCTCTCTCTCTCTCTCTCCCCCTCTCTCAACCTCAGTGAGTTGTCTCACAAATCAAAATTAGTCGCAAACACTCCATCCTAAAATCTATTATTTTATTCTATCAGAAGCATAGGTTGATTCTTTGTTTGAAGAACATGATAGGTTTCTTTTAGGACATTTTGGTATCTTCATTTACAATTAATGATTTACCTTCCATTGTCTTTCTCCCGATGCAGTGTGTCTTGCTTCTCTCACAAATCAATGTGAATTCTATGGCAATTGTTCTTATGAGGTCTGCTGATTCAATTGGCTCACCAAGCTCAGCTGGGAATCATACAACTAGTACTGTGGAACAGGTTAATATCTACCAATATGCTCCTACTCCCATGTGAAAAACTTCTATGGATTAATATACTTCTTTTCTTCTTTTCTTCTTTTCAAGTCTTAATAGCATATCATACGCAACTAATTGTGTTTTACTGTTGTAGAAAGCACTGGTACTTTCTTCATCCTATATTACAACAATTTCCTTTGGTTTGCTTCATGAACATTGCAACATTCCTTTTAAGAAATTTACTTATTTGCTTGTAACATCGATACAAATATATTTATGTACCGATGGTTAATTTTAGACATCTTATAATTGGTCAAGAACTTTTCTTAAACCAGGTAACAAGTCAACATTTGTAGATTTCTTTTAAACATTAGTAGTATTTTGTTCTTTTTATCTACTTTTCATCTTTCATCAAGGTGCTTCTTCATGCATGACAAGGTAAGGATGGTTAAGGACCATTTTCACCACATGCCATTTTCATGTAAGCAGTTGCTGGCTATTCATACCATTGTACTTGATGCTTCATTTTTGTGGCACATATGTTTGCTATTTTTTGCTTATTAAAGTTTTCTTACTTTATTTGTTTTCTACCAACAATATTTTTCATAGCTTTTATGAGGTCACCACCAAGTTTACCTTCAAACTTAAAAAAAAAAAAAAAAAAAAAAGCATGTGAAAATATACCTTTGTTAACTTGTTTTTAATGTGTTATGATGTTCCTGATTGTGTACTACTAGGTGAGAGTTGGTCAAGCTATTTATTTGGCTGGAAGCTTGTACAACCATTCTTGCAAGCCAAATATCCACATATATTTTCTTTCTCGAACTCTTTATATACGAGCAATAGATTTTGTGGCTGCGGGTGGTCCACTCGAGCTCTCTTACGGGCCCCAGGTAAATTTACTCCTGCTACAACTGCTGGAATGTTATGGTTAATGTTGTTAAGTTCTGGCAGCATCTTGATTTTTAACTAGAGTTGGTAATTTCAACACATTTACTTCTGAATGAGTCAATTTGGATTGTGTTTTTTTTCTCAAATGTGTCAAATAGGTCGAACAGGTGAGTTGTCCAAAGTTTATTTCAGTGCAATCCTGAATCCTTTTTTTTATTCATAAAAATACTGCCTTTGTAGTCTTTATTAACAAGTTCATTATTTTTACATAATAAAAAAAAGTGCTGCAGATCAATACCCCCACCTCTGATTTTAACAAACTGCTAGCGCATGATTTGCTTTGGTACCATATAATCTGAAACTTTTGGTGTGGTTTAGCCACATGGCTCAATATATTAAATTTTGATTGTGACAATTTTGCAGGTTGGCCAATGGAGTTGTAACAAGCGTCAATCGTCTTTAAAAGAGCAATATGCATTTTCATGTTCATGCACTGGCTGTTCACAAGTAAACCTATCTGACCTTGTCATAGATTCTTTTCGGTGTGTGAATCATAACTGTCCGGGTGTAGTCTTGGATAGTTCAGTGACTTGCTATGAACAACAGAAAGTCAACCCCTTTTCTTGTGGTTTACCTCTGCAGGTACTCTTTTCTATGCTGTTACTGTGTTTATATGGTATTACTATAACCCTCTTTTATAGCTGATGATTGGCATTTAAAAGGTTGATAGGCTCGAACATGATGAGGTCAAGAGAGCGGCAAGCTTTTTGTGTGAAGAAACTGGTTCGACCCATCAGATTAAACCCGGGTTTTGTTTGAGCTGTGGTGCTTTCCGTGACCTGGAAGCTTCAAATGCTGTAGTAAAAAAGGCGGAGATTTGTATTGGGAGGTATGACCAACTTGTTTAATTTTGTATATGCTCGTCGAGTCATCAGCTTGATTTTATTTTTGATATTTTATTAAGAAAACTTTTTTTATAATTAAGTTAGAAAGAGAATATTCATGAGGTATGCAAAATTCACGGGGACTAGTGAGTAATAACTACTTGACCAAAGACAATTGGGAAGACTGAGACTAAAAGATTGGTTAGCATGAGAGGTGGCAAATTAAGCATGTTGAGTGAGTTTGATTAGTGGTTAAAAGCGTTTCAGGTTCAAACATGTAGTTTTTAAATACCGATCCAAACAGGTTGAGTTGGGCCGACCAACCAGCACTTCTGTTTTTTTTTTTTTTAATTATATTAATAAAATACTCTATTAAACTATATTATTAAAATAACAATCTAACTTTTTGAAGTACATTTTGGTCAACTTTTAACTTGTTTGATATGTTTCGATTTAGGTAGGCTTTTAGATTTTACCCATTTATCTTATCAAAGGTAAAATATAACTTGTATCAATACCCAGTTTTAGATAAGTTGTTGAGTTTCTTTATTCTAGTTAGCAACAGTCTGACTTAGGCCTGCTTAAGATCAGCTTGTTCTCAAAATGCCCTATGTTTAAAGTCCAAGATGGGTTACAACTCAGACCTTTTAAGACCCCTTATGTCGAGTTCCAAAAGGACACCAATCCTATAGGGGTATTTGTTTGTGTCTGGCTTTCTGTGTTCCCTAATTTGATGGACTTCTGCTTTTTTTTTTTTTTTTTTTTTTGAGATTTCATCATCCTTGAAGAATACTCAAAAACAAAGATGAGTTTTTATATTGAATTCGCATGAAAAAATCAAAACTTGACATAGAAATTAGAAAGATAGATTTTGTCTGCATTTAGCATATATAGACTTAAATATCATTGATCTCTGTTATGTTTACTTGGTCTTTTGCATGTTGGCATCATATGGTACACCAGGTTGGAGGGTTTATTAGATTCTAGTGAATGGGTTACCACTACCCTTTCAAGTGCTTTAAAATCTTTAGATCTACTTAAATCAGCACTGCATCCATACAACAAGAAAATTGCTGAGGTGAGTTCTAACTAACCTATTTTTACGCCTATTGTTCAATATAGATAAACATAATACCGGCAGATCCAGGTTTTTTTTCTTTAACCAGGCTCATGACTGGCTTCATGTTTTGGTTATCGGATGTCTTGTTAACTTGAGAAAAACAAATGTCTTTGTTGAATCGAGTCACTGAAATTAACCAAAATTCTAATACTTATGTTTACTTTATGATCAAGGAATATACATAGCGGTAATCATATAATCAAGTCATGTTAAAAGGCTAAAAGCCTATAACTACTTCAAAATCCCCTCCACTTCTTTCTTTGGTTTTACTATATCATTGCTCGAAAATATATGGTTTCACTTAAATTTTATAGTAGAAAAAACAACCAATTGTCAGGCAGAGGATTGCCTAGCACAGGCATTTTGTTTAATCGGAGAACTAAAGAGGTCACGTGACCATTGTCAAGCATCCATCAAGGTAACCTAGCCTACCAAATCATATGCTGAATGTATAAGCTTGATGTGTGTTTACGTGTAATATTTTTGGGTTTGTGTGTAGATATTGGAGAAGCTTTATGGTCATGAGCACATTGTGATTGGTAATGAAATGGTGAAATTTGCATCCATTCAACTGTCTTTGGGTGAACATGCTGTTGAAGACTCTACAAATTGGATCAATTTGATCTTTTCACGGCATTATGGGTCACATGTAGATGTCATATTCCCCCCTCTTCGGTTCCTGAAGAGAGGCCTCTAGAGCTCCAGATTACTTATTATGACGTTGATTTGAAATATTTATAATTAAAAAAGGGGTGCAACGACTTTTAGTTAAAGAAGGTGTTAAATGCTCCAAACGAGTATATGAAAATTTACATTAAAATTGTATCAATAGTTTTTATCTATATATGTGTTAACGAATAATTACATATATACAATTCAAAAAGATGGTCAAGTGTGTTTTGAGTTGACAAACCTAACCTGATGCTTGTTCTGAAATCTATTGCAAATCGTTGAGTCCCATTGCGCGATTTCCGTGTGAACCAGAGATGGTTTTGGCTGATCTCCAACAAACAATAATACTTAGATTAACATGTTATGAAAAAAGCTAACTTAAACACACCGATGGACCTGCCATCTACCATACATAAACAAATATAGCATGTGAATTCATTTCAATAATCTGTTCTGTTCCAACCTATGCTCATTTTGTCAGACCTCACTTGCCGATTAATACCTGTATTTAAAACTTGTAACATAACACAAACAGAGACGAGTTGTTACATAACAAAATCCGGTCTGTTTTACCAGGCTAACTGTCTGGTGGTACAATTGATAGTTCCACAGGACAATACAAAAACCTTGAAACATATGAAACACTTGAACTACAAGATTGAATTTACAATTTCATGTCTGAAAAATTCCAAGAGCACATACATGCCGGCAAAAGAGTTATTGTTTCTTAACTTTACCTGAACAAATAACAATGTGAACATCAAAATAAAGCTTAGCCTACAACCAAATTCATTTGTATACTATATTTTACAAATCTGCCACTTTCATGAACCTTGGCAATAGAGAAGCCGCACCTCATTCCTCCACAATGCTTACACTAACAAATAACACAAAAATATTTAAAATAACATGAATAAGCATTTCTTGTCATGATCTGATAGAAAATAATAACCATAATAAAAAAAGGAAAGGATATAATCACCTCTAACCCAAATGTGCACGTTTTAAAACTTGGTTAAAATGTAACGGGTCAATAGTGACCCAGAGGGTATCTAAAAGCTTGCAACCTCTTAAATAGTTGTATTCAAAAAAATTAAGATTAATACCTTAATTATAGAGAAATCGTATACAAAATTCAAGAGAAAAGGACACAAGATTTTTACATTCCTAACCCAGCCCGACCCTTTAGCAAAAGTGCTAACCTTTATTACCTTCATTACCTTCATATGCTTCAGCTTCATCCTCTCCTGAAAATGCTTGATGGGCTAGAACCATCAGTTAGATTCAAATCAGCTTTAGTTTTTCTAGCAAACTTTAACAGTCGCTTGAATCCTTTCGGTGCATCTTTTTGGTTGACCATAGCAGGAGGGTGCTGAGCATTTCCCCACTCACAACTGTCAGCTTCACTCGTGGTCTCCTCAAGAAGCATTTGAAATAAAGAGTGACGAACACGTGGACTTGAAACTCCAGCTGGCACACCAAGATTGGCTGGACCAGATCCCTGAACAGGGCTTTCTTTGCATGGCATAATCTCATCCTGATTGTTCTCTTCAATTTCCACCCATGCGGTTGGTGAAATTGAAATTGTTGATTCTTCTTCAGCCTCTGTCTTCTTAATCCCATCATCACCACTAACATTGAACCGATTATGATTAAAACTCTTTGGTTCCTCACATTTATTGGGACTAACCACCTGTGTTTCTGATCCGGTATAGGATTCTGGTGGTTCACATTCCGTCTCTTGATTTTGACTTTGACTTTCACTTGTGATTTCAGTAGTTTCGACCTCAACCGTCTGAATTTTTTCAGCTTGGATCATATCTCCAGTACTATGAGGTTCTTCAGATTGAGCCACAACTTTACTCTTGACAACAACTGCACCACCACCAGGCCCAATCCCGGTTCCTTTACGAAGGAATGGTTTTGCTTCCAATGGGACCACACTGCCTTTCTTAGTAACTTTGTTGTAAAAACTAGGTTTAGCAGCAGTGATTGTGCCAGTGGTGGTAGCCGCAGTGGTTGTGGCGGCAGCAATGGGAGTCCCTACTGGAGTTCGGGATTTCGGTTTTGCTGTTGGTGCACTTTTTGTCACCGTCGGCTGCGTTTTCTCTTTGGCAGTTTTAATGTTCTTGTTACCATCAGGTGGAGTTGACTTCAGAGTCTTTGGTTGCGGTTTTGACTTTTCAACTTTTGTGCTTGAACGCCCAACTGATGATGTAGATTGAGGTTTTCGAGTTGAATTAGCATTAGAAGTGGGTCCAGATGGAGTTTTAGCAGGTGATGCACCTGTAGGTCTTGGCGAAGGGCTCGTGGGCCATGACTTGCGTGTAGCAGGCAAAGGAGATAGTTTATTCATAGTTGTAGTTGTAGCCTTCTTCACCATGGAACCTTTTGAGGTTTCCCTTTTGGAGTTGAGCAACTGGGTTGGATTTTTTTGAGAATTTTGAGGTTTAACTTTATTCACAGTGGTCTTTTTTCCATCACTTGTGTTATTGGATGCCATTTCGGCTTTTTTCTCATCAAGAAATTTTTCCATCTCTTTGAATTGAGATTCTTTCTCAGCTTTCTTTCCAGAAGCTTCTTTTCGAAGTTTTTCATCCCTTTTTTGCTTATAATGATCATAAAATCCACCTCTTTGCTCCTTTGGATTACTTTTACTTTTGCTATTATCATTGGTTACACTATGACGTCTAACCGGCTTACTTTCCATCATTTTTTTAAACAATTGGTTCAATTCTGCTTCCTTTTGTTGATTCCATTCAATTGAAGCAGGATGCTTTTCATAACTTCCCCCATTTTCATCCTCCGAATTCTCCATTTCCAAGTTTAATATGTCAGCAGCAACCTTTTTGGGAGGTGATGATTTAATGTTATTTGCAGTTTCAGAACTTTGACTAGGAGATATTTTAGTCAAAGACTCCGCATTGTCACTTGGAGCTCTATCTTCAGGGTTGCTTACAGAAGAAGTGTTATTAACTGTATCATTATGAATTTGGGTGGCACTTTCACTCATTCCCGAGCTCCATCTTCTGAGTACAGCTTTGTTTGCAACAGGTGCAGTTGACACTATCTTTGACTTCTCTGTTTCCACTGCTTTCTCTTTCTGTTTGTTCTCAAATAAACTGATTTTATCTTGCACACTCATTCTCAATGCATTTTGCTTCACCGTTTTCTCTGAGTCTTCATCCTCATCACTAGTGTGACAGGTAGTATCTCTCTGAGTTGATAATTTCTCTCTAGTTGGAAAATAATTGAGACTTTTTATGCTTATTGTAGCAGCCCTGCGTGGCCCTGCTCGTCCAATTTGGACCCGTCTCATTGGAGATGCTAACCTTCTAGGTGTTGCAGATCTTGCCATGGTTCGGCTTCTTTCAACAGATGGTTGATCTTCTTCACTTGAAAACGAATTGTCGCTATCTGTTGAACTTTGTCTTTCAACCTGTGCAGCTTTGGCTGGGGAGACACCATATTTTACAGGTGGATTTAACTGTGAAGTGTGAGTAACAAAAACACTTTTTTCAGGTGTAGAGTCTTTTGATGATGGGAAATGACTCAATTCTAGAAACTTCTGTAGTGAGTCCCTGAAACAGGTAACTGAAATGGTAAATCTTGATGGTAGATTTTTGTGATTGGTGATACAATGATGTGGAATGAGAATAAGAGTTGAGAAAATTAAAATACTTTATTATTGATTTACCACAAAACTAAACACGCTCAACATGTGGAGAAGTTTAATTTAACTAAAAGTTCATTAGAGATGGCAATTCAACTCATTTACTTAAACATCTGTTGCTTGCGGCTATGTTTCATCTCTAACAGGTCAAATCAGTAAAGTATAAAATTTAGGTAGATATGAAACTAGTCAAGCTAGTAGAGACCCACACTATATTGTTAATGCACTTAATCTACAAAATCTCTTTTTTAAAAAATTAGATATTTTTTGTGATAAAAATGTCTTCTGTAATCGTATCTAACATGCTAAATATTTATAGGAGTATTTGAAATAGCAAAGAAAGTGTGTTTTGTCAACTCGACCTGACCTGTTTTGACCACATACCCAACTTGTCAGTCCCACCCATTTTGCCACCTCTTAGTTTATTTTATATATAAATATACCTTATATCTTCTGCTCCAAAATGATGAGCGAAGTTTTCTATGCTGGAGACATCCTTAGGTGAGCATGTAATACCAGTAGCCTGGTCGAGGGCTTCAGCTAATTGTTCTTTCAATTCGGAGAGCCTTGAATCCACTGCTCGAAGTAGTTCATTCCTAACAGAATACAAGTTTGTTGAGGAAGTCCATGAAAGAAAAACAATTTTATGATGATACCAAAATAAAGAACATACTTAGATTCAAAGGATGATGTCATATCAACTTCAGCCTGTTAAAACATGAATCAAAATAGGAATATTCACTTCAAAAAGAACATACATATAAAAGCAGAAATTATTTGAGATTGATGATGGAACTTACCTTTGCAAACAATGAGAGTTGGAACTTTCTGGTCTCCTCTAACTGAGAAATTTCATTTCCAATACTAAGAACATCTGGTGAACCAACAAGGTTTAAGAATCTGACAAAATGAAATTATAAGAGTGAGCAAGAAAAGAATCACAACCTCCTAATAAAGAAGAAACATGTAACAAAGATTACATATGATATGAACCTTGTTAATGTGGCTATTGTAAACCAGCCAGCATTACTGACATCATCAGGAGCTAGAATCCTGAAGTTTGAGTCGGATGTTTTGGATGACAAATCTTTTACTTGAGGTAAATGCAACAACAGTTTTTGCAAGTCTCCAGATGCCACCTTTTCAATTATATTGCTAGTTGATACGGATGCCTCGTACCTACAGAGCAGAAATGCCCAATACATTGAACAACTATAAAAACTGGAAAACATTTCTGCAAAGTCATGTGTTATGAGTTTGCATGAATACAGAATGGTGGTTTGGAGGTATATTCCTATATAACATTCTATGGTTAATGACCATCTGAGCCACACCTAATTCTAAATTATAGAATCATAGCAAAGTTAAACAAGTTCAAACCCCGCAAAAGCAAAATTTATTGAAGTTTTGTTTCTGTTCTATTTACATTGAAGCTCTTGTAGATCCACATCCATATATTAGCTTTGAAGTTTTGGCAAAGGCGCAGAATTTTTCCATCAATAACATTTTGATTTCATTACTGGCATAGGAGAAAAGAAAACAAATGGTCTGAATAACAACGCAAAGATTACAAAATGAAACAAGTGGAGGCCGCACCAAGGTATGGTCTATGTCTATTTCTAACAACTGGTGTTTTGAATTTTTAGTTCAAAATAAAACAAGACCATGTGATTAGCAATAAATCACAAATGAACAGCTAAATAAATCAAACATTTGAAGATAATTGACATAAGTTAGCACATCATACTTCATTGACCCAACTAGATCAATCAAGATTACACCTTGCACATGATTGTAAATAGAATACAAATTTTCTTTAATTAACATAAAGGATTATCTCCAAGGTCCTGGTTGCTACATAACATCTAGAGTTCTGGGTGCATGCAATGAAATCAACATGGTGATCTTTCATATAAAAGTTTGCATTGCACTTTAGAGGATTCTAAACCAAGTGATCGGACATTTAGACTCCGGTATGACAAGTAAAGTCTCAGTCAAATAAGTTGAGAAAAGGAAAACCTACCTGTTATGGCTTGGAAATATCTGTAATTCAACATAATCAAGTGGTGCATGAGGATCAATTCTTCCCTCCATCTTCAACAATCTGAATCAATATAAAAACTCCAAAATCAACCTGGATTCAAATTCAATTCCTGAAATTCATCTTCATACCCTCACTTTTAACAATAAAGAAAGAAACCAATCAAGCAAATTCAGCTCTTCAATACTAACATTTCAGCCCAAATTCTCATACAGATCAACTCTCACACACTAAAATACTAAAAATAAAAAATAAAAAAATAACTGATCTACCATCCCATTCTGAACTCATACACAACAAATCCTCAACAATCTAGCAACAAAACAGTAATCACCGATCTAACAAAGCGCCGATGGCAACCGTTGAACAACAGATCTGGCCAAAAACAAGCCCTAACCACCAAAACCACAGCTCACCGACAGAAACAAACACAAAAGCCACAGCTCACAACAACATTTCACACCGATTCACACATCACCAAATCAAAATCCACCACAAATCACAGTACGCATGAGAAGATTAAGAAAAAAAAAAACCTTAAGGGAGGCAGCAGACAGAGAGTGAATGCGGGTAGTGGAGTGGTGAGTAATGTAGGTGCAGAAGCTGAAATGAATGGCGATTCAGAGTCAAACCGAAGGAATCTGAAGAAGAAGAAGAAGAAGAAAGATGATGCAGATCTTGTGAATGTGAGGTGTTTTGTTAGGGATATTTGTCTGGTGAACAGTGAAGGAGAAAGAGGCAGAGAGGGAGGAGCACACGGAGGCGCGTTGCGAGTGAGATTTTATTAGGGGGAGTGGGGGCGCTGAGTGTGGTTATGTCATATGTGGAGTGTTGTTATATAATATTATTATTAAATTATTAATTATTAATTATTAATAATAATATGATGTTTTGGTTTATGGTGCAGTACGCGCGCGTGACTTCACTTGTGCTTTTGAAGGGGTGAAAGCGACGTGGATTTCTATACTCTCCGCCTTTTATTAGTGGAAATTCATAAAAATATATATATATAATTATTTCTACGTTGCATTATGTAAACCAGAGGTGAGCAAATTGATTTTTTTCTTAAACCGGACCAGCTTATTTGTCTTGGTGGGCAAACGGTTTAACCCAAACAGATTCGGTTTATAACTTGTTTCGAGCCCTAAAAACCCAACCTTATCCCTTTCGACCCGGTTTGAATTTTTTTTTTTTGATTTTTAAATAAAATACATGAAAAACATACAAATCTTTCTAATGTTTTTTTAAATTGTAAATGAAATACATAAAAACCATAAATGAAATACATAAAAAAACATATGTTTAATTGTGCTAAATTACTTAAACTTTTTTTGCTAAACGTTTAAATGAAATATATAAAAAAGATTACAAAATACTAAGATTCTATGTCGCTTGAGTCTTGAGAATTGATATGTTTTTATTTTTCGTCCCCCGAACCCGAGCTATTACGAAGATAATCATCATATGCCACTTCATCATCGGTCATTTCGGGTGTCAATCTACCGTCTACTTCGTCTTCATATATTTCGGCTTCATATTCCAATTCTCCTTTAAGTGAGCATTTGTCTTGTATTTTTTCAGCTGCATCCAAATAATCCTTCAAGCAAATATACATTTCAACTGCTTCGGGAGTGAGTCGGGTTCTTCGTATTGATATAATCCTGCCACTAACAGAAAAAGTAGATTCCGAAGCTACCGTGGAAGCTTGGACGGTTAGTAAATCTCGGGCCATGGTGGATAAGATGAGAAATTGATCTTCCTTACCTTTCCATCAAGCCAACAAGTCAAAATATTTAAAATCTTATGGAGTCATAATGGTGGATAAAAGTTTATTCCACCATACCTCCCGAGTTCACTACTCGAAGTGTTACCAAGTTGACGTTTATTACATTCATCTCTTAAAGTATTATACAAAGCAAACATTAGATCACTTGAACCTTTGTCATGTGTTGCATGCCTCATAGACTCGTATATGTTTGATGTTTCACCATATTTTGCTAAATAAACAGTAAACATTTGGCCTAAATATGCGTTAAAATTAGCTTTTACACTTTAATCATAATATGGGTTTTCTTCTAAATCCAAATTAAAAGTAATTTTATCAAGTAAAGTTTCAACCCCCGACGTATTTAAGCAAGGGTTTAAGGCAGCAGCACATGTAATAGCCGGAGGCATTTCTTTAAAATATTTTTTAAGTTTTTCTTTCATTGGTGGTATCATATCCGAATAAGGTCTACCCCTAAAAGACAACTTATTTAATTTTGAAGTCATTAAGTAAATTTGGTGAAGTACTAATGGACTCGTTGGATAATAAACTCCAGAAAGACAAGTAGTTGCGGTTTTAAAAATATTAAGCATTTTGGTTATTTCTTCAATAATAGCCCAACCCCGATGGATGGTAAGTCGAAGCCTTTCCACGACTCACCAAAGTATTATGAAAGGCTATTAAACTTTTTTTTTCCTTAATAGCCTTTTCAAACATGTTACAAGTCGAATTCCATCTTATAGGTACGTCCCAATTCGGACCTAAACATTTGGAATTTACGTCTTAACAAAACTTACGATACCTGCTATATCTTTGGTTACTGTTAAAAATGTCACGTAACATTCTTTTAAAACTATCTTTTATTTTTTCAATAGTTTTAAACCATCTTGAATGGCTAAGTTTATGATGTGCGCAACACATCGACTATGAAAAAACACACCGTCACAAATTGATTTATATTTTAATTTTAGATGTTCTATCGCAAGTGTATTATTTGACTCGTTATCAAAAGATATTGACAAGATTTTGTTTTCCAGTTTATATATTTTAATAACTTTATCAATAAATAAAAAAATATTTTGACCGGTGTGAGGATAATCAAATAATTCAAATGCAATCGTACGTTTCATCATTTGCCACGAATCGGTTTCAACCCAATGGGCGGTGACATAAATGTACGAGTCCGGTGAACCATAAGGAGTCGACCAAACGTCACTAGTTAAGTTAACTCCGCTATGTAAATTTTCAAAATAAGAAATTAATTCATTTTTAGCCTTTTTTCACATTTTTAAGCAATCTCTTTTAAGTGTAGCACAACTTACATATGTGTATCGCGGTTCGAGAGTTCGTTGAATTAGCCGAGTCAAACATTCATTGTCAAAGTGCTTGAATGGTAAGCTTTCTTGGATGACAAAATGCGCCATTTGCTCTCGAACCGCATCAACATTGTATGCCCATAAATTACCGTCGTTTGTCATCGAAGTTTGACCTCGAGACAGTTCCCCTTTTAAAGCTTTGCAATATTTTAATTGAATGTGATTTTTCAAAGTAGAATTTGCATCCATTGAAAAAAATTTGAAACACAATTTGCAACAAGCCTTATTCAGACCCGTTGACATTTCACACAAATCATAGTTGCACAAAATCTCTGGGTTTCTATTAGTAAGGATAACCTGAACAACCATATTTTGAGAAGATGCATCACAACCAACCAAAGATTGAGCACTAGAATAAGCCATTGTTGAGAGTTTTTGATTGTTGTGAAGTGAAAGTGAGTGTTTTTAAGTTTTTAGAGTGTAGAGAGAGTTTTTGATTGTTACGATTCAACCAAAACACTCACTACTTATTTATAGTAGTGTAGGGGGTTAAATTGGTAAAAAAATTCTTAAAAAACGGCTATATGGAGGCTCCCAACGGCTATATTTTTAAAAATATAAAACCGGTTTGGAATCTACCGGTTTATAAACCGGTTTGAGCACCCCATCTCCCTGATCGATTTAGGCTCAGCGGGTTGGTTTGGGACCTAACCGGTTTGGGCCAAACCAGTTTCGGAACCCAAAAAACCGGTTTTCAAACTGGTTTGGAAACCCAAACCGGATTTTTTGCCCACGTCTAATGTAAACAAAGGAGTTTTTTTCTCTCTGTCTTTCTTTCTTTAAAAGTTTTGGTGTAATTTTTATTTTTACTCTCTGTAGTTTGGCGTAAATAATGATTTTAATCCAAAAGTTTAAGAATCGTGATTTTACTTCTTTTGGTTTGTAATTCTTCTCGGTTAACTTCAATCCACTAACACCGTTAATTAAGTCTGTTAAAATCAATGGCTTTTTGATCTTTTTACATATAAAACTAACCAGGTAACTTATTTCAATACTTTATTAGTTAAGGGACTATTTATGCAATATATTCAAACTAAATAAAAACAAAAATATTGCCTCTTTCACTTCCAGATCCTAATCACCACACCACCCCCACCACAATCACCATCATCATCAGACTCCATCTAGATAAAAAGACTACCACCACCACCACCCACGTATTTAACCACCACCAACCCAATCACCACCATCAACCTCTACCTCCACTAATAAAGCCACCACCGTCGGCCTCCACCTCCACCAACAGAGCAGCCCCCGTTGACACCAACACATCCACCACCACCGACCTCCACCAAAACCCTAGATCTGTGTTGTGGTAAGTGTGATTTTTTTGATTTTGTGATTTGGGTTTTAGGGTTAGGTTTTAGTGGGAAGGGGGTGTGAAGATTCGATGGGTGGGGTCGTGTAACATCCAGAAATTTCAGAAAAAAAGAAAATAAAAGAAAAGTAAAGGGAGCAAACGAGTTATTACTTCAAAAAACAAGGGTTAAAAGTGTGCAAGGGCCAAACCGGCCCATAATGGGGTTTAAAAAGGAAATATGGCCGCCCATACCCCTCTCCCACACTCAAAACTTTTGGCTAGAGAGAGAGAGAAGCTCCCATCCGGTTCTAGAGAGAGAAAGTGAAAGAAATCTACAAAAGGTAAGATTTTAAGGTGTTTTCTTCTCAATTTCAGTCGGGTTTAAGCTTCTGGACCGATTTCTATGTGTTTATTTGCTTGTTTTCATTTGTTTAGGTGCTAGAACTCCAGGTTGCTCGCGGGTTTGTTATGGGTCACTCGAAAGCTGTTTAAAGTGAGTTCTAGATCCCCTCTTTTGCATGTTTTCTACTTGTTTGGGGCTGATATGTATATTAAACTGATGTTTCAAGAACCAAACTAAGTTTTTACAAAAAATATGGCTGTTTCGAGAGGTGAATGTTTTTAACAGATTTTATGATGTTAAATGGTTGTTTGTTACGTTCTAGTGTTTGAATCTGATAGATCTATGCTAAGTATGCGATTAGAAGTGTTGTATGGAACTAGAATTTGCATAAGCAGAACATAAGTATTGGATGACTGTCCGCTGTGGGCTTTGAATGTCCGCTGTGGACACTTAGAAGGATTATTCATGTTGTCCGCTAAAGACACTAAGCGTCCGATGTGGACACTTGAAAATTGTTAGAATGTCCGCTATGGACACTTAGGAGGATTATTCATGTCGTCCGCTGTGGAGATTATTTGTCTGCTGTGGACACTTAAGGTATTCATGCACGTCCACCGTGGACACTTAAGTGCTTAACTCATCCGCTGTGAAACTTTGTCATCCACTGTAATGCCTTAGTATTCCTTAGTTATCCGCTGTGGACATTGACTGTCCGCTGTGGACACTTAAGTGTTTTATTAATGCGCTGTGGACTTTAGTCATCCGCTGTGGACTTTGACTGTCCGCTGTGGACACGTAGTACTTAAGTCATCTGGTATATACCTTATTCATGCACTGTGAACACTTGGGTTTATTCTGAAATTTTGGGAATAGAAATTAAGTGCTAAGTACTTATGTTTAATGGAAGTTCATGCTTGTTTTAATGTTTTTAATGTTTTATCTGCTTGTGGGCTATTGTTATGAATTATAATATTTCATGTTATGTATTATGGTGTGACTTTACGTGGCATGATATGTATATGTATGTAAAGTATTATGTAATGAAAGTGAAAGATAACGATGTAACACCCGGAAATTTCAAAAAAAAAAAGGAAAAGAAAAGTAAAGGATCAAACAGGAAGTTAATTTTAAATGCAAGGGGTTAAAAGCGTGCAAGGGCCAAACTTGCACATAGTCTGCTCATCCGCATTTGTTGAATGTTCATCCGCATTTATGTCCTCCGTATTTCTTTGGACACTTGGAATATTTTATGAGATGTTCATCCGCATTTGCTTTTGTTCTTCCGTATTTGTATGTATTCATTCGCATTTCTTTTGGGACTTAGGATTTTCTGAAATTTTGGAAAGTAGAGCTTAAGTGTTAAGAAATGAGGTTTTATGGTGGCTTATGCTTGTTTATGGTATGTATGCATTGTATGATGGTGATTGTTCTATATTATGTATGTGATGTGACTTTACGTGGTGTGTTATGTTTATGTACGTAAAGTATTATGTAAGGAAAGTGAAAGATAACGAATAATGAAAATGGAAGTACTAAATGATGGAATCCTTGTCGCTTACCCCGGTACTGTATTTTGCTTCGTGCATAATGTATGGAATGTATCTGCTTCGTGCATAATGTATCTGCTTTGTGCACAATGTATCTACTTCATGCATAATGATTAAGGGTTGTTTTCAGGCTCGATAAAGTACCAGCTTCGTGCACAATGTTGGTGGGGTTTAGCCTATGGCAGGATTCATAAAGAAAGTAAAGACGTTAACGAATGAATGTACGAAAACGAATGATGATGAACGATGATGGAGATAATAATTATTATCTAGATGTACGTATGATGTGTGATCACGAACGAAAGTAAAGGATTTGATTTAATGTAATGTAAAGTATTTTGATTATGAAAACTAGAACTCACTCAGCGTCGCTGACTTTTTGTATGCATAATTATTGGCAGGTATTGCTGATGCTGAGGAGGTGCAGGCATGGATGCATAAGCTATTGGGAATGCTTTGAGTCTGGCATCCACATTTTGAGATGATATTGTATTAATACAATTTTGATGATGTAAATTAAAGATATGACGTATTGACATGCTTTAATTATAATGAAAAGTTTAAAGTTCTGTTGCAAAATGATAAATTTTATACGTTTTATGCGATGATTGACCGACTGTAAGCGTCCCGGGAACGGGGCCTTACAAACGATAGTGAAAAGTGGAACGTAAGGAATGAATAAAAGTCTTGCAAGCAAATTTAATAGAGGTTCACAATTCCTTGAGGGGTTGTTAGCTCAACTGTGTGTGATTTAGCTAACCCATGAGAGTGCACACAGGGGGGGTCAATCTTTGTGATTGATCAAGACGTGCGAAAACGGGATCCTTGTCGCTTGACCCCAAGACGGTAGTTGCTTCGTGCACAATGATGAAGCATAGCATATGACGGGATCTAGATAAAAAGTGAATGATCTAAAGTACGAAAACGAACGATTATGAACGATGATGAAAGATAATAAATAATTATTATCAAGATGTATGTATGATGTATAATCATGTATGAAAGTAAATGATATGCTTATACGAAAGCAAGGTATTTTATATTATAAACTAGAACTCACTCAGCAACGCTGACTTTTTATATGCATATTAGTTGGCAGGTGATGATGTTGCTGGGGATGGCACGAGGTTGAAGCTACTTGGCAAATAAAGACTGGCATCCATGTTATGTAGAAATGATATTTTTGTCTTATAATACAACTAAATGTTCTTTTGAAACTTGTAACAATGATGTATTTCTTGGCAAAATTCATTATTAATGCACGAAATGGTTTTTGTTTAACTATTCCGCTGCTATGATTTCTTACTTTCATGTATTTTAAATATGTAAAGTTCTATGAATGACCAGCTGTGGGGTTTCCCGGGAACAGGGCCTTACAAGTTGATATCAGAGTCAAAGTTTAAGAGAATTGGGTAAATTATTTTCAAAACCTAAACTTAAACTGAAAATGAGACCAAATGGAGGGATGCCAACCCAAGTAGCTACGTGTCATCAGGTAATTTTCTTAAAGTTAACCGGTATTATGTGCGCGTGTTATGTGATTTATGTGCCCTTATTAGATTTGGATATTGATGTAGTCAGAATAGGAAATGCTTGGAGAATGAAGAGTAAAGTAAGTGGCTAATCACAACTGGCCACTGTAATTAGGGACATACTATACTTGACATAATCTGAGCTACTACCTTGAATGACCGTGTTGGTGTTTGAATCTTGTAGCGCTTAGAGATGGCTAGTGGTAGATCTTTGAAAGCTTCACGAGGTGGAGGTTGTAGTAAACGTGGTGCTGGGCCGCGTGTCACGAGGAGCAGGGCTAAGACTGCTGAAATGGCACTAGAAGAGCCCGAGCTTTATCACCATGAAGGTGGGGATGAGAGTGCTAATCTGAGGGTCTCAGTGATGGAGGCGGTAGTTGAGGAGGTTCATTAGGTCATGTAGACGATTCTGAGGTCTGTGGTGATCGAGGTTATTAGAGCCGTGAGAAAGGATGAAAGGAAAGAGAAGGAGGAGAAGATGAAAACCATTGGGAGAGAGGGTGAGTAGAGAGGTTCAGGGGAAAAGGAGCAACCAGAGACTGAGATGGTTGTCTCCAGTGATGATGAGGAAGAGGAAGCAGTGCAGGAAACTGCAAAGGGGTGCAAGTATGGGGCATTCTAGAGATGCAAGCCCCCGACTTTTGATGGGAATGGGAATGCTGCTGCTGCTCACCGATGGGTAAGAGAGATGGAGGCTGTGTTGGATATCAGCGAGTGTAGGGAGGACCAGAAGGTGAAGTTTGCTACCCATTCATTTGTGGATTCGACCCTATGCTGGTGGGACAACATAGTTGTCAGGATCAGTGATCTAAGTTTGATCAATTAGAGTTGAATCGCAGCGGAATTAGAGCAAGAATTAAACAAATATAGCAAGAACATAATAAATATTCAATGGAACAGTACACGGTTATATAGAAATAGGGTTTTCTGCAAAAGGGATAATAACATTCATGCACACATGCTTCGGTATGGCGGCTGCTAGGTTTTTCTAAGCTGCACAGATTACAATTACAATTAGGTCAGCATTTCTTATATAAAGGAATGTGACTTCTGCTGATGTCACTTGATAGTGACGTCTAACAGAATTATTACAAACTACTGAAAGTAAGCAAACTACTGAGAATGTTCACAACAACTGAGAACATCTCAGAGTATGCTAAGTACACGAAGAAACATAAAACTACTGAAACTACAAGTACAGAAAAGAAAATACAACTACTGAAAGGAAACCATCACAACTACTGAAGAGGTCTTCTTCAGCTGTTGTGACAACATCTGAAACTTGGTCTTCAGTCTTTGTCTTCAGCTTTTGTCTTCAGACTTTGTCTTCAGTTCTTTTACTTCAGACTTTGTCTTCAGCTCTTTCACTTCAGACTTTGTCTTCAGCTCTTTCACTTTAGACTTTGTCTTCAGCTCTTTCACTTCAGACTTTGTCTTCAGCTCTTTCACTTCAGACTTTGTCTTCAGCTCTTTCACTTCAGACTTTGTCTTCAGACCTTGTTATCAGTTGATGTCTTCAGCTGTTGCAGACTACTTCAGTTGTTGTAATGTCTGTGGGACTTAAAGGTTTTTCTGATCAGGCTCATTGGTTCTTTTGGTCCAACAAACTCCCCCTGAACCAATGCAGCCAAAACCTTTAAGCTTATTGAGGTCCCACTTATTCTTGGCAGAAATACTCTCTTGATCAGCTTCAGAGATATCAGATAAGCACAGGCCAGGGAACAGGTTTCAGTAGATGTGAATGTCAAAGGATGGAAGGGAACTCTGTCTTGGGGAACTGGACACAGAGCTGTTATCCCAACCATGAAACCTACTTCCCATTGATGAGTCTATAAGACTCTCTGACGTAGGCCTCAAGGAGAACAACTTGTTCCTCCTTAGTGAGTTCTTCTGCTTCTCCTTCGAAGAAGAACTCTGGGCCATAGTACTCTGATAAGTACTTTATCGTCTTTCCATTTTTCAACTCAACAGTTGTTATCTCTCTGTAAGCAAATTCATCTGGGTGAGTCCCTTCTAATAACAACTGGAGTTCATTTTTCTTGATCTCTTCAAGCCTCTTGTATAACAACCCCTTCTTGACCATTTTGTTCTCCATTAGAGTTTGAGGGGTCATCTTTGACTTGTAGGCTCTCTTGAAGTCTTCAAGTATTTCCCAGGGTGAGACTACAATGGCCAACATAATAGCAGCATCTATGGTCTTTCTCACTTGGCCATTGTATCTACTTGGTATGGATTTCTTATGAATTCTAGAACTAACCCTGGGGTCTGGCCAAATCCTTACTCTCTCCTTTTGATATTGAAAGGTATACCTGAGAGCATACAGCCTTTGAGCGTGTTTCTTCATGGCTTGTATAGATGATGACTGAGGAAACTCTTTGTCAATCATCTTCAAAAGTTGCTCATCGTGCTGTTTCTGCTGTTCTTCTTCTTCAATCTTAACTTTCACCATTTGCCTCTGAAAGTCTGGTGTGATCATTTGTTGACTTCTGGGCTCAGGTAATTTTAGAACAGCAGAGATTGGCAGACTGTCTTCTTCATCATCTTCTTCTTCTTCTTCTACCATCCTCAACACCCTTCTCCTCCTTCTGGGTGCATCACTGGATGTGGTTTGAGGTGGTTTTTGGGGTAAGGGAGTTGGTTTTGAGGGTTGAGTTGGTTTGGAGAGTTGTGGTGTTGGTTGTTTTTGAGTGGGAGTTTGGAAAGGCTGATCTAGCATTTTTGTGGTAAGTTTGGCTTTGGAAAGCTTGGCCATATCAGTTCTCTTCCCAGCACCTGCTTCATCTAAGGCTTCGATAATCAACCCCTTATTGAATGCTTCAGAAGCACAGATTCTGGTGGTTATTGCCAGAATACTGTCTCTGGTCCATGATTTAATCTCAATTAATGATCTTCCCAAGTATTTTGCAATAAACCTGATCATTATCTCCAACCTCTCCCTTTCCATTACACTGTAACTGGCCCATCTCTCTTGTATCTCTTCAATCTCCAGCCTTCTGATCTCAGTGTCTAATGTGGCTGTATCAAAGCCCTGTCTGAAGAGTTGGTCTATTATTCTGTCCATTGATCTGCTGTGAGCTTCATCAGCTTCTTTAATCAGATCTTCCAATGATTTCTCTTCATCAGGCTTTTGAGTTTCAGCACTTTTCTTTCTCTTGTATGTGATCAGCTGTTTTTCCTTTTCTAACTCCTTTTTTTTTCTTGTTGTTTCTCATCTTCCACTCTCTTTCTCTTTCTTTCTTTCACTGCCTTAGACTCCCCCTTTTTGGGTGCATTGGGTTCAGGGGTTTGAATGGCAGAAAGCTTCTTTTGCACAGCATCATCAACAAGTGTTTTTAGATTTGAGGAGATTCTCATCAATGGCTTTATGCACAATCTCATTGATGATGGGAGTGATGAGAGGTAAGGAATTTTGAAAGGTAGCAACCATCTGCTCAGAGGGGTTCTGTCCCTGAGAGGTGGTGCCAACAACAGTGGCTGGTGGCTCAGTTGAGTGTAGTGGCGGAGTGTTTGGGGAACCTTCAGATGAAGGTGCCATCTGTGGGTTTATTGGGGCAGATGGACTTTGATCCTGAGACATTTTGGCAAGCAGTTCTTTGAGTCTGCTCACCTCAGCCTCAAGGATTGTGTTATGGGCTAAGACATCGTAGAAAAAGCCCAGGTCATCATCAGTCTTTGCTGAATCACCTGACCTCCTGATTGAATCAGGATGTACATGCCCTGAGTGTAGATCAGTTGTAGCATGTGCCCCTTGTTCTTGGTTCTGGGGACTTCCTGCCTCAGGACTGAGTCCTTCATCGGCAGTTGCCTCTGGTGAGGTCTTAGAGATGTTACCAACTTCATCCTGGTCATTTGCTGAATCAGTAGAAGTGGCAGCCTCACCAGATGTTCTAACCTCCTCCTCTACACGGGGAGATTGAACATTATAACCCCTGTGCTGTGGGTTATCAGCAGCATTTTGGTCCTCTTCCTCAGCTGTTGAGGTTCTCCCCATTGTAATGGGTGTCTGGGGAGGAGGAGAGGAATGCAGCTGACTCAGCACTTGTGCAACAATAAATGTTGGGCTTTGAGGGGCGGTTGCATTTGGAGATAGGTTTGAAGCAGATTGCACCCGGGGTGACTGGTGCTCTTCAATGGTAACCTTCTCAATTGAGATAGGTTCCAGCATTGTGGTATCCCCAATTTTGGTTGCATCAGGATCCTGTTGAGAGGATGCCTGAGCGGCTAGGGCTGGTGGAGTCTTGGACACTACTGGGGGGTTAGAACCAGTAAGTGTTTCCTGTATTGGTGGTACAGGGGCATCCTCAGGGGACTCATCTCCCTGAGTAGCCTTTTTGGGCTTTTTGGTGTTGGGTTTGGTGGGGACTTTGGATCTGGAAGTGGAGGCTGTGGGTTCCCGCTGCTTGGGTTTTAGCAGCCGGGCAGCCCCTTTCATTGTAGGGTCAGAGTTGTGCCTGGAGTATACTTCAGGCAATACAGCCGGAGCAGGGACTCCAAGGCCAACAAGGCCGTCTGATTTTAGCTGTGTTAAAATTATGGCCATGAGAAACCTGGGATATAATATCCATCTGTTTGCCACAGGTTTCAAGGCCAGATCCTTTAGTTCCATAAAAACTATCTCAGAAAAATTTAGAGTTTGTCGTTCAAAGATAGAGTATAATACCTGTTGCCATCGGGAGGACATCTGATCCCATGAGGAGGTTTTTGGTGCAAGGCAGACATTCACCATGTGGAATATAAGACGTTCAGCATCATGGAAGTGCTTCTTCAGAATGGTGGTAGCACTTAAGTCTCCTTCATACCCGTTGTTGATGAAAGACATATCGGTTGTGCCTTTCGGGTATTCTGTGACACAGGTGGCATCATGTAGATCTAGGGTTTGTCGAATGATGTCCGGAGTGATGACCACCTGTTTCTGGTTGACCAACGACTGGAGAGTGATTTGGCTATCATTCTCACCAGTTTGCACAGAGACGTTGGTCCAGAACTGGCTTAGGGAATCGGGGTATATGGTAGGATTCAGAAGAAACGCGGTTCGGTACTGGGAATCTACCATAAGATCGATGGCGTTATCAAATTTGTTCCAGAAGGCCGATTTCGAGAGGTAGGCAACACAGTTGTGTCTGGGTTTGAGTTTCATGGTCGCCATTGTTGAGAGAGTGAAGGACGGAAAACGGCTAATGAAACGTTTGAAAGTAGGTTTAGGTATTTATAGGGTAAGAAAAGGCTGATATAAAACGACTGAAAGTGTTGGTGCTGTCATCAGTTGTTTGAAAACAACTGAAGACCTGGTTTTAACTTTCAGAAGTAACAACTGAAGACTTGGTATTAGTCATCAGTAGTTGTGAAACTACTGAAGACATGGTTTTGGCTTCAGGTGTTGTAACAACTGAAGACTTGGTGTTAGTCATCAGTAGTTGTGAAACTACTGAAGACATGGTTTTGGCTTCAGTTGTTTGAAGTGAAGCAGCAGTTGTAGAAACAACTGAAGAGAAAATTTCTCATCAGCTGTTGTCGTCAATTCTTAGCTCATCAGCTGTTTCATTCTGACCTCAACACTTTATCAGACTTTGTCTGATTTTCAGACGTTTCATTGGTCATCAGTACTTATCTGTTAGACTGACATCAGTAGTTGTAACTACATCAGTTCTTTTCAACAGATAGAGTACTTCAGTACTTTTAAGTAATTTAGTCTTCAGTAGTTATGAAAACTACTGAGGATAAAAGAACTTATCAGTACTTATTTGTGACAATAGTATACGAATGCTCATCAGTACTTGTTGACTGAGATCATCAGTAGTTGTCACTTATTCTAGCTGCAGCATACCAAGCCTTAACACTAGGTTTTGGAAAGTTGAACTGTCCAAAGGCTTAGTAAATATGTCTGCAAGCTCATCAGCACTAGGAACAAACTTTGGATCAATCAGACCTTTTTCAAAACAATCCCTAATAAAATGGTGTCTGATCTCAATATGTTTGGTCCTAGAGTGCTGGACTGGATTCTTGACAATACAAAGAGCTGAAGCACTATCCATTAGTAATGGAGTCTTAGTCTCTGTAATGCCATAATCCAATAATTGATTCTGAAGCCAGAGTACCTGAGATGTACAACTTGCAGCAGCAATGTACTCGGCTTCAGCAGTGGATGTAGCAACAGATGTTTGTTTCTTACTTTGCCAAGAAACCAAACAGTTGCCTAGGAATTGACATCCACCAGAAGTTGATTTTCTAGTTAATTTACACCCTGCATAGTCACTATCAGAAAAAGCAACTAATTTGCAAGAGTGCCCAGTGGAATACCAAAGACCTAGAGATTGAGTACCTTGCAGATATCTAAAGATCCTCTTGACTGCAATCAAATGAGACTCTTTAGGAGCAGCCTGAAATCTAGCACAAACACAAGTTGCAAACATAATATCTGGTCTAGAAGCTGTTAAGTACATCAAGGACCCAATCATACATCTGTAAAGTGTTTCATCAACAGCTTTACCTTTCTGATCTGCATCCAGTTGTGTGGTGCTGCACATGGGAGTAGAACAGGGCTTACAGTTTTGTAAATCAAACTTTTCCAAAAGACTCTTTGTGTATTTTGACTGATGAATGAAAGTTCCATCAGCTTTTTGTTTGATTTGCAAACCTAGAAAGAACTGTAATTCTCCCATGGCACTCATTTCGAATTTTTGTTGCATCAACTTTGTAAATGCATCACACAACTGTGGATCAGAGGATGCAAAAATAATATCATCAACATAAATTTGAACAAGGAGCTTATGCTGACCCACTTTCTTAATGAACAAAGTTTTATCTATGGAGCCTCTAGTGAAATTATTCTGAAGAAGAAAATTTGACAGTGTTTCATACCAGGCTCTAGGAGCTTGTTTCAACCCATAAAGAGCCTTATCAAGTTTATACACCCAATCAGGATGTTTATTATCCTCAAAACCTGGTGGTTGACACACATAAACCTCTTCTTTTATTTTACCATATAAAAATGCACTTTTGACATCCATTTGAAAAACTTTAAGATTGTGGAATGCAGCATAGGCTAAGAACAATCTAATTGCCTCCAGTCTGGCTACAGGGGCAAAGGTTTCATCATAATCAATACCTTCTTCTTGTGAAAACCCCTGGACAACCAGTCTGGCCTTGTTCTTGACAATTTGCCCATTTTCATCTGTTTTATTCCTAAACACCCATTTAGTGCCTATTGCACACTTACCTGGGGGTAGAGGAACCAGTTCCCACACTTGCTGCTTTTTGAACTGAAGAAGCTCAAGCTGCATGGCATCAACCCATCCATTGTCTCTTAATGCAATATGATAGTTCTTTGGCTCTTGCTGACTGATGAAGAGAGCATAGAAGCAGAAGTTGGACAATTGACTTCTAGTTGAGACACCAGCATTGATATCACCAATGATTTGAGACGTTGGGTGATTCTTCAGCTCTTGGTACACTATGAGATCTGTGCAAGTGTTTGTAGCACGCTCAGCAGCAACAGATGTTGATCCAGATTCTTGAAACCAAGTGTTAGATGGCAGGTCAAATGAAGTAGAGGATTCAGAAATCTCATCAGCATTTGTTGTGGATGGTGCTACTGAAGCTACAGGAACATCAAGTTTAGTAGACTCAGGCAGTTGATCACTAAACTTGAATAGGTGAGTACTGGGATCATCATCAACATCAGTACCACCAGATGGATGACTAGCTGCAGAAGGTGATGAATTCACATGATCTGCAACAGCTGGAGGCTGATAAGGAACATATTGCAGTATGTCCAGATCAAACAACTCCACAGGGTTTTGTGGGATTTTGTCCTTAGGAGATTCATTGAACTTCACATGCAAGGTTTCTTCAACCATCTTTGTTCTGCAGTTGAACACTCTGTAAGCCTTGCAAGTGGATGAATACCCAACAAAATACCCTGCATCCACCTTAGAATCAAACTTTTGGAGTTGATCCTTTGTGTTGAGAATGTAACAAGGACACCCAAATGCTCTGAAGAATGAAATTAGAGGAGCCAAATGATGTAGAACTTCATAAGGAGTCTTCATCAACCTCTGATTCACTAAAGCTCTATTTTGCACATAGCATGCTGTGTTGACAGCTTCAGCCCAAAAGGTCAGTGGCAAACCAGAGTCAGCCAACATGGACCTTGCAGCTTCAATTAGGGTCCTGTTCTTTCTCTCCACTACTCCATTTTGTTCTGGAGTCCTTGGGATGCTATACTGCCTCTTGATTCCTTTTGAAAGGTAGAAATCATCAAGTGTATGGTTTCTAAATTCAGTTCCATTATCACTTCTTATACACTTGACTGATAGGGAATACTGCTTCTCAACATACAACACAAAGTTAATAATTGTCTGAGCAGCCTCATCCTTTGAATGCAAGAAGAAGGTCCATACAAATCTGGAGTAATCATCCACAATTACCAGACAGTATTTCTTCTTTGCCATGCTCATTACTCTCACAGGACCAAAGAGATCCATGTGCAGTAATTGCAAGCAGGCAGTGGACTTTGGTTCTTCTATAGGAGGGAATGAGACTTTGTGTTGTTTTCCTTTTAAACAAGCAGTGCAGGTTTCATCACAGAGGAACTCCTTTATTGGTAGACCTCTCACTAAACTATTGTGGATCAGCTGATTCATGTTTTTGAGATTAACATGACCCAGCCTTCTATGCCACAGTTTAGATTCCTGAGGAGAGGCCTTGGAGAACAGGCAAGGATGACCTTTTAACGCAATCTTCTTTGACAAATCCAAGGCATATACTCTTCCTATCCTGTTGGCCTTCAGGAGAGTATGTTCATCCAATACCTTGTCAATCAGCCTCAGAACTTTGGAAGACAGAATCCGGCAGTTCTGGCTTGTGAAAAGTGCAACATGCCCTTTATCACACATCTGACTGACACTCAGTAGATTATACTTGAGATTCTCCACATGGTTAACATCATCAAATCTGATTTCTCCATTTGACACAAATCCTTTCCCGATGATGTAACCCTTAGCATCATTTCCAAATGAGACAAATCCCTTCTTTCCTTGAGAGTAGTCATTAAGAAGAGAACTGCTCCCAGTCATATGCATAGATCCTCCACTGTCTACATACCAGATGCTTCTTTGGCATGCTGAAGAACCCTGCATTTATCATAAGAAACTAGTTAGCTTTAGAGACCCAAACCTTTTTGGTTTTGGGTCTGTTTTCATCAACAGATTTAACCATAACTTGTTTCTCATGATTAACAGCTGATGAAGGTGGAGATGGTGCTGAAATGGAATTCTTAGATTTGGGCTTGGATTTCCTTTTCAGTGGTTTGATCACAGGTGCATCTAGTTGGTTAACTCTCCCCAACAAATGCTGAACCATCATAACAAGTTGTGTCTGATTTGTTGCTAAAGCCTTCAGCTCATTTGACACATCAGTACTTGTTTTTGATGAGTTCCTGTGACCCACCATTTCCTCCTTCTTGAAATTCACAGACTTCGTCTGATGTTTATCATGAGGAACACTATCAGCTGTTTTCTGATAAACCCCATCCTTCTTTTTGGATTTTGGTGAGGCCTTGGGTTTATCAGTTTGAGATGACTGTGGTACAAACTTGGTTTCAAACTCATTTTTCATTTTATTTATCTCTTCTTTAATGAGCTTATCTCTGTTGAGTTTGGAACCCTTTTTGTACCAGCATTCATCAGATAGATGATTGAATTTACCACATATTTCACATGGCTTATTCTTCATCTTGGATTGATCAACTGCTGAAGTGGAAACTACTGAAGGTGTGATCTTCAGTACTTTCCTCCTTTCAGTACTTGTGTTAAGTACTGAAGGATCGGTAACAACTGAAGACTTGTTCTTCAGCTGTTCTCTATCCGTCCTGAAAGACCGTATGATAGATTCCTCAGCAGTTGTTAATCCTTTTATTTCATCAGATTTGAAATGCTTTTCAGATGTTGTGACTTGCCCTTCAGTACTTGGAGTACTTTGAGGAACAACATCTGAATTTCTCAGCTTCATGTGTTTATCAGCATTTAAACCATCAGGCAATTGATTTGCTGAGATCTTAACACTGACTTCATCCTCTAATTTTGTATTATCATTTGAGGATGAATCACATGATGATGTGGTTTGGAAATTACTTTCACCTTCAGATTTTACTATTGATTTTGAAGTAAAATCAGTAGGTGGTGCAGTATGATTGTAACCTATTCCAAACTTCACATTTGAAGCTGTTTGCTTGCTGAGAAGCATTTCAAATCCCTTGCAGGATGTTACCCAGCGGTCACACTCAACTTGGGTAGCTGCAAGTGTCTCTTTGAGACTTCTGTGGTTCTCGAGTATGACCTCTACCTTAGCCTTTTCATCATTAAGTTGGCATTTAAGCTTGTAAATCTCATCATCTTTGTCATTAAGTGCAGACACATACTCATCTTTTCTTTTGGAAATAGTTTTCTCAAGCTCAAGATTTTGATTGATTAAAGCTACATTTGCCTCTCTAATAGAGACAAAGGCAGCTATGCATGATTCAGAACATAACTTGGCTTTAGCCTCAGAAGATACCTGGGTTACCTGTGAAGATGAAGCATCTGAGCAGGAACCCTCAGTAGACTCCAGGGCCATGAGAGCAAGATTCCCAAAAGGATGTTCACCACCATGTTGACCAGCACCAGCAGATAATTGCTCATTGAAACCAGAAAGATCATCTGGTAAGCTGCTCCAGTCAACAACTCCTGGTGTGAAGAAGCTGTGATGAGGTTGAGATTGTGATGGAGATGGTTGAGGCTCAGGTAGGGCTTGAGGTTGTTGTGCTATAGGGACATGAACTGGATTTGGCTGTGGCATGTAATAGCAGGGATAAGGATATGGCATTGGACCCTGAGGGACAAAGTATGCAGGAGATTGAGGTTGTGAGTGATGACCAGAACTAGCAGGATGTTGCCCTTTGTTTTGTGAACTATTGCTTGGAAAGGTCACAAAGGGTGCAGAGGAGTTAGATCCAGTTGATCTACACTCTCTTGCAAAGTGCCCAAGCCTGTGGCATTTGTGACACCTCAACTTACTCTTGTCAAAACCAACTTTGGTTTTGCCAGAGAGTCCTGGAAATTTCCTACCAGTTCTCTTGTAGAACTTTTGAGATCTGATATTGATCAGGGCCATTTGGCTCAAAATATCCATCTCTTCTAAATCATCATCAGCAATACCCTGCAAATCATCCATGATAAAGCATAAATTATCACTATTACACCCAGAATGACTGTCAACACCAACAAATGCATGATCAGAACTGTTTGAAGAGAAATCTATATGCTCATCATAATGACTTTCTGATCCAGCATATTCTGACTCATGACCGACCAAGGCAGTGTTACCTGGTACAAAGTCATCAGAGAGCTTTCCTGATGATGCCAGTTTCCTTTTCTGCTCTATCTCTCTTTCAAATGTAAGCAGTTTCCCATGGAGTTGGGTGAGAGATAGGCTATCCAGATTTGCACTGGAGCGTAGGACAATGGTGTATGTGTCCCATCTCTCAGGCAGTGATCTGAGGAATCTGTTGTTCATCTGGCTGTTAGTATACTCATGCTTGACCATTTTCAGCTCAGAGATCAAGCAGGAGAAACGCTCAAACTGTTGAGTCAGTGTCTCACCCTTCCTATGAGAGAATGTCTCATATTGTTGGGCGAGGATTTCTCTGTTGTTTGCTAAGACCTCATCAGTTCCTCCGAATTGTTCCTTCAAAGCATTCCAGAGGTCATGAGCAGTTTCATGATGCATAAGCCCAGAATAGATTTCATTCGGCAGTGCCATGGCCAGAATTCCATGGGCTTTAGCATCAATCTCAAACAGTTTACGATCTTCATCTGAGTATTGCTCCTTCTTCTTCGGAACCATTTGGTTGGTCTCCGGATTGTTCACCATAGGCTTGTGTGGACCGTGAACCACAGATGTCCAACAACCTGAACTGTTAACAGACAGGTGATGGAGCATTCTTCGTTGCCATATGTTATACTCACTCCTAACCAGCATCGGAGGCTTGGTTGAGGAGCCAGTATTGTGAGGGTCATTAGAAGGAGTAGTCATTCTCAGATTCAAACCAAAACAATCAAGTTTCAACGGATTTAGCACAAAAACACAACAAACTCAATATGAACCAAGAAGAAACTCAAAGAATAACCAGAAGCAGCAGAAAATCAATCTCTATAACCAATTCTTGCAAATATGCTAATTCGATCAAACTTTAGATATCGAAATAGCAGTTTCAATGATCAATTGTTAAACCGATCAATGATTAACCTGCTCTGATACCATTTGTCAGGATCAGTGATCTAAGTTTGATCAATTAGAGTTGAATCGCAGCGGAATTAGAGCAAGAATTAGACAAATATAGCAAGAACACAATAATATTCAATGGAACAGTACACGGTTATATAGAAATAGGGTTTTCTGCAAAAGGGATAATAACATTCATGCACACATGCTTCGGTATGGCGGCTGCTAGGTTTTTCTAAGCTGCACGATTACAATTAGGTCAGCATTCCTTATATAAAGGAATGTGACGTCTGCTGATGTCACTTGATAGTGACGTCTAACAGAATTATTACAAACTACTGAAAGTAAGCAAACTACTGAGAATGTTCACAACAACTGAGAACATCTCAGAGTATGCTAAGTACACGAAGAAACATAAAACTACTGAAACTACAAGTACAGAAAAGAAAATACAACTACTGAAAGGAAACCATCACAACTACTGAAGAGGTCTTCTTCAGCTGTTGTGACAACATCTGAAACTTGGTCTTCAGTCTTTGTCTTCAGCTTTTGTCTTCAGACTTTGTCTTCAGTCTTCAGACTTTGTCTTCAGCTCTTTCACTTCAGACTTTGTCTTCAGCTCTTTCACTTCAGACTTTGTCTTCAGCTCTTTCACTTCAGACTTTGTCTTCAGCTCTTTCACTTCAGACTTTGTCTTCAGCTTGTTATCAGTTGATGTCTTCAGCTGTTGCAGACTACTTCAGTTGTTATAATGTCTGTGGGACTTAAAGGTTTTCTGATCAGGTCATTGGTTCTTTGGGTCCAACAATAGTCCAGGCTGAGGGTATATAGCAGGCGATGGGAAGATGAGATAGGTGACTAAAGAAGCTGGTGATTGAGGAGTTTGTCCTCATAGGGAACTTGAAAAGACTGAGAGGGAGTTCTGTGTAGCTAGAGGCGGGGGAGGGGAACTATGACGCACCAGCAATACACGACTAAGTTTATGAGGGATGTGAGGCTGGTGCAAGATCAGGTGACGCCCGTGTCACGAGGAGATCAAGAGATACATCTAAGGTTCTGCCGGCGGAATACCTTAGACATCTGATTGCCGGTCGGCCAGTTACGTTCAGGTCGATGGTCGATCTGGCGGGGAGGCTATTGATGAGAGGAGGAGGTGACCGTGGTATGGTGTGAACAAGAAGTGAAGAAGTGAAGGAGTGGATTGAGGAACTGGGGTGGGAACGTTTTGGCGTAGTGGTGGCTTCACCCCCAAAGAAAAAGATAAAGGTTAGAGGCTGTAAGGTGATTGCAAACTGAGGTAGTGGTGAAGGTGTGTGTGGTAAGTGTGGGAAAGACGGACCTGTGGGGGAGTGTAAGTAAGTGGGGGATCGAACATCTGCTTCAAGTGTGGGAGGCCTGGTCATATGGCGAGAGATTGTGGGGTTATAAGATGTTATAACTGCGGTGAGTGTGAAGAGGGCCATCTGAGCAGGGACTGCAAGAAGCCGAGGGCTGAGAACTCCGGGGTGAGGAAGGAGATAGAGAAGAAGAAGGAAGGATAGAGGGCTAAAGCCATGGCATTCACTATGACCCGGGAGGAGACTAGGGTGGACCCCGACATGGTGTCAGGTACATTCCTAGTAAACCAAACTTGTGCCTCTATGCTTTTTGATTTCGGTGCTAGTAGGAGTTTTATTTCTGCTGCCTTCTATGATAAGTAGCCCGTTAGGAATAGAAAGATTGATGAGCCCTTCGATGTAGAAACTACCATTGGTAAGTCTACCAAGATTTCTGATATGGTAGAAGATTATGATATGAAGTTGGAAGGCCATAGGTTCTCTGCTAGGTTGTTCGTGATGCCCTTAGGCGGATTCAATGTAGTCCTAGGGATGGATTGGCTAGCAGCCTATGAGGCAAACATCATGTGTCAAAAGAAGATGACTCGATTGACCGCGCCTGATGGGATTTTGGTGACGATTTACGATGATAGAGTTAGTACGGTCCCGAAAGTAATTTCAATGGTTGTGGCAGAGAAGTGTATGAGGCGTGGATGTGGTGCCTATCTGGCTTATGTGAAGGATGTGGATGTGTCAGAACCATGATTGTTGGACGTACCGGTCATGTATGACTTCTTATATGTATTCCCGGAAGACCTATCAGGCATGCCACCTGATCGCGAGATCGAGTTCCAGATTGATCTAATACCTGGTGCCCAACCTGTTACTAAGGCACCATATCGTCTAGCTCCCTACGAGATGAAGGAATTGATGACTCAGCTACAAGAGTTGTTAGATAAGGGTTCATTCGACTGAGTATCTCTCCATGGGGTGCTCCGGTCTTGTTTGTGAAGAATAAGGACGGTAGCATTAGGATGTGCATCGACTACCGTGAGCTGAATAAGTTGACTGTGAAGAACCAGTATCCGTTACCGAGGATTGATGACTTGTTTGATCATCTCCAAGGTGCCAGTTGGTTCTCAAGAATATATCTCCGATCTGGTTACCACCAACTGATGGTGAAGGAGCAGGATATTCCTAAAACAGCTTTTTGTACGCGCTATGGACACTACAAGTTTCTTGTTATGTCTTTTGGTTTAACCAACGCGCCAGCTGCTTTTATGGATCTAATGAATCGGGTGTGTCGGCCTATGCTAGACAAATCAGTGATTGTGTTTATTGATGATATCCTGATTTATTTGAAGAGCGAAGAAGAGCATGCCGGTCACATTCGGGAGGTGCTGGAGACGCTTAGAAGTGAGAAGCTGTACGCCAAGTTCTCCACGTGTGTATTCTGGTTATGCGAAGTTTAGTTTCTGGGTCATGTGGTAATCCTGAAGGGATCATGGTGGACCCGGCGAAAGTTGAGGCGTGTGATGCAATGGAAGTCTCCAAAGACGCCATCTAAGATTCGTAGTTTCTTGGGTTTGGCGGGCTATTACAAAAGATTCATCCAAGACTTCTCCAAGATAGCTTCACCATTGACCAAGTTGACCCGTAAAGATGTGAAGTTCATATGGGGTCTAGAGCAGGAGAATGCTTTCGAAGAGCTAAAGACGAGATTGACTCAAGCTCCTGTCTTGACGTTACCCGAAGGGAGCGAAGACTTGGTGGTCTATTTGGATGCTTCTTATTCGGGATTGGGTTGCGTGTTGATGCAACGGGGGAAAGTTATAGCCTATGCGTCCTGACAGTTGAAGATCCATGAGGCTAACTACCCTACTCATGATTTGGAATTGGCAGCGGTGGTCTCTGCATTGAAAATTTGGAGGCACTACTTATACGGGACGAAGTGCACTATCTTCACTGACCACAAGAGGTTGAAGTACTTATTCGAGCAAAAGGATCTCAATATGAGGCAAAGGAGGTGGTTAGAGTTGATCAAGGATTATGATTGTGAGATCCCTACCATTCGGGCAAGGTAATGTGGTGGCGGATGCCCTTAGCCGAAAGGAGAGACCCGAGCCAATTCGGGTAAAGGCTTATCATATGATCATGACCTCTGATGTGATGAAGCGGGTCAAGGAATTTCAGGACGAAGCTCTGAAGGAGGATCGAATTAACTCCAAGCGGATAAAGGGCCTAGTCACGGAGTTGGGTGAGAATACACTGGGTGTTAGAACCCACGTCAAGCGGATGTAGATTCCTCTTATGGAGATCTACGAGGGAAGATCATGGATGAGGCTCACAAGACTCGATACTCAATTCATCTCGGTGCTACAAAGATGTATAAGAAAATGAAGAAAGATTACTGGTGGTCGGGAATGAAGCGCGAAGTAGTGGGGTGTGCCTTACTTGTTTGCAAGTGAAGGCAGAGCATCAGAAACCATACGGGAAGATCCAACCCTTGGATATACACTAGTTGAAATGGGAGCACATCACCATGGACTTCATCACGAAATTGCCTTGCACGGCGAGAGGATGTGATACCATTTGGGTAGTTATAGACCGCTTGACGAAGAGTGCTCACTTCTTGCCAATCCGAGAGACTTACTCGTTAGAAAGGTTGGCGGAGCTGTTCATCAACGAGATTGTAACTCGTCATGGCGTACCGGTGTCTATCGTGTCTGACCGTGACACTCAGTTTACATCTAAGTTTTGGAAAAGATTTCATGATGTGATGGGGACAAAGCTACATATCAGTACGACTTACCATCCTCAGACAGATGGTCAGTCGGAAAGGATGATTCAGATGTTGGAGGACGTGCTCCGGGCATGTATTATTGATTTTGGTGGAAGTTGGGACGAACACTTACCGTTAGCGAGTTCTCATATAACAACAGTTATCATGCCAGCATTGGTATGCCTCCTTATGAGATGCTATACGGTAGAAAGTGTAGGACACCCATGTGTTGGGGCGATATCGGCCAGAAGGAGTTGGGGAGCATTGAGGTGATCGAGGCTGCGACCAAAAAGTTGGATAAGATCAAGGCATTTATGAAGGCAGCAAAGGATAGACAGAAGTCGTATGCCGACATGAGACGTAGACCGATCGAATTCAAGGTGGGCGATAGAGTTATGTTGAAGGTCACGCCTTGGAAAAGGATCATCCGGTTCATGAAGTGAGGAAAGCTAAGCCTAAGATATATAGGGCCTTTCCGAATCATTGCTCGAGTAGGAAAGGTGGCCTATCGATTGGAGCTACTAGATGAGTTAAGTGGAATTCATCTAACGTTCCATGTATCTCATCTGAGAAAGTGCTTAGCCGATGAAGATATGATCGTTCCGCTCGAGGACATCGAGGTGGATGAACGGCTCAATTATGTGGTGCAACAGGTGGCCATCGTTAATAGAAAGGAGAAGATGCTAAGGAAAAAGTGGTTCCATTTGTGCGAGTACAGTGGAGACACCGGAAGGGGTCCGAGTCTACATAGGAGACCGTGGAAGAGATGTGACAGCACTATTCGCAGCTGTTCGAGGAGTGACAGGTTTCGGGGATGAAACCTATATAAAGGGGTGGACTTGTAACACCCGTAAATTTCAAAAAAAAAAGAGAAGAAAAGAAAAGTAAAGGGAGCAAACAAGTTATTATTTCAAAAAGCAAGGTTTAAAAGTGTGCAAGGGCCAAACCAGCCCATAATGGGGTATAAACAGGAAATATGGCCGCCCATACCCTACTCCCACGCTCAAAACTTTCGGCTAGAGAGAGAGAGAGAGAAGCTCCATCCGGTTCTAGAGAGAAAGAGGAATAAATTTTCAAAAGGTAAGATTTTAAGGTGTTTTCTTCTTGGTTTTAGTTGGGTTTAAGCTTCTGGACTGATTTCTATGTGTTTAGTTGCTTGTTTTTGTGTGTTAGTTGCTAGAACTCGAGGTTGCTCTTGGGTTTGTTGTGGGTCACTCGAAAGCTATTTAAGGTGAGTTCTAGATCCCTTCTTTTACATGTCTTCTACTTGTTTGGGGCTGATATGTATATTAAACTGATGTTTCAAGGACCAAACTGAGTTTTTCCGAAAAATATGGCTGTTTTCGAGAGGTGAATGTTTTTAACAGATTTTATGATGTTAAATGGTTGTTTGTTATGCTCTAGTGTATGAATCTAATAGATCTATGCTAAGTATGCGATTAGAAGTGTTGTATGAAACTAGAATTTGCATAAGCAGAACATAAGTATTTGGATGACTGTCCGTTGTGGGCTTTGAATGTCCGCTGTGGACACTTAGAAGGATTATTCATGTTGTCTGCTGTGGACACTAAGTGTCCTATGTGGACACGTGAACGTTGTTAGAATGTCCCCTATGGACACTTAGGAGGACTATTCATGCCGTCCGCTGTGAACATTGTTTGTCCGCTGTGGACACTTAAGGTATTCATGCACGTCTGCTGTGGACACTAAATGCTTAACTCATCCTCTGTGAAACTTAGTCATCTGCTATAATGCCTTAGTATTCCTTAGTTATCCGTTGTGGACAATGACTGTCAGCTATGGACACTTGAGTGTTTTATTAATGCGCTGTGGACTTTAGTCATCCGCTATGGAGACATTGACCGTCAGCTATGGACACTTAAGTGTTTTATTAATGCGCTGTGGACTTTAGTCATCCGCTGTGGACTTTGGCTCTCCGCTGTGGACTTTGGTTGTTCACTGTGGACACTTAGTACTTAAGTCATCCACAGTATACCTTATTCATGCGCTGTGAACACTTAGGTTTATTCTGAAATTTTGGGAATAGAATTTAAGTGCTATGTACTTATGTTTAATGGAAGTTCATGCTAGTTTTAATGTTTCTAATGTTTTATCTACTTGTGGGCTTCTATTATGAATTATAGTATTTCATGTTATGTATTATTGTGTTACTTTACGTGGCATGATATGTATATGTACGTAAAGTGTTATGTAATGAAAGTGAAAGATAACGATAATAAAAACTGGAACGTAATGAAATGAATGAAAGTCTTGCAAGCAAATTTAATGGAGGTTCACAACTCCTTGAGGGGTTGTTAGCTCAACTGTGTGCGGTTTAGCTAACCCATGAGAGTGCACACAGGGGGTTAATCTTTGTGATTGATCAAGACGCCCAAAAAAGGATCCTTGTCGCTTGACCCCAAGACAGTAGTTGCTTCGAGCACAATGATAAGGCATTGCATATGATGGGATCTAGATAAAAAGTGAAAGATGTTAATGAAAGAAAGTACGAAAACAAACAATTATGAACGATGATGAAAGATAATAAATTATTATTATCAAGATATATGTATGATGTATGATCACGTATGAAAGTAAATGATATGTTTATACGAAAGCAAGGTATTTTATATTATAAACTAGAACTCACTCAACAACGCTGATTTTTTATATTCATATTAGTTGGCAGGTGATGATGTTGCTGGGGATGGCACGAGGTTGAAGCTACTTGGAAAATAAAGGCTGGCATCCATGTTATGCCAAAATGATATTTTTGTCTTGTAATAAAACTAAATGTTTTTTTGAAACTTGTAACAACGATGTATTTCTTGGCAAAATTCATTATTAATGCATGAAATGGTTTTTGTTTAACTATTCTGTTGCCATGATTCTTACTTCCATGTATTTTAAATTTGTAAAGTTCTATGAATGACCAGTTGTGAGGTTTCCCGGGAATAGGGCCTTACAGGTCGATGGTTATTTCTGGGATTTTGGGTCTATGTTAAAGGATTGAGAAGGTATTGGGGTGGTGGCGGTGTTATGGTGGTAGTGATGGTGATGGTATTGGGGCGGTGGTATTGGGGGCTGTAGTGTTTTGGTGACAGTGGTGGTGTTTGTGGCAATGGTGGTGTTGGTGGTGCTCACGTTGTGGTGGTGGTGGTGTTGCCTTGGGAAGGTTGTGGTAGGAGGGGATGGTTTTGGATGGAATGAAGGGTTGGTAGGGGTGGTCGGGTGGATACGATGGTGGTAAAAAAAGGGCTGGGTATAAACAATTTACAGAAACATTCCTTTTAAATATGAAAAAATAAAAAAAGGTAACAATAGTAACCCTTATAAGTAAACGACCAAAATTCCCTTGTTTTTAACGGAATTAATTAATAGCGTTGGTGGATTGGAGTTATTGAGAAGAATTGCGGACCACAGTGAGCAAAATCGTGATTTTAAAACCTTTGGATGAAAACCGTTATCTACGCCAAACCACAGGGAGCAAAAGTGAAGTTTACTCAAAGTTTTGTTAAAACTAGTTTGAACATTTACAACAACATCTAAGTTGATGATTTTAAAGATATCTAAGTTGAAAATTTAAAAGGTATGGAGCGATGTAGATTCGTTTTGAGACAAATTCACAGGAACCCGAAAACACAATTAAAAGTTTTATTTATTAAATAATATACTATTAAATTACAAAATAAGTTTGTAACACCCTGGAATTTCCAAGGAAATAAGAAAGACAAAGTTCTCGCGCGAAAGGAAGTTTTCGCGCGAGAACCTTAAGCGAGAAGTTGGGATAGGATATAAATAGATGAGAGCACCTGATTGACCCAATTCTCGCATGATTACTGCCGCTGTTAGAGAGAGAAATCCATGAATTAGAGAGAGAAAGCAACGATTTGAAGTGTTTAAGGTATGTAACTCGTGTAGTAACTCGTGTTATGTACTAAGAATGGATTGTTGATTAACAAAATGCACGAATGTGTAGTGTTGGTTCTAAAAGCTCTCGGAAAATTTGGTTTGGTGTTAGAATCTTCAAGAGGTGAGTTTCTAGCTCCTTTTCATGCAAGATTTTACGTTTAGGGCTATAATGCATACTAAAATGCTTGTTTATGCTTGTAATGATGTTGTTTATGGTGATGAGCATGTTAGAACAGCCTTAGACGTGATAAGTTTGGTTTGGACGGGAAACCCGTAGGTTCTCGCGCGAGTAGGTGGCTTGGGCTGCAAGGGATTTCAAATCTGGGTAAAGTTGTCGCGCGATGAGTTGGTGTTCGCGCGAGGTAAAGTTCTCACGCGAGACTATGTTGTCCAGTGGATAAAGTTCTCGCGTGACCTGCTGTGTTATGTGTTATGTTGTTACTTGTTATCCTTTTTCAAAATGATAAAGTCTTACATTATGTCTTTACTTGGTATGTTATGTATACTATAAGTAAAGTATTGTGTAATGAAAGCGTAAGATAATGATAACAAAAAGTGGAACGTAATGAATGAATGAAAGTCTTCCAAGAAAAATGTAAGGAGGTTCACAATTCCCTATGTGGGTTTGTTAGCTCAACTATGTGCGGCTTAGCTAGCCCAGAAGGATGCACATAGGGATCTAATCCTTGAGATTGGCCATATATGAATGGAGGCACACAATCCTTGTGATTGTTGGCTCAACTATGGATTGCCGTAATAGTCCATAAGGATACCTACAAGGGTCTGATCCTCGTTATTGACTAGGAACAGAGTGAAATCTTTATCGTGACGCCTCAAGATTGTGATTAGTCTCATAACTTATGTTGGGGGCAGAGCATATGGCATTGATTTGTAAAAGTGAAAGATAATGAACGAATGAATGAAACAATAATGAAAGATAATGAAATGAGCTTGTTGAGATGTATCTATTGATGTATGCTCATGTTTTAAAAGGAAATATATTTATCAAACGAAATGTATTTTATTATAAACTATAACTCACTCAGCATCGTTGACTTTTGTATGCATAATAGTTGGCAGGTAATTGAAGATGTTGAGTAGGTGCAGGGAAGCTACTGGCATAGTTCAAGTCTGGCATTCATATTTTTGGAAAGGACATTCATATTTATACCATTTTTGAAATGTAAAGGAAACGACATGATATTTTGATACATTTATAATATGAATGAAAGTATGTTTTCCGCTGCTAATGTTAAGTTATAAATGTTTTATTCTAAGAGTGACCAACTGTGAGGCTTCCCGGGAACAGGGCCTTACAAGTTGGTATCAGAACTAAAGTAGAGAATTGGAAAAAATTTCCTTTAAAACCAAAACTTAATTGAGAATAGGACGAAAGGGAAGGGATGCCAGTCCTAATAGCTACATGCCTACAGGTAAACGTTTTATGTAAATTAATGAGAATAAAATTATGTGCGCGTGCTATATGAATTATATATGTAGTTATAGTAGATTTAGATACTGATGTAATCAGAATAGCAAATGCTTAGGGGATGAAGAGTAAAATATGTGGCTAATCACAAGATGCCACTATAATCAGAGACTTATTATACTTGATATAATCTAAGCAATTACCTTAAATGATCATGTTGGTGTTTGGATCTTATAGTATTTAGGTGATGGCCGGTGGAAGGTCATCGAAAGCTTCTCGAGGTGGAGGTTGTGGTGGACGTGGTGCTAGGCCGCGTGTCAATAGGAGCAGAGCTAAGACTGTAGAAACGGCTCATGAGGAGCCCGAGCCTCAAAATCATGAAGGTGGGGATGAGAGTGCTAATCTAAAGGCCTCAGTGAAGGAGGCTATAGTTGACGAGGTCCATCAAGTCATGCAGACGATCCTGCCAACTATGGTGAGTGAGGTTATTAGAGCTGTAATGGAAGATGAAAGGAAGGAGAAGAAGGAGAAAAAGAGCGTTGCTAGGAGAGGGGGTGAAGAAGGAGGGTCAAGAGAGTGAGAGCAATCTGAGATTGATATGGTTGTTTCTAGTGATGAGGAAGAGGAGGAAGCTATGTAGGAAATTGCAAAAGGGTGCAACTATGGGGCATTTTAGAGATGTAAGTCCCCGGCTTTTAATGGAAATGGGAATGCTACTGCTGCTCACCGATGGGTGAGAAAAATAGAGGCCGTGCTGGAAATCAGTGAGTGTAGAGAGGACCAGAAGGTGAAGTTTGCTACCCACTTGTTTATGGATACACACTGGTGGGATAATATTGCCCAGGCTGAGGGTAACATTAGTAAGATGAGGTGATCGGAGCTGAAAAAGTTGGTGATGAGGAATTATGTCCTCATCAAGAGTTGGATAAGATTAAGAAAGAGTTCCTACAGTTGGTGGCGGAAACCATGACGCACCAGCAGTACATGACCTAGTTTAACGAGATGGCAAGGCTGATGCCAGAGCAGGTGACACCCATGTCATGAAAGATCAAAAGATACATCCAATGATCGCCGTCCGTCCAGGTACGTTTAAGTCGATGGTCGATCTTGCAGGGAGATTGTATGATGAGCGAAAAGTAGTGGCAGTGGTGGAGATGAAGAAGAAGTAGAATAATGACAAGAATGGGAATGGGAAACGATATGGCGGTGGTGGTTTTCCATCTGGTATGAAAAGAAAGCGCCGATGGGAGTTATGAGGAAAGGGTCTGTAGGAAGTGTGGGAAGAGTCATGCCGGGTAAGTGGGGATCGAATCTATGCTTCAGGTGCGGGAAGGAGGGGTATATGGCTAAGGATTATGCTGAGAAGGCCAAGTGTTTCAACTGTGGAGAGATTGGCCACATGAGTAGAGATTGTAAGAGGCCAGGGGCCGAGAGTTCTGGGAGAGGAAGGGAGTCAAAAAGGGGAAAGAAGGGCAGAAGGATAAAGCCTGGGTATTCACTATGACCAGAGAAGAGGCTAGGGTGGACCCTGATATTGTGTCAGGTATATTCCTAGTAAACCAAACTTGTGCACCTATACTCTTTGATTATGTTGCTAGTAGGAGCTTTATTTCTGCTACCTTCTATGATAAGTTGCTTGCTTGGAGTAGAAAGATTGATGAGCCCTTTGATGTAGAAACTGCCTTTGGTAAGTCAACGAGGATATCTGATGCGATAGATGATTTGTGATATAGAATTAGATGGCCATAGGTTCTCTGCTAGACTATTTGTGATGACCTTAGGCGGATTTGATGTAGTTCTAAGGATGGATTGGTTAGCTGCCTATGAGGCCAATATCATGTGTCTCAAGAAGATGATTCGACTGACCGCGCCCGATGGGAGTTCTATTACAATTTATGGGGATAGAGTTCGAACGTTCCCAAAGGTAATTTCGATGATTATGGTTGAGAAGTGTATGAGGCGTGGATGTGGTGCTTATCTAGCCTATGTGAAAGACGTGGATGTGTCTACGCCACGATTGTCGGGCGTGCCAGTCTGTGTGATTTCCCGGATGTTTTTCCTGAAGATCTATCAGTAGTACCACTTGACCGTGAGATTGAGTTCCAGATTGATTTAGTACCTGGGGCTCAACCTGTTGCTAAGGTACCATATCATCTAACTCCCTCTGAGATGAAGGAATTGATGGCTCAGTTGCAAGAATTGCTGGATAAGGGGTTCATCCAACTGAGTATCTCTCCATGGGGTGATCCAGTCCTATTTGTGAAGAAGAAGGATGGTAGTATGAGGATGTGCATTGACTATCGTGAGCTGAACAAGTTGACTGTGAAGAACCGGTACCTATTATCAAGGATTGATGACTTGTTCAACCAGCTTCAAGGTGCTAGTTAGTTTTTGAGGATAGACCTTCGATCTGGTTACCATCAGCTAAAGGTTAAGGAGCATGATATCCTTAAGACAGCTTTCTATACACGTTATGGACACTACGAGTTTCTCGTGATGTCTTTCGGCTTAACCAACGCTACAGCTACTTTTATGGATCTTATGAACCGGGTATGCCGATCGATGTTAGATAGATCAATGATCGTGTTCATCGACGACATTCTGATCTACTCAAAAAGCGAGGGGGAGCATGCCCATCACCTTAAAGAAGTACTTGAGAAACTTAGGAACGAGAAGTTGTATGCGAAGTTCTCTAAGCGTGCATTTTGGCTGCGAGAGGTCCAGTTTCATAGCCACGTGATTAACCCCTAAGTAATCATGGTGGATCCTACGAAGTTGAAGCAGTGATGCAATGGATATCTCCAAGGACGCCATCCTAGATCCGTAGCTTCTTGGGTTTGGCGGGTTACTACAGGGGATTTATCCAGATTTCTCTAAGATAGCTTCTCCGTTAACTAAGTTGACTCGTAAGGATGTGTGGTTTGAATGGAGCTCGAATAAGGAGAGTTCATTCTAAGAGTTGAAGATAAGGTTAACTCAAGCCCCTGTCTTGACGTTACCCGAAGGGAATGACGACTTAGTGGTGTATTCGGATGCTTTGTATTTAGGCTTAGGTTGCTTGTTGATACAACGAGGGAAGGTTATAGCCTATGCGTCCTGAAAGTTGAAGATCCATAAAGTCAACTATCTACTCATGATTTAGAACTGGCAAATGTGGTCTTTGCATTGAAGATTTGGAGGCATTACTTGTATGGAACCAAATGCATCATCTTCACGGATCATAAGAGTCTAAAGTATTTCTTCAAACAAAACGATCTAAACATGAGGAATGAAAGGTGGTTAGAATTGATCAAGGACGATGATTACGAAATTCACTATCATCTGGGCAAGGCAAACGTGGTGCCCTTAGTCGAAAAGAACGACCTGAGCCGATTCGGGTGAAGGCTTGTCAACTGATTATGACGCCCAATGTAGTGGGTCAGATCAAAAAGTTCCAAGATGAGGCGTTAAAAGACGAAAAGATTAACTCAAAGAGAATGAAGGGACGGATTTTAAATTTAGGGGAGAACATGCTTGGTGTTAGAACCCGATCTGGGCGGATATGAATTCCTTGATATGGGGATCTAAGGGGAAGGATTATGAATGAAGTTCACAAAACTTGGTATTCCACTCACCCCGGTGCTACGAAGATGTATCATGATTTGAAGAAAGATTATTGGTGGCTGGGGATGAAGGTGATGTGGTGGAGTATGTGAGTAAGAGCCTAACTTGTTTACAAGTAAAGGCCAAACACCAAAAACAATACAGGAAGATTTAACCTTTGGATATTCTTGAATGGAAATGGGAGCACATCATGATGGGCTTTATTACGAAGTTGCCCCGTACGGCGAGAGGATGTGATACCATTTAGGTGATCGTAGGCTGCTTGCCAATATGTGCCCACTTTTTGCCAATCTGAGAGACGTACTCGTCAGAAAGGTTAGTGGATCTGTTCATCAAGGAATTTGTAACTCGTCATGGTGTGTCGGTATCCATTGTTTTTGACAGGGACACTCGGTTTACATCCAAGTTCTAGAAGAAATTCCACGATGCGATGGGGACGAGATTACACATCAGTACATCCTACCACCCTCAGACGGATGGTCAGTCAGAAAGAACGATACAGACACCAGAAGATATGCTCAGAGCGTGTGTTATCGATTTTGGAGGAAGTTAGGATGAACACTTACCATTAGTAGAGAAGTTGGATAAGATCAAAGCCTTCATGAAAGCGGAGAAGGACCGGCAGAAGTCTTATGCTGATAAAAGATGAAGGCTGATCGAGTTCCAAGTTGGGGACAAGGTGATGCTGAAGGTATCTCCCTGAAAGGGGATTATCAGGTTCTGGAAATAAGGGAAGTTGAGCCCAAGGTATATAGGGCCATTCCGAATCCTCGCAAGGGTAGGAGAGGTGGCCTACCGATTAGAGCTACCCGAAGATCTAAGTATAATACATCCGACATTCCATGTATCTCATTTAAGAAAGTGTTTGGCTGATGATGACATGGTCATGCCACTTGAAGATATCGAGGTAGATGAGATGTTGAATTACGTGGAACAGCCAGTGGCTATCCTCCATAGAAAAGAGTAGCAGCTAAGGAATAAAGTGGTTCCGCTTGCATGAGTACAGTGGAAACATAGAAAGGGATCCGAGTCTACATAGGAGACTGAGGAGGAGATGAGGCGGCATTATCCACAATTATTCGAGTACTGATAGGTTTCGAGGACGAAACTTAAATAAAGGGATAGACTTGTAACACCCTGAAATTTCCAAGGAAACCAGAAAGACAAAGTTCTCGCGCGAAAGGGATTTCTCGCGCGAGAACCATAAGCGAGAAGTTGGGACAAGATATAAATAGATGAGAGCACCTGATTGGCCTAATTCTCACGCGATTACTGCTGCTGTTAGAGAGAGAAAGCCGTGAAATAAAGAGAGAAAGCAAAGATGTGAAGTGTTTAAGGTATGTAACTCATGTAGTAACTCATGTTATGTACTAAGAATGGATTATTGATGAATAAAATGCATGAATATGTAGTGTTGGTTTGAAAAGATCTTGGGAAAGTCGATTTGGTGTTAGAATCTTCAAGAGGTGAGTTTCTAGCCCCTTTTCATGCAAGATTTTACATTTTGTGGCTATTATACATACTAAAATGCTTGTTTATGAAAGTGTAAACAAGAAAAATATAATGAATGAACAAAAGTCTTGAAAGCAAAATATAAGGAGGTTCCAACTCCCTATGTGGGTTTGTTAGCTCAACTGTGTATGGCTTAGCTAGCCTAGAAGGATGCACACGGGGGTCTAATCCTTGAGATTGACCATGTATGAATGAGGGTACAAGATCCACGTGATTGTTAGCATAATTGTGAGTGGCCATAATGGTACAGAAGGATACTCACAGTGGTTTAATCCTTAAGATTGGCCATGTATGAATGGAGGTACAAACTCCTTGTGATTGTTAGCTCAATTATGGTTGGCCGAAATGGTCCAGAAGGATACTTACAGGGGTCTGATCCTCGTGATCGACCAGAAATGGAATGGGATCTTTACAGCGATGCCTCGAGATTATGATCAGTCTCATAACTTATGTTGGGGGTCGAGCACATGACACTGATTTGTAAAAGTGAAAGATAATGAACGAATAAAGGAAACGATACTAAAAAATAATGAAATGAACGTGTTGAGATGTATCTATTGATGTATGCTCACGTTTTAAAAGGAAATGTATTTATCAAACGAAAAGTATTGTATTATAACTAGAACTCATTCAGTGTCACTGACTTTTGTATGCATAATAGTTGGCAGGTAATTGATGATGTTGAAGAGGTGAAGGCATGGACATGTAAGCTACTGGAGTAATTTAAGTCTGGCATTTATATTTTTGGAAAGGACATTCATATTTATACTATTTTTGAAATGTAAAGGAAACGACACGATGTTTTGATACAATTATAATATGAATGAAAGTACATATGTTTTCCGCTGCTAATGTTAATTTATAAATGTTTTATGATATGAGTGACTAACTGTGAGGCTTTCCGGGAACGGGGCCTTACAAAGTTGGATTATAAGTATTAGTATAATACTAATTACCAACTTGGTTGGTACATTGCAGTTGAACCTTGGTGTTCAAAAGTTGTACCCTCAATATATTCAACATATTAATTATATATTATATTACTAATTATAAAAACTCTCTCTCTCTCTCTCTCTCTCTTCTCTCTCTCTCTCTCTCTCTCTCTCTCTCTCTTCTCTCTCTCTCTCTCTCTCTCGTTGTACCTAAGATTTATTGGGTGTACTAATTTATTTTAAACAATTTTCTTACTTTTAACTCTAATTAACCCCTTTAATTTTTTACTTTCAACTTTGGTTTCCTATTCTTTTCATCTTTTATAAATTTTTCGTTTTACGTTTCGATTTAAAACTTTATGAGTTAACATTTGTAACGTGTAAGTGTGGCTCAAGGTTTTTATGGCTATTTTTTTCCCGTTTAACAGCCCCGTGTGGATCTTAGATCGAGTTAGCTATTGTTTGTAATGTTTTACGAATCACACGCGGGGTTTGACGTTCTTATGTCAACTTTCCATTCGCTTTTAATTTTCCCGTTTTTTTATTTTTAAATACGAGTTTTTTCGCTGTTGATGGTCACTGATGATAGTGTAAAATTGGTGTTACTTGACACGATTTTATGCCCTCCGTAACGCGAGGGGCTTAATACTAGTTTTTATATAAGAATTAATATTTCTGTAATTAAATAACAAAATTATGTAATAAATATAATTTTTTTCATGTAATGTCATTAAATATGTTAAATTCAAGTGACATGTCAACTTTGTAAATCTTAAATGTATTATGTTGCTATTTTCATCCAAAAACTCGTTAATTTAAAATTTTAAACTATGTATCATTAAAGGGGTAGTTATGTAGTTTTGTATTCAAAAACAAAATCATAACTAATGAGAACGTATTGTTATTAAAATTGTATTCACGTGTTATTATTTCATTCACGAAATCTACATTGAACATTTCATCTATGAACATTTCATCATGATTGAATCACGAGATTGCTTGCTTCATCGCTGAGAGAGAGATAGAGTTGGTTCCTGGTGGCGGTCGGGAACCCATTGCTTTTAGTTGCCATCACCCCTATATCATGATTCGATTTCACTCGATTATGATATGTACTTTTGGGATTTTTTTTGTGTTTTAAAGGGTAATTTAGTCAATTTACATGTTTAACATGTTAAATTAACGAAGTTAACATTTTTTGGATAATAGTGGCAACTTTTAAAACCTAGGGGAGATAGAATGAAAAAAATCTATTTTGAATGAAAATAACAAATGTGATCAAAGCATAGAGAGAAAAACTCTAATTCACTATTATTAGTATATTGTTTTTTAAGTATATTTTTTTACTAGAATTCTCATTAGATTGTTTATGAAAAATTATATTACTATATTTTAGTTTTGTTAAAAATTATATCTTTAAACTTTTGAAATGTATCTAAAAAGCTAAAAATGATATTTAATCTTAAAAGAAGTTTATTTTGATAATTGTGTTAAATACGTCAGGTTATTGTGTCTAATATATAAGATCATTGTTTTAAATATCAGTTCATTGTGTCAAATATGTTTCGTCATTATGTTTTGTGTTTTATATCATTTTGTTTTATTTTTGTAATTGTGTTTCTCATGATGTTATTTATCAATGTGTTTTTTAAAACTCATAATATTCAGAATAATATAATGATGAGCAAAAAACACAATAAACTAATTTATTATTGTTTTTTATATAATATATAAATTGTTGTTATCTTATTATTGTGTTTTACAATTAGATGAAAACAAGGATGTTATTTATCAATGTTATTTATCATTGTGTTTTACCATTTAAAAAAACACAATATTATTCAGGGAAACACAATAATTAACAAAAAGACTTAACGAACTGAATTAAATACATAATAAATAGCATAAATCATTTGAACTTAAAAAACGTAAAAAATTATCTTTTTATATAACAGTGTTCTACTTTTTAACAGATGAAATAACGCTCAATTTTAATGTGTATTTTTTTATAACAAATAATATTGTATATAAAAGTTATGAACGTTTAAAATTTTGGAGAAACTTGAAAAAAAGTCAACAAAAGTGGTCAATGCCTAAAATACTTATCTAACAAACTTTTTCCACATAATTTAATCTCAACCATTGATTAAAAGACTGATTGTTGAGATTACTAATACACTTTTAGATTTAAAATATTTTTTATTTGAACTGTTGCCAATATATCTAACTTTTTTTAAATTTTTAATCGTGATATAAAAGAAATACTTTTTGAATTCCTTTAAATTTTTTAAATGGAAATGCTTTTTGTTTCCTTTAAAGAAATAGTTCTTTTCAAAACATATCCAATAAAATTAAGAGCTAGAAACAAAAAAGCTTTCTAACTATAAAATTTTGGTAAACAAATTTTCCACCTACACTATTTTGGTTAATTATTTTTTCACCTACACTCGTTTAGAAAAAAAAAACAATAAGTGTGTAGTGTGTTAATTAAATGTGATTATTGTTTTTAAATGTTATAGTGGTTCAACGACTAGAAAGTGTGCAAAACAAGGCAAAAAATAGATGTGTCCCCATTGGTCGCGATCACACTCACATTGCCAACCTATCATCCCGCATCTTTGTGTGTGTGGGGGGGGGGGGGAGGGGGGTGTTTCCTGTGTGATGTAGTTAAGTAGACTATCAAACCTCCTCTATGCTTAGTCTTAATGGCACGAATACTTTATGAGGTTTTATTCCAATAATGTGTTTAGGGTTAAGTTTAAAAATCTACACATTTAGGTTAGGTAGTTTTTATTTTATAATATGTTCACATTTAATCATTAATTTTTATTAAAATTTTTATTAAGTTTAATAGATGACTATTTTACTTCTGTGAGAACCATTTATGTAATTACCTATATTCTTTTAATTATGTGGACTATTTTTTACTAAAAAGATAATAAAAAAAGGTAAAAATCCAAAGCCACCTCCTTTCCATCCCCTTACTTCCTCTTTCTATAGGTTCTTTCTTTATGGTTTACTGGCAAGACCTACCCCTACAAACCATCGCTCTAATCCCCCCCATCTCTCATCCCTTTTATCCAACCTTTTCGTTGATGAAAGTTGTTTGATCGATAAGGACTAGACTGATCAACAAGTTCCTGCAATCACACTTAACAGATGTAGAATCTATGTTAAGTGTTTATTAAAAAAATAAAAAATACAATGAAGTATGTAAATATAGAAATAAAACTCAATTAATTTCAAACTACAACCATTGATCTTTGTATTGTGGCATTTCACGTATACAAGCTCTAATTAGATACATAAAGTATGAAATAAACAAACAAAAACTTATGCAATACTGATATGCAGTAGAACTTTAGTAGATGTAGAGTTAAGATTGCTCAACTACTTATTAGCATTGATGTGTTGTTTTAATGCTGTAGATATATTGTTACTTAGTAGATGATATTAGTAAAAGATTGTTGATCAGTAGTTAAGCAGACTATTCGATAGATCTTGTACTTTAACAGGAACAAGCTTCTTTCAATAGATGAAAGGATCAACATACAATACTTTTTGGTAGTTGAGTTAATTCGCAAGTTTGAGTAGCTTCATCCTTGTATATCTTAACAAAATTTCCTTAGGATGATACTATCAAAACCTTTTATTGGAACAACTCAACCATTTTCTTGATTAAGGCTTCACTCATCTGACCCTTAACATTCCATGTTGGATTATGAAGAGGAACGTTAGCCATCTCTTATATTGTGTTGAGAAAGTCTAAATAGTCTGAATTCATTGACTCTGTTATTTCTAGCAACTACATAAGTTAAGGTATACATGTTGGTGTTGGGATCAATGCTCCAAGAGGTGATGGGATCATGGACATCCAGAGGAGTTACGTGTAAAACATTTTACTCATCTCCACTTTGTTTTTTAGATTCTACTTCTATCTATTCCCCAACAATTGATATTGATATATATTTCTTGGGCAATCATCTTGGGAATTTGATTAGAAAGAACATCCTTTCTAATTATAAAAATAACTGAGCTTCAGATCTTTAAGTTTATTAGCATCAAGTGTTCTTGAACCATTTCTTTGTTTAACATAGAAGCTCTCTAATTTTAGATCAAATTCTTGGTCAATTATCCCTATATGTAAATCTGCTGGAAGAGTATTCACATCCACCTTTGGAGAATCACTTTCATAAGACTCCGAATATGGTTTAGATTATCTCCCTTCTCAGGAGCTAAATTTGCTTTATTTGCTAAAGAAGGAGAAGATGTGCTTCTAGGTACATATAATTTAAATTTAATTAATCACTTTTTTAATATTTTAGGATTGAAGTAGTCGTGGTTGTTGATTTTGCAACTGTTTTGACGCGAACCTTTTCTTTTACAAAATTTACGACGATCTTTCGCAATCAATTGCACTCATTTTTCTTGTAGTTATTACGATCAAACAACTCCCTCCAAGAACAAGTAGGAAGATTAAGACTTTTGTTGTCTTGGCCAGGGGCGAAACTACACCCAGGGGTACGGGGTCAAGTGACCCATTGATTTTTGAGCTAGTAGGGGATTGTATAATACCGTAACTTCGAATGAACCCATAGTTTTTCAGGAGGTAAACCCATAGTACTATTAAGTTCTAAATATAACAAATTCTATGATTTTGGTTCACTGGTTTTCCTTGTTTGCGTGCGTGTCAAGATTTGTTGTAGGTCATCGGTTCGAGTCTTGCAATTGTTTTTAACACTCCTTTTAAATTTTAAAATTACCTTTATATCCTTACTTTTAATACACTTAAACCCTAACCCAAAACCTTTCTCCCCCATCGATCATCTCTCTATTCATGAAACTCAGCCCCCCATCGCTGCACCCTCTACTCCTCCAGAATCCAGCCTCTATCGATCCACTAGCCGGCGACCATCCATCGACCCTCTGAGCTCCGGGAACCCTTTAAGGTTAGTTTTCTAAATTTCTTGACTCTTGAGTTAATTTGTTTCTTTGTTTATTTTTATATTATGTTTAAATTAGAAGATTCAAACCCTAGATCTTGATTCTACAAATATGGTTGTTTTCTTTCTTGTTAATTAATTTGTTTTAGTGATTTTTGTACCTAGATTTTTTGTTTATTAGCTTATCAAAATTCATAAATTGTGTATGCTTTTGTGAAAAGTGGTTAATAAAAAGTCAAATGGTTGTTTTTTGGGTTTTTTTTCTTGAAAACTTTGATCAGAACTGTGATTCTAAATGAGAATTATTCGTCTATACTTTTCTATGTTTTTATTTGCTTTAATTCTTAGTTAATCTTTAGGTGTTTCTTATTGAAAAAGAACTTGATCATCATTTTATCAATTTTGTTAGAACCTGTTCATCATTTTATTGATTTTGTTAGCACTACTACACTACATATGCAAATGTTATATTTTACCACTTTACATTTTATTATTGGTTTTGGTTCTTAGCCAAGTGTGAATTTCTTTATTATTAATTGATGTGATTAGGGTTAGGTACTTAGATATGATGGGTGTAAAAATGATTATAAGATATTCACCTTTATTTGTTCCAAGTTTCAAAAGGTTTCTCATCCTCACCTATGGCTACGTCTAAAAGATGTGATTCTAACATATTTGCTTTAATTTGTTCAGTCTTTGATTATTATTAGAGATTTTGGTTGAAAATATAATGATTATAGTCATTAATTTTGGTTATTAATTCTAGTGGTATTAGTTGAAATTTGATCATATTTAGTGGTGTAATAATGATTTGAAAATTGGTTCAATCTATTCCGACCCGACCCGACCCGACCCGACCCAACCCGATTGGACGACCCTAAAAATTGAATGTCGTTTTGATAGAAATCTAATGACAAAAAAATAGTAAACCCCTGGTTCCGCCACTGATCTTGGTGTATCTGTTTGTCAATCGATACGCATGAGAACTAAACGTACCATCCATACGTCATTTTATAAGATCATTTAACAAAGCCACGCATGATCATGTTTTTGCATCCCTGAAGTTTAAAAACATCACTATGTCCTCTACTTTTTATTTTTCTCATCCATTTGCATCCTGAATACTAACATCGTTAGTATTTCTGTTAAAAGCTTTGGTAAAAAGACTAAACTATCCTTAAAATTCTAAAAAATAAAAAAAAAGCTTGTGGGACCCACCCACCCACTTATTTTTTTCACATATTAAAACTCTCTATCTCTAAACCCCACACAACCTCTCTCTCATCTCCCTTATCTCCATCACCACCACCACAAACCCCATCACCACCACCACAAACCCTATCACAACCACCAAAACCCTCCATCACCACCACCAAAACCTCCATCCCCACCACTATAGCCACCCACCATCATCTCCACGGCTCCACCACAACCTGACGTCACTACCACCACAGCCTGCCCACCACCACCACAAGTTCCCCATCACTAACATCACGACCTCCCCTCACCCTATCGCAACCTCCCTTACGCCGCCACCGCAGCCCACAACGCCGAAACTACAGCCCCAACGCCACACCACAACCACCATCGCCACCACCATAGCCCCTATTCGCCACCACCATAGCCCGATCGCCACTACCACAGCCTTTATTACAACCTCCACAAGGCTGAGGTCTAAAACACCTTATCGTGGAATGGTGATGAAATCTAGGGTTTATGTGTTTGAGATAGTGAGAGAGAGAGAGTGTGTGTGTGTGTTTGGTGGCGATGTTGTGGTGATGAGCAATTCCGGTGGTGGTGATGGCGGTTCAGATAGTGGTGATGACGGTTCCAATGGTGGTGATGACGGTTCCAATGGTGGTGATGGTTGACTGTGGTAGTGGTGGTGATGGAGAGATGAGAGAGATATGTGTGTGTATTTGTGTTTGGTGGGGGGTGTTTGGTGAGATGAAAATGAAGAATCTTTTTTATTTTTTAAATAAGTAAATTACTCTTTGCATCCCTGACTTTTCCCAAAACTAACTAGTTGAATCCTTAAAGTTTAAAAACATCATTATGTACCCTGACTTTTTATTTTTTTTCATTTATTTGAATCCCGAAGGCTGACGGCGCCAGCCTTGTCTGTTACCTTCCACCCACTTTTTCTCTCTATTAAGGGTATTTTTGTCTTTCTCCATATTTACCCACATAATAATTCTAAAAACAACAACCCTAAACCCCCATTTCATCTTCTTCTCTCTCTGTCTTTCCTCTTTCACCTACTTCATCTCACACTCTTTCTAGATAAAGAAGAAACATGATGTGGTGTTTATGGTAGTCAGGTGGTAGTAATATTCGGTTGTGATGATGGTGTTGGGGCTGTGGTGGTGGTGATGGGGGGTTGTGGTGGTGGCAAGAGGCTGTGGTGGTGTTGATGGGGGATGTGACGGTCTCAATAGGGTTGTGGTGGTGGCGATTGTCGGTTGTGGTGGTGTCATTTGGGTAGTGGAAATGGCATTTGTGTAGTGGTGATGTCGATAGGGGCTGTGGTGGTGGTGTTTGTCGGTTCTGGTGGTGGCGTTGGGACTGTGGTAGTGGCGATGGGGGGCTGCGGTGGCGAGGGGCTGTGGTGCTGTCGATGGGGGCTGTGGTGGTGTCAATGGGGCTGTGGTGGTGGCGATTGTCGGTTGTGGTGGTGGTGGCGATAGGGGCAATGGTGATGTCGATGGGGGTTGTGGTGGTGTCGATAGGGCTGTGGTGGTGGCTATGGGGATGTGGTTCGGCGACAGGGGGGCTGCGGTGGCGACGACGGGGTTGCCTTGGCGGCGTCAGGGCTGCGGTGGCGGCGATAGGAGGTTGTGGTGGGAGATATCGGTGGGGATGGAGATTAGGGAGGAGATAGAGAAAAAAATTGTGTGTGTGTGCGAAATGGTAAAGTAAAGTTTTTGTAGATAAATTGAATTTGTAAAAAGATGGAGGTGGGTGGGTGGTGGATTTTTTTTTTTTTTTATTTTTAGGGGTAATTTAGTCTTTTCACTGTCTATTTAACAATAAAAACCAACGGCGTTAGCCTTAGGGATTCAAATATATGAAAAAATAAAAAGTCGGGGGAAATAATGATGTTTTTAAACTTTAAGGATTCAACTAATTATTTTTTGGAAATGTCAGAGATGCAAATAGTAATTTACTCTTTTTAAAATTTGAAGAGTAGTTTAGTCTTTTAAAAAAAAATCTAACAGAAAAACTAATGGCATTAGCATTCAGAATTTAAATGGATGAAAAAATAAAAAGTCAGGGGAGATAGTGACGTTTTTAAACTTTAGGGATGCAACTAGTTATTTTTATGAAAAATTAGGGATGCAAATAGTAATTTACTCTATAATTAATCTATACTATAATTAAGTTTAAATAACAATCTATTTACGATGGATGATAAGTTTTGGTAGATGCAGAAATAATATTATTTATCAATATTTGGTCACATGGAAGACTGCTATACTCTCACTTTAATTACTCGAATATAATCACTATATTCCAAATAGATGATCCGCAGTGACAGGCATTCAGATCGATCTCACAATTATTATTATAAACTTACATAACATATAATATAACATATAAAGGGTACTGGTCGATGCTTTCGTTCGGTCGATATATATCTCTGTTACCTGCATTGCCACCGCCAATATTAATCTACTACGCTTGTTCATAATGAATTTCGCATATTTAATATATCCGGATTGTTCTCGGTGTCTATTTCCTTTAAAAAATATCTTGCTTTTATCTAATGTTTACGACTAGAAATTAAGCATGTGTGATGTGGGCTTTTATGAACTTCGTTAGGCGCGTTACGGCCCTAACATTACCATGGATAAAGTACATAAGAGATATTATGAAGTTGCGGCGGTTCAACATAGATAGAAAAAAGATATCATGGCACGCACGTCACGAAAGAAAAACGTTTGAGGTTGTGGCAATTCAGTATGGGTAGAAATGAGTATTACTTCTAGAACATGTGATATAAACATGATGTAACATTGAAATGACAAAAGCAAATTAGAGAAAAAGAAAATTTAGAAAATATGAAAAACTAAATGAAATAAAAATTATAAAAAAAATCAAGAAACATAAAACGGATCCACGGTACAAAACCCAAGCTCCTACTACCACTCACTTTAGCCCAAACTTCTACAAACAACATATTTAAATATACCAAAAGTCAGGGCTTCTCATTGGCCACCGACTTTTGTGTTTAAGGTAAAGAATGATACATCTATACATGAGTGTAAATATGTATGGATTTATGGATATATATATATATATATATATATATATATATATATATATATATATATATATATATATATATATAGGGGATGGTTCCTGAAAAACCAATAGTTATGTGAAAACCAAAGAAAATCATGGAAACTAATAGTTATGTGTTATAAGGTTATTTAAGTTTTCGTTACATATATGTTGAACATAAATACGAGAATGAAGAGTCTTAGGTATACGTAACACTATATAGAATGAAAAATGGTTACGTATACGTAACCTATATGTGATATATATGTAAAACCATGCTACGGTTTTTCATTTGATCCATACCCTTA
>CM046432.1:16978649-17008649 GCA_025506505.1 Flaveria sonorensis
ACGAACAAGGAAATCCGTTCGATAAGTGTTCGTGAACAGTTCATGAACAAGCTTATTTCTTAATGAACGAACACGAAAAAAGCCTTGTTCGTGTTCATTTGGTTCGTTTGCAGCCCTAAACCCAACCATAACAATAATATAAAATAGTAAGGTTTACATCAAACACTTATGCATTAAATAAACCAATAATTATCATCATCAACACGATCACCACCAACATGGAATAAACACAAAATTAATCAGACGTTGCATTCATACATGCCAGATTACGAGTTTTATCTACATCAACCCAATATCAAAACTAGAAAGAAACTAAAAGCCAAAGGAGTCTCAGATGATCCAAGCCTCACCATCACAAACCAAAAACCTTGCAGGACCGTTAAAGGGTACTTAAGCTTGCACTTAGTTAACACACTTAGGAGGATCTTAAGATCACTTAACAATTCAAATAGGGAACTGTGAACCTTTACTGAAGATACAAGATAAACACAAGTAAAACAAGAACAAGAGCACAAGATAAAGTTTTCAAGGAAGTTGTATATTGCTTCTCTAGTTCTATTACAAGTGTTGTACAAGTATGTTTTAAACACAAGAACCAGAGACTACTTATACTACATCCTACAACCGTCAATATGCAAAAAGACAGTTGGAAGTGACTAATCTAGACAACAAGATTAGCCTAAAGTCAAAAGGCAGATTGCCTTTTGACTAGTGACTATGACAAGCCAAAGCTCACTGACTTTCCTATTACAAAAAGCCAAGAAGGAACAAAAACAGAAACTTGCAGGCGAAGACCTTATCTACTTTATCATAAAGTATGGAAGTTTCACCAACTAGTGATAGCAGGTGAACTACCAGAGCATGCAGCGGAGAGTAGGTTACTTTATGATAAAGTTGATGGAAAAGGTATCTTTTCTCTCTCTTCAGAGGAAAATCAGTCTTGTCTTTAAACAGCTTGGGAAGACTTTGTCTTGCGAGCTTCGGAAGACTTCATCTTTTACCTTCGAAAGAGTTGAGTCTTTGGCTTTGGAAGACTTTATACTTGGAATATTTTCCAAGTTCAGTGTAAAGCTTCAGCAGCAGTTTCTTCTGAACTTTGGCTTCAGAAGATTTTACACTTAGCATTTTTCTTGAGTGTGTAAAACTTCCGAAGCTAGTTCACCTTTTTTCTAAAGTGCATGTTGGAAGACTTGGTTGTTTTTGTATATTTTGGTTGCATCAGCCTCTTAACTTCAGAGGTTCCTACAAACTCCCCCTAGGCTGATGCTACCAAAACAGAGAGGTTCTTCAGACTGGGATAGTCCATATGAGGATCTTCAGAATTCGTTTCTTCATCAGTAGATCTGGATTCTTCAGACTCATGAAGTACCTTCTCATGTCATAGAGATCATGCAGAGGGAGTTCAAGCATGTCACTTGTGAAGTAGACATGTTGTTCTCCCTGATCTCTAGTGACATACCATCTGTCTGGATCTTCAGCAAAAGTCCAGGACAGAATTTGTCTTCAAACAGAGAGAGGCTCTACTATGATAGGAGTTGGTTGAGAGTCCTCTTCATGCACTTCCTCAGGATGTTCTGACTCATCCTGAGGTTGGGAGGAGGATGCCTTTCTTCTTTTCTTCTTTGAAGATGATCTTCTTTTGGCCATCCTCTTTTTCCTCCCTGATGATTTTAACTGAGAGGGTTGGTCTTCAGTACCAGGTTCTTTAGTGGATTCCCTCTCAGTTGGGATCTCCTCTCTCCCAGTTTCAGAAGGAGAGGGAGGAGAACCCTGCTGTGGGTTAGAAGATGAAGTTGGCTGTTGTGCAGCTTCAGGTGCAGGTGGTGTTGTCTCTGTAGGTTCCACCTTTACCTCAACTTCAGGTTGAGATTGACTTGATGATGAATGAAGGTCCACAAGCTCTCCCCTTTTTATCTTCTGCTTGATCACCCTTATGTGTCATCCATTATGGATAGAGACATAGGACCAAGCCTCCTTCCAGAGAACCCATACAGCTTCAAGAAGCTCATCATCCTCTGCCTATCTGCAGACTTTTTCTGACTTTTTTGGATGATGGCTCTTGATTTTGTAGCTTCTTCCCTTTGCCTCTTCTTTGCAGCTTGCCTTTCTTTCTTGGCTTGCTCTTCCAGCTGCTTATTGTATTCGTATAATATATAATCATAAGGCAAGGGAAGGAGTGCAGGTGCCTGATAGAGACTTGTGGCACTCAGGTAGTTGATCATTTTTAATCTTTCTTCTTCATCAACTACCTGAGTCTTGTAAAGCCTTGTAAAGCCAGGAATATTCTTGTAAAGCCTTTTTCTCCTCATTTCTTCCTTGTGTTTGAGGGTCAAGGCTGCATCCTCTGCTTCCTTCCTCTCCTTTGACAATTCAATGTTAGCGAGTTCATTTAACTCCTCTAAGGGGAGAGAGATGAGTTCATCTATGTTGTAGTTCCTGGTCCCCAGATAGTTGAGTTTGGTTGCCCTTAATTCATCTTCTTGAGTGTTTGGTACAGGGGCAGTCAGAATTACAGTTTGCATGAATCCTGGGGAACCACTTGAACTCTCTCCCCTCAGCTTCCTCTTCCTCTCTCTCTTTTCTTCTTCAATCTCTTCAGGAGTCATCTTCCTTTTGCCTTTGTCAATTGCAGATCTTGATGACTCAGTCTGAGGAGAGCTTTGGCCTTCATTGCTTGATTCAGCAGTCAAGCTCTGGCCAGAGATTGGTTGTGAAGCACCATCACCAGCTGGTGCCTCACTAAGGGTATGGGGTGATGGAGGAGATCTTGTCTCAAGGTTCACAGTCTCAGCGTCTGGGCTTTCAGTCAAGGCTTTCCCTTCAAAGCTAATCTTGGGGTCTACCTCAACATCCAATTGACCAAAGGCTTCAACTGCTAGCCTTTGTCTATATAATGAGTTCTCCTTTTGAATTCTGCCAGCACCCAGTCTTGAATTTGATTGGCTAATCTGACAGCTTGTCTGTTATTGCTTGGGTTGACAAGTGCCAGATCTACCAAGTTTATACTCTCATAGAAACTCAGGGTGGAGATGTTGAAAATTTCTTGTTGACCCTGAGCTCTAGAGATCACAAGAGCTTTCCTATCATTATCATACCCCCAACCCCAAATTGGGTTCTCAGATGGGGCAGACATTGCTCTTGGTACTCCCTCCTCAAATAGTTGTTGAATGAGCAGTTCCAGATCACTGTCTAGAGGAGGTTGCTGAGCATGGACAACTGCAAGATAGGATGGTGAGTCCTGTATGTCCATACTTGAGGAAGAACTCCCAGGTTCTGTGGCTGTCAGAACTTCCTCCCCCTTTTTGGTAGCATCACCCTCATGCATAGGTGAGCTGGGGAAGTGATCCATAACATCCACAGGTTCTTATGGACCTGGATGAGTTTGTCCTATAGGTCTCTCAGCTAACTGGCCCTTGAGATCGATGATCTCAAGTTGCTGGTCATGGACCCTCCTTTGCAAGATAGTCACCTGTGATTCAAGGTGAGCTATCTGTGAAACCAGTTGGGTGCAGATGTCTTCGAGTTGGTGCACCCTGAGTTTCAGACTCCCCTCATCTTCAGTTGAAGAATCATTGGGGGATGAAGGAGGTGAACCGAGGTCTGCTCCTTCACCACCAGCATGGGGTTCTTGGCTGCTGGATTTTCCCTGCCCAATGACAGTGTTAAGAGGCTGGGTTGCTGTGGTTGAGGACTTAAGGATGTAATCACTGGCAATAGTGAGAGCCTCTTCCATATGGATCTCCTGGACAATCACAGAAAGATCCACCTCATTTTAGGGTGTCTGATGTGGGCTAGACATGGGTGAAGCAAGAGTACTCATCTCCCCTTGAGTGTGGGTAGAGAGGGGAGAGTCATGATACTCACTGAAACCCAAATCTTCATCAAAATAGAAGGCAAGGCTGGGAATGGGTTGGTTGAGATCAAGAGGCTGGGGATGGTAGCTTTCCCCTGAAGGTTGATCACTAGAGTGTTGAGACTCAGAGTGATGGCTTAAGGCTGTTTGTGGAGTGTGAGCTCATCAGGCTGAGCATGAGGAACCTCAGCACTGATTGTTTGAAAAATGGGAGTGGTTTGCTCCTCAGGGGAAGTGGGAGCTCGAGTGTCCACTTCCTCCAGTGTGAGTTGTGATATGGGGGCCTGCACATGCTCAATAGCAAGTGCAGGGGTTTGTTTGGATTTTCTAGTGTAGGTGAGGGTAATTGTTGGCCTTAATGGTGGTTGAGAAGTAGAGGGTGTTGGTTCATCACTAGATGGTGCAGCTAGGATGTCACCCTAAGCAATGAGCTCAAACATTTTTAGGACAAGGGCTGTTTCTACCCCAGAGAACCCAACAGTTGGCTTTTTCAATATCTTGAAAATGTCGGGTCTCATGTGTGCAAGTTTAAGAACATTACATGTTCCCCTCAACTGTGGTCCCAATTCATAGTTGAGAATGTGTTGAACATACCGGGGGGAACATGTAATATTCTAAGGAATCCAAATTCGCTAGTAAATTTGTAAATACAAACTGAGAGTACCTGAATTTGACCCCTTGAACCATCCCATGGACAATGAAGGAGAGGTCTTCTGGAATCTGGTCCCATCCTCCATGTTTGTTGGATAAGCTGTGAATGACGACATGGAGGAGGTATTTCCATTGGAATGAGACCTTCCCCTTCCTGAAGGTCTTAACTGAAAAGTCATCTTCATATCCCATCTGCTCAAAGGATTGGTTGACAGCAGTTTTTGGGAAAGACAGTTCACCTGCTTCATCATCCAGCTGAAGATGGGTGTTGATAATGGCTGGAGTGATGAAAACCATCCTCCCCTGCACTGTGGCAGACAGTGCCTTCTCCCCGTCCATGGTGACCTCTTGACAGGTCCGCCAGAACTCAAGCAACTGATCCTCATAGAGAGGAGGATCGATTGTAAGGGAGGTGAAGTAGTGAGACAAAGAAAGATACCTACACACGTCTGAGAAGCTTGGATCCTTCTCAGAGTTTAACAGAGCAACTTGATTGTGTTGCCTGTGTAGGTGCATGGTGAAATCAGGGTCGTTACGACGATCAAGATTGGCCATTTGAAGAAGCTTGGTAGTGAAAGAAAGAAGAAGAAGATGAAATTTGGGGGTAATTTTAGGTTAAGGAACAATGAGAGAAGTGAGATGAAATAGAACCTTTTGGAAAGATATACTCTGGATTTGAGACAAAGTTATGACAAAAAGATAAACTTTGAAATCCGCAAGTGGGTCCTACTTCTGAAAAAGGCGCCCAAAAAGTTAGTTTTCTTGGAAGTAAAAAAAAGCTTCCGAAGACAATTTTGGTTTCGGAAGCTGTGCAATCAAAGCTTCCGAAAGCAATTTTGCTTCGGAAGATATTTCAAAGAGTTTTGAAAATTTTGGCTTCGGAAGAAATAAATGAGTCTTCCGAGACTAAATTGCTTTCGGAAGAAATTTGTTCCTAAAAAGCATTCAAGTACTTATACCAAAATTTAAGCTTGAAGATACTTCAAGAATTTCTTCCGAAGGTAAATCTCAGATAAGCTGTTTAAACGATTTAGACATAAATTTCTTCCGAAGGAAACTTTTGCTTCTTCGAAGGTAAATTTTCATCATTCTAAGAGATATCATTCTAAAAGTTTGTTTTTCTTCCAAAGAGAACTGGGCTTATGAAGTGATCTAATAGACAACCTAGGACACACAGTTTTAAGAAATAATATTGATTAAGTTATTAAGAAAAATTACTCAAAGTTAATCATCCCAATAGCTGATACAAGATATTTAAATCTTTGTTCATCAAAAGCTTTTGTGAACAGATCGGCATATTGTTCATTTGAGTTAACTTTGATTAGTTTTATCAATCCTTTTTTCAAAATTATCCCTAATCAGATGATACCTGATGTTGATGTGTTTGGTCCTTGAATGCTGCACAGGATTTTCTGTAATAGAGATGGCACTGTTGTTGTCTATGTGGATGGGAGTCTCTTTGAAATTGAACCCATAGTCTAGCATCTGATTCTGAATACAAAGCACTTGAGCACAGCAGCTGGCAGCAGCAATGTATTCAGCTTCAGCAGTTGATGCAGACACACAGGATTGCTTCTTGCATTGCCAAGAGACTATCCTTCCACCCAGAAACTGACACCCCCAGATGTGGACTTTGCAGTCATGTTGCAGCCACCATAATCACTATCTGTATAGGCATACAGATTGAAGTCTGAATTCTTTGGATACCAAAGGCCTAGATTTGGAGCACCTTTGAGATATCTAAGGATCCTTTTGACAGTGATTAGGTGTGACATCTTGGGGTTGGCTTGATATCTTGCACATATGCATGTGGCAAACATGATATCAGGCCTGCTAGCAGTAAGATAATAAGTGACCCAATCATAGCCCTGTAGAGATGTTCATCAACACACTCCCCCTCAAGATCAGGACCAAGGGAGTGGTTTCTGGCTATGGGTGTCTTTGCAACCTTACAGTCAGTCATCTTGAATCTTGTAAGTATGTCCTGTACATACTTTGACTGACTGATGAAGATGCCATCTTCAACCTGCTTCACTTGAATTCCTAGAAAGAAATTGAGTTCCCCCATGGCACTCATTTCAAATCTATTCTTCATCAGCATCTCAAAGTCTTTGCAGAGCTTTGGATTAGTTGAACCAAAGATGATGTCATCCACATATATCTGAACTAGCAATGTGTCATTTCCTGTTTCTTTGATGAAGAGAGTCCCATCAATAGTACCTCTTTTGTATCCATGTTGACAGAGGTATGTTGATAGTGTCTCATACCACTTTCTTGGAGCTTGATGCAGTCCATAAAGGGCTTTATCAAGCTTGCAGACATAATCAGGATGATCTGGGTCTGCAAAGCCAGGTGGTTGTTTAATATAAACTTCTTCATCAATCACCCCATAGAGAAAAGCACACTTCACATCAAGCTGGTAGACCTTGAAATCCTTGGATGCAGCATAAGCCAGAAATATTCTTACAGCTTCAAGTCTTGCAACTGGAGCAAAGACATCAGTGTAATCAATTCCTTCTTCTTGAGTGTATCCTTGGACAACCAGTCTAGCCTTGTTCTTGATGATGATCCCTCTATCATCTTTCTTGTTCCTGAATACCCATTTGGTTCCTATGACACTCTTCCCTTGAGGAAGAGGACATAAGTTCCAAACCTTCTGTCTTTGATTTGAAGCAGCTCATCTTGCATAGCTTCAATCCAGCTTCCATCCTTCAAAGCCTCATCAACCTTCTTTGGCTCTATCTGGGATAAGAAACAAGAATGTAGACAAACATGGCTGTCATGAGCTTGTCCTCTTGTTCTTACCCCTGAGTCAACATTTCCAATGATGTTTGTGGTGGGATGTGACTTGTGGATCCGAAGTTGAGGGATCACAGCAAGTTGGTTAGACAGATCTAAATTTGAGAAATTCTGATCTGGCAATCACCACCTCCAGTTCCTCCTCCTGCATTGAAGTTCCTTCTCCTGAATTCTGAGCCTCTGAGCTGGAATTTGAAGGCAATTCATTTAAATCAGCAGTATTTGTCATGCAAGTGCTGATGGGAGCTTTAGTTGTAGTGTTATTCACCACAGGAGCTGAAGTAGTCTTCTTGTTTGGTCTTCTCAGCTTAAATCTTGGATCAGGATCTTCTATTGACTTGTTATCTGTAGATCCTGAAACATTCTCATAAGATTTGTTAAAATAGTTTGTAGCTAAGTCAAGATCAAACAGCCAATCCGGACCAGAACCTTTTACACAGGGTGTGTGTTCATTGAAAGTCACATTGGCTGACTCCTCAATGATTCTAGTTCTGAGATTGTATACTCTATAAGCCTTAGCTTGAGAAGAGTACCCAACAAAGTGTCCATCATCTGATTTCTCAGCAAACTTGGCTATTTGATCTTTGGTATTCAAGATGGTGCAGGGACATCCAAATGTTCTGAGAAAACCAATGAATGGTCTTCTTTTGTGCCACAGTTCATAAGGAGTCTTACCATGTGTCTTAACTACCAAAACTCTATTTTGCACATAGCAGGCTGTGTTGACAGCCTATGCCCAGAAGGTGATGGGCAGCTTAGAGTCAGACAACATGGTTCTTGCAGCTTCAATAAGTGTCCTGTTTCTCCTCTCAGCAACACCATTTTGCTGAGTCCTGGGAGCACTGTATTGTCTTGAAATACCCTTTTCATCACAAAATGTATCAAGGATTTGGTTTTTGAATTCGGTTCCTTGATCACATCTTATGATTTTGACCTTGTGATCAGATTGATTCTCAATTTTCAGAATGAAATTCTTTAAGATTTCAGGAGTTTCATCCTTAGTTCTAAGGAAAAACACCCAAGTAAATCTTGTGAAGTCATCTGTGATCACCAAACAGTATGAGGTCCTTCCTAAACTCATTACACTGGTGGGGCCAAACAGATCCATATGTAACAAGTGTAGGGGAGTAGTGATAGAGTTCATTTCCTTTGGCTTGTGAGACACTTTGTGTTGCTTCCCCTTCAGGCATGCAACACAGTGGTCATCACTTGTAAACTCTTTCTTTGGCATTCCAGTTACCAAATCATTCTTAATTAGTTTATTCATGTTCTTAAAGTTTACATGGCACATTCTTTTATGCCAAAGGAAAGACTCATCACTATTTGCTTTAGATAGAAAGCAAGAAATCTCTCCAGAGGGAGATGTTTCTGCAAGTCCATCTTGTACATGTTCCCTTTCCTGGGGGCTCTGAGCAAAATATGCTCTTGAGGAATGTCGACCCCGGGCTTGAGAACAATGCACTCATGCTCAGTAAAGAGCATGTGATGTTTTTGTCACAAAATTGGGACACACTCAAAAGATTGTATCCAAGCTCCTTGACAAAGTTTACCTTCTTAATGCTGAGCTTACCATTTGAGACCATGCCCCTACCAGTAATGTAACCTCCTACATCTCCTCCAAAAGCAACTGGTCCACACATTTCTGTTTGCCTTTGGCTGTCCCTGCACAAAAGAGATGATTTAGTTACATTTGGAAACCCAAGCCTCATTGGTCTTGGGCTTATAAAGTTCAGATGAAAGCAATGAAATAGTAAATGATCCTATGTTCAGGCTTTGAGGATCATTTGCTATTGCTGAAGAGGAGCTTTTAGTCTCAAGGTCTTCCTTTATCTTCCACACCACCTTTGGAAGATTGGGCTTGACCTTCACTATTTCGGAAGCTTTTGTAGCTTCGGAAGCTTTGGAGATGGATCCTTCAGAAGCTCTTGCTTTCACTGCAGCAAGCTTTAGTGCTTCAGAAGCATTCCTTTCTTCCGAGACCAACTTTTCTTCTGAAGGCAATTTCCTACTTGCCTTCTTCTTCATTTTGGAGCTTCCGAAGGAAGCAGATTTTCCTTCCGAAGCTGTTTGTTTCTTCTTTTTCTCAGAAGTTTTCTTCTTGATCATATGGATAGTACTCTTGGGATTGTATTGACAATCCTTAGCCAGATGTGAAGTACTACCACACATAACATAATCCAATTCTTTCCTTCTGAGAGTCTTCTTTCCCAAAGAAGACTGAGCTTGAGCACTTTCCTCTTCTTTCTCCACCTTTTCAGATGATGCAGCGGGCTTCTTAGGGTGAAGCTTGCTCTTTGAAATGGATGGTTCAGGCTATGTAGCAGTGACACATAGCTGATCAGTCTTCTTGTTGTTGCTGGAGTGAGTTGAAGCTAAAGTAGAACTCTTGGTACTAGAATTCTTGACAGGATCTTCAGCTTTCATCACCTTGAACCCTGCAGAGATAAATACTTGTTTCTGTTTGGGATCAAAGGTGGTCTTGATCTCTTGAGCTTTTCTGGATCTTCTCTTTGCTCTTTTGATCAAGTTCTTTCTCTTGGTTTTGCTCAAACCAGCTTCTTTTTCCTCCTTAGGAGCATGGTGACCCTTTTTGGATTGACTCTCTTTACTCATCACAGAGTCATCCCTCACCTTCTCCTCTTCATCCTCTTCATCACTTGGGTCTATGGATGGCAGCTCATCTTGACCAGTTCCACACCTAGGAGATCTGATTGATAGTAGAGTGTGTGGAGGAGCTATCTCACTAGATCCCAGTCCCTGCTTATTCTGATAACACACTTTTGCATGCAGAGATGAGGATATCATGTTCTTGAAGGTCTCTTCTTCAAGAACACATTTTTCTGCCCTGGCTTTGCTGATCACAAGCTCAGCCTGGCATTCAGTCAACTTGGTAATGAGATCCTTAATTTGAGTCCTGTAGTTTGTCTGCTCATGTTTAAGAGTTGAAACTGTTTTCTCTAGATCTTCTATCTTAAGTTTATAGTCATTTTCAGCTCTTTTAAAATCAGCTTTTAAAATATTTAAAGACTCAATATCAGATCTCATTTCCAAGTTATAGGACCTGTATCTATATACTTTAGCAATACATTCAGGAGAACAAAGATGTTCAAGTACCTTGGCTTCATCATGATTAGCCATGAGTGCTTGGTTTGGAGATACAACTTCTGCTTGAAAGCTCCAGTCAAAGCCTCCTTCTTCAACAGCCACTGCAGCTTGCTGCCTTGGCTTCTTATTCTGGTTCCCTCCTTCAGTGTAGTTTGGCCTGGATGAAGCTTGGCCACCATTTGACTTAGGTGCCTTGCATTCTCTAACAAAGTGTCCTATCTGGTTACAGTTGTAACACTTGACTTTGTTCTTGTCCAGTCCAAACTTGCCACTGGCAGCATTGCTAGGAAACCTTCTTCCAGTCCTCTTGTAGAACTTATGGGCTCTGTGAGTGAGAAGACCATTTGCTGGACTATCTCCATGTACTCCAGATCATCTGGATGGATACAGTCCAGGTCTTCAAGAGTGAAAAGAAAGTTGCCTGTACTTTCATCAATGGAGACAAAAGCTTGAGAAGAACTTGTCTCTTGGAAGGGTCTTCCTTGGATGTAGCTCTCTCTGGGTGTCTCTGGGAAGGTGATGAAAGGACCCTTTTGTGAGTTTTCAGGGTAGCAGATGAGATGATGATGTGGTTCTCTGCTACCCCTTTCAACCACATGAAGGGCTGAACTCTGGTGAGTGTTGGAGTTACCAGATGAATTTTGCATGTTCATCTCCATCTGGTATCCACTGAGTATCCCATACAACTCAGTGAGAGTAAGGGTCTTGAGGTTTTCAGTCCTCTTAATGACCACACAGTAGTGTGTCCATTGTCTTGGAAGAGAGGACATGAACTTCCTAACAATATCCCTGTTTCAATAGTTACCCCAACATCAGCCAGAGTATCCACAATCTCAACATACCTGAAGTATTGTTGAGTCATGGTTTCACCTGTCTTGAAGGTGAAATTTTCAAACTGCTGCTTCAGGAGATCCTTCTTGTTCTCCTTGGCTTCATTTGAACCCTCATACATCAGTTTCAGTGCATCCCATAGCTGTTTAGCGGTCTTGCACTTCTTGAAACCTCTGTAGATGGAGTTTGGAAGAGCAGTTTGGAGAGCTGTCATGGCTTTCTGATCAACATCAATTCTTTTCCAGTCTTCATCAGAAAAGTCAGCCCTCTCCTTTGGTATCATGCCACCACCAGCAGCAGCTGAAGAGGTGCATGGTACATGAGGTCCATTGACAACAGACTCCCACATCCTGGAATCTTGAGACTTGATAAAGCCTTCCATTCTTTGACACCAAGTGTCAAAATCCTCAGGAGTGATCAGTGGGGACTTTGTCATGGTTCCAGTTTCCATATCAGCTTTGGAGATAGCTGCCATTTGAAGAGTTAAGTGATGTGTGTAACTAAGAGGATTTGAAGATGGTGAGATCTTACAATCAAGAGCCTGGAATGCTCTGATACCAAATGCAGGACCGTTAAAGGGTACTAAGCTTGCACTTAGTTAACACACTTAGGAGGATCTTAAGATCACTTAACAATTCAAATAGGGAACTATGAACCTTTAGTGAAGATACAAGATAAACACAAGTAAAACAAGAACAAGAGCACAAGATAAAGTTTTCAAGGAAGTTGTATATTGCTTCTCTAGTTCTATTACAAGTGTTGTACAAGTATGTTTTAAATACAAGAACCGGAGACTACTTATACTACATCCTACAACCGTCAATATGCAAAAAGACAGTTGGAAGTGACTAATCTAGACAACAAGATCAGCCTAAAGTCAAAAGGCAGATTGCCTTTTGACTAATGACTATGACAAGCCATAGCTCACTGACTTTCCTATTATAAAAAGCCAAGAAGGAACAAAAACAGAAACTTGCAGGCGAAGACCTTATCTACTTTATCATAAAGTATGGAAGTTTCTCCAACTAGTGATAGCAGGTGAACTACCAGAGCATGCAGCGGAGAGTAGGTTACTTTATAATAAAGTTGATGGAAAAGGTATCTTTTCTCTCTTTTCAGAGGAAAATCAGTCTTGTCTTTAAACAGCTTCGGAAGACTTTGTCTTGAGAGCTTCGGAAGATTTCATCTTTTACCTTTCGGAAGAGTTGAGTCTTTGGCTTCGAAAGACTTTATACTTGGAATATTTTTCAAGTTCAGTGTAAAGCTTCCGCAGCAGTTTCTTCTGAACTTTGGCTTCGGAAGATTTTACACTTAGTATTTTTCTTGAGTGTGTAAAACTTTCGAAGCTAGTTCACCTTTGTTACAAAGTGCATGTGGGAAGACTTGGTTGTTTTGATATCTTTTGGTTGCATCAGCCTCTTAACTTCAGAGGTTCCTACAAACCTTCACCATCATCAAGAAGTAAACAACAGAAAAGGAATTTAGGGCACCAAGCTAACACTAGAAAGAACCCAAAACAACGAAACAATTTAGGGAAAGACTAAACATCATCGCAATTAGTGTTATTCGATAATCGGCCAGAGTCAACAACATAACCATGACTGACAAAAAAAAAATACCAAAAGTCAAGACATAGAGGTGTAAAGAAAGAAGTAAATAAAAGGAAGAGATGTGTTGATTGATAATCATAGTGGCCGGAGTGTCAAGACGCCAGCAACGACAAGCAGTAGCTTTTTCTCTCTACATGTCCAACTTCACTTTCTCTCTCTACATAGGTGCGAAACAGAGGGGCATAAAAAGTGATTCAAACGGAAGCAACGGGCGGGCAAAAAGTAAGCACCATCTAATCCAGATAACACGGGCAATAACACCCACCATTGTGACACCGTACGTAAATCTCACATCAGTCATGGACATGAGAGATGCTGGGTTCATAAGTAATATCCGACCTCTAATATCACCAACATGTTTTGGGTGTACTGGTTGTGGATACGAGGAGAACTCTACAGTTAAGCGTGCTCAGGTGGCAGCAATCTAGAGATGTGTGTCCTTTGTGGGAAGTTTTAATCAGGCCAACCAAAAGCAAATTCGTGGCTTCTTTTGGGCAAAACGGACAGTATTAGCGGTATGGGGACCGGATGTTACATACTGGTATCAGAGCCAGTCCTATGTCGTTTGGGATGGTGGGGCAAACATTATCGAGGATGATGAGTCATTGGGCTCATCGAGGATGATGAGTCCTAAATGGGGGGCGGGTGATTGTGACACCCTATATAAATCCTACATCGGCTGCAGACAGCAGAGGTGTAAGGAATACAATTAAAGACTGATGCAACCAAAGAACAACCAAAGAGCTCTAATCATGCACATGTGAAGTACAAGAAAGTTACTTTGGAAGATTTGTTATAACTCTTTAACTTATGCTAAGTATCAAATCTTCTGAAGCCAAAAGATCTGCAGGATCGGTGTTGGTTTCACAACACAAGTTTATCTCACAAACTCACTTAATCTCACTCGGTTTGATGAAGCAGAATCTCTAACTAAGTTCACAAGTAATATAATAAGTTAATGAAAACAAATGAACACAAGAGTAGTTTTTCAAGATACTTGTATATATTACTTCTCAACTCAGTATTACATGACTCTTACAAATATGGTTACAAAGTTACAATGAGAAACTATATATACTACTATCTACAGCCGATTATACTTAGATAAGCAGCTAAAATCTATAACTAGACAAATACTACATTGCTAGAAGTAAAGTATCTAAGATAAAATACTATCCTAGATTAGGTAGTCATGACTGGTCCATAATTTACCTTTTGGTCACCAACTAAAAGTGGTAACTGTACTAACTGATAATGGGTGAACAGTAGATAAAAGTATGGTCAACTACATGAGCGTGGGAAAGCGCCATGCAGTATATCAGAGGTTGCAGCAGATGTCAGACAGACCATACTTATGTCCACTGGTTCATAGTTGGTTCTTACGAAGCTAAATGGCTTCGGAAGAATAAGTTCTTCCGAGGCCATTTATACTTCAGAAGAATCAACTTCTTCCTAGTTTTCTGCAAGTCTTCAGGACTTTATTCTTCAGAAGACTTTGTCTTTAGGATCTTCTAAGTTGTATACTTCGGAAAGAGAACTACTTAGTCTCAGAAGACTGAGTTCTCACTTCGGAAGTTCTTCAACCTTAAGCTTCAGAAGATCTTTGACTTGTCTTGGAAGAGCAGCTTTGTCTTTGGAAGACCACTTCAATTGTACATCAAAATCTTCAAAGTGTTGTTTTGGTTGCAACGGCCTCATATGATCCAACAAACTCCCCCTAGGCTGATGCTACCAAAACTTCACTTCCTTTTATTCCTCAATGTCTTTAACACTAGGGAGAGCAGATATTTGTCTGTCTCTTTGTTCTTCCCTGATGCAGTAGTGAGGAGCTTGTACAAATCATACATAGATAATAAATCCAATCGGTTGCTCTAGATGATGTGTACCCTTTGCTGCGTCCCTCTGAAGAGAGTTAGTTGATGGGAATTGTAGTCATATTCTTATCTAATTATAAGATTCAAAATTGGACCTTCAACTATCTGTAGGAATGTTCTTCCTTTTCTGGTTGCACTTTCTTCTTCTTCCTTTGCTCTCTTTTTCAACTCTTCTTCAGTCTTGGCTTTCTTTGTAAGTTCTTCAACATGAAGACTACTCAGATGATTCCTAATGTGAGCAGCTATCTAAGAGTTGGAGGGATTAGAGAATGGTCTCTCTGCTAACTCAGTAATGTCAAACCTGCTTGAGTGTAGCAGAGCAGATGTATCAAGTCTATTCACTTGACCATTCTCCCTTTCCACAGCAAAGCTGTGTGTAGCTTCATCGAACCTCCACCGGATAATTTGGCTTCTAGGATTGAGAGGATTGGTTGGAAGCTTGTCCCTTTTTCTTATGTCCAGCAAAGTCACCAGCCTCCTTCTCAACTTCTTCTCTTCTTCATTAAGTCTGTCTGAGTTGGTTGCAAGAAGTTGGAGAGCTTGGTCTAGTGTTCCCCTTGGCAGATCAAGGAATGCCTCTCTTGTGAGGGAACAGGAAAAGCCATCAATGTATTTCAGCTTAATTGACTCTTCCTCACAAGAGATCTCACTCAATGTTGTGCAGTTGATGAGCTTCCTCTTGATCTCCTTGAATTCTTCTAAGCTTAGGGGCTTAGAAGGTTCAAAAGATGGTTTGGTTATAGATTGGGTTCTGCGTTGTGTTTTGGGTTTAAGGATAGGTGGTGGTGGTGGTGGTGGTGGTTGGGAAGCAGTGGGTGAGGGTGTAGGTAAGGCTGATGATGTGGGTTCAGGGGTGTAAGGCTCAGTGGTTGGTTCAGTTTTGATGGGGAAGGGAAAAGACATGGGTGTAGGTTATGGTTTGGGTGCTGGTTTGGGTGTTGGTGTTAGTTTGGGTGTTGGTTTGGGTGCCATCCTCTGAACACTTGGTCTTTGAATTACCTCATGCCTTCTTCCTAAGCGAATGTCAGCCTTGATGTCAGTAACATGTAGTTGTAGGGTCTTCTCTGACATAGGACCCACTTGCCTGCCGGTGAAACCATGGGCTTTAAGATAAGCTTTCATCCATTCCTTATCTCCTTCACTCTTGGTAGCTGCAAGCTTTACCTCTTCCTCCTTCTTCTTTTTCTTCTCCCTTAGCTTCTCCCTGGCAGTCTTCTTCCTTTCTTTATTGATTTGATCTTGCTCTTTATGAAAAAGAAACAAGATCGTATCAAAATCATGAGGTGCCAGCTCCTCTTAAGAATAGCCTCTAGAGCAGAGAAAGGCTATCCTCTCCATCCTCTCCCTTTCCATAGCCTCCTCCTTTCTTTTCCTCTTCTCCTCCTCTTCGGCCAACCTTGCTACTTCCTCCTTTTCTTTTTGTAGCAAGGTTGCCTTCTCTAGCTTTACAATCTCATCAAGTGGGAGTAGAAGTATATCTTCATTGACTACTCCTAGGCTAATGAGCCTATTTATAACCTCCACTCTCCTCTTGTTATTGATACTTTCTTGAGTGGCTGCTGCTACTTTGCTACTTGCAGCCAATAACTTCCCAGTATCAATTCATCCCTTCTTCTTGAGCTTTTCCACTTGAATAGTAATAGGAGCTGGTTAAGGGAGGATGGTTGCAGGGTGTTGCTGTGTAGGATAAAAAGAATATATGGCATCACGGGAAGTTGTTGTGATGGCAAAGCTGGGATCCACATGTCTTTGTTCCTGTACATTCTACCCCTTTTTGGTAGCATCATCTTGAGAAGTAAATGAGCTAGAGGAAAAAATTAAAGAAACCTAAGTATGTACATGCCTAACAGACTTCTCAATCTGTGTCTCAGCTAATTGAGCCTTGAGATGTTCAATCTCAAGTTGCTGAGTGGCAAACCTGTCCTCTAAAGTCTTAACCTTTAATTCAAGGTTTGAGATTTTAGAAAACAGGTCTCTGACAGTGAGTTTCCGACTACCCTCATATTCTTTTGAAGAATCATTGGGAGATGATTTAACATACCGAGTATGTTCATCATCACCACCAGTAGTAGTTTCTTAGAGCCCTGGATACCCTTGCTTAGTGATGTCTCTTTCAGAGGCATCAATTGGCAAGGTTGCCATAGACTCAGTCTCACTAATGTTACCACTATCCTGAGAGCTTAGTGAAACACTCTTAGTAGTGGCAGCTGAGCCTACATGAGTCACCTCCATACCAGTTTCACTCACCACAGTTAGGTTTAGCTAATATGGGCTAGACATTAGAGGTCCTGGGGCTCAATTGATCTTGAGAGTGGTGTGGTAGATCAACATCATGGCCTGGATGAAACATAATGTCCTCATCAAGTCGGGTTACTAGGTCAATAAAGGATAGAGAAGTTATATCTAGTGACTCGGGACCTTGGTCAGCACCTAATGGCTCCTCTGCAATAGCAGTTGAGCCAATGATGTGGCTATCCCTTTTTGGCTGCTTAGGGGAGTGTTGAGACTCACCCTGAGGTCTAAGGCTTGGGTTGTGGGCTCGTCACGTTAAGATTGAGGAGACTTAACGCTGACATTGAGGTCAATGGTGGAGGATGGTTGGACCTCTGGCTGCGTGGGAGCCTTGAGTTCCACTCTAGCCTTTTTGGATTGAACAGATGGGACCTGATCAAGCAAAGTAGTTTGATCAAGGGTTCGTTTAGGGCGTCTTGTGTAGGTGATCTTGATTGGGTGGGAAGAAGTAATTGGCATTGGAGTGGTGGTGTTTGGTGAGTGTTCATCACCTGCTGGGCTTGCAGGGATGTCACCAGGAGCCGTTGGCTCAAGCATACCTGGAAGAAGATCAATGAATCTTCCAGTGAAGTTGGTGGACACCTTCTTCAGAATTTTGAAGATGTTAGGCCATATATGAGGGACCAGTAGAACATCTTCACATTGTAGTCTGTCCTGGTCTAGCTCACAATTGATGATGTGCTGAATGAACCAGGGATACATGTAGAATGGATCCAAGGTGAGATTGCCTCTTAAGTTGTTCAGCATAAATTTTGAGTAGTTGAAGCGCAGGCCCTTTACAAACCCATGGACTAGGCAGCCCAAATCATATGGGATTTGATCCTATCCCCTGAACTTGTTGGATTGGCGGTGCAGGACGATGTGCAGCAAGAACTTCCAATTGTAGGAGAAGTTAAACTTATAGACGGTAGACCTGCTCACATCGCCACCATATCCCATTTGAATATAGGTATTTTCCAAGTCAGATTTGGTGAATTCAGTAGGGGCTCCCTCATCATGAAGCTCCAAATGCTCCCTGATGGTTGATATAGTTATTATGATCTCCTGACCGCAGATCCTCGATCTGATGACCCTTTCATCGTTAATCGTCTCGCTTCGACCATTGGCCTAGAATTCAGCCATATGGTTTAAGTAGATGGTGGGGTTAACAGTAAGGGCAATGAAGTATGTTGAATGTGACAGAAATTCGACAATAGGGGAAAAATCGACATCCTTTGAAGAATCAAGGATGGCGACCTGGTTATGTTGAGGATTCAAGGCTATTGTTTAAGGGAGTACTGTTTAATTGAAGAAATTTGAGAGTAAGTGAAGAAGATAATGGAAATTTAGGGCTTTTGCAGTGATAAAGAAAGTAAAGAAAAAGAGTTGGAAGTTTTTAAATGGGGGTTAAAAAGCCAAACCGATAAGGTGAAAGGACTGTTTGGGTTTCAATTTGATAGGGGCGGTAAGATAAACCATTTAAAATATTCCAACAATCATCAATAAAATCTTACTTTTTACAGAGTGGGGCCCAAAGATTTCCGTTACACAGTAAAAGTTTTCTTCCGAAGGTAAAATTGCTTCCAAGAGAAAACACTTGTTTTTCTCAGTATTGTCTTCCGAAGTCATTTTTACTTCTAAAAGCAAACTATGTCTCAATGACAAGTTTGCTTCTGAGAGTACAGTCTTCTTCCGAGAAAAGAAGTTAGTAAGCTTCAGAAGTAGATTTAATCTATGATTAAATGTTCTTCCGAGGCTAAAAACCCTTCGAAAGAAAATATTTATGCAGAGGAATTTACCTTCGGAAGATAGATAAAGATCTCTTCCAAGGGTAAAATTCTCTTTGGAAGAATTTATACTTAGAAAATTTTTGAGAAAACCTTCTTGTAACAGGGCTTAGATTGTATGTAGACAACATAGACAAGACATATTAAAGAGGTTTTTTAAAAGAGAAAGACTAGTCAATGTTAATCATCCCAATAGTTGTAATTAAATACTTGAATCTTTGCTCATCAAAGCCTTCGATGAACAAATCAGCATATTGTTCATTTGAATTGACTTTGACTAGTTTGATTAGATTTTCTCATGAATATCTCAAATGAAATAGTACCTGATGTCAATATGCTTTGTCTTGAAGTGCTTGACTGGATTTTCTGTGACAGATATGGCACTCTTGTTGTCTATATGGATAGGGTTCTCCATCAGGTTGAAACCATAATCCAGCATCTGATTCTGAATCCAAAGCAGTTGAGCATAGAAGCTTGCAGGGCAATGTACTCAACTTCAGCAGTAGATGTGGATACACATGATTGCTTCGTGCATTGCCAGGAGATGATCCTTCCACCAAGAAATTGACTTCCTCCTGATGTAGATTTCTTGTTGATATTGCAGCCACCATATTCACTGTCTGTGTAACCATAAAGGTTAAAATCCTTATTCTTGGTATACCAAAGACCCAGTTTGGGAGCTCCTTTGAGATATCTAAGGATTCTCTTGGCAGCAATTAGGTAAGACACCTTTGGAGCAGCCTGATATCTTGCACAGATGCAAGTTGCAAACATGATTTCAGGTCTAATGAGATACATCAGAGACCTAATAATTACCCTGTACTGATGCTAATCAGTATCCTCCCCCTCGGAATCAGAACAAAGATTGTGATTTCTGGGTATAGGTGTCTTGGCTGGCTTACAATCTTTCATCTCAAATCTCTCTAAGATACCATACTTAGATTGATTGATAAAGAACCCTTCTTCCATCTGCTTCACTTGAATTCCAAGGAAAAAATCCATCTTTCCCATGGAACTCATCTCAACCTTCTTTCTCATGATGCCTTCAAAGTCTTTACATATTTGGTCATTTGAGGATTTAAATATGATGTCATCGACATAGACTTGAACAAGCAACATGTCTTTCCCAGACTTCTTTATGAACAATGTCTTGTCTATGGTGCCTCTGGTGTAGCCATTCTTCAGAAGAAACTGAGACAGTGTCTCATACCACAGCCTAGGTGCCTGATGCAACCCATAAAGAGCTTTATCCAGTTTGCACGCATAGTTAGGGTGTTGTGGGTCTTCAAATCCAGGTGGCTGGCACACATAGAGTTCTTTATCAATATCCCCATACAAAAATGCACATTTAAAATCAAGTTGATAGACAGTGAAGTTCTTCGATGTTGCAAAAGCAAGAAAGATTCGCACCGCCTCAAGTCTTGTAACAAGTGAAAATACATCAGTGTAATCTATGCCTTCCTCCTATGTGTATCCTTGAACAACAAGTCTTGCTTTGTTCTTGATGATCAAACCTTTATCGTCTTTTTTGTTTCTGAACACCCACTTAGTGCCAATGGGGAATTGGTCAGGTGGCAATGGACATAAGTTCCATACCTTTTTCCTCTTGAACTGGAGCAACTCCTCTTGCATTGCTTCAACCCAATTGTTGTCCTTGAGTGCTTCTTCCACCTTCTTGGGTTCCATTTGAGAGAGAAAGCATGAGTACATGCAGACATTCCCATTGTGGGTCTGACTTTTTGTTCTCACACCTTTTGAGACATCCCTAATGATGTTCTCAGCTGGATGAGTGGCGTGTATCTTGAGCCTGGGAATCACATCTAGTTGCATAGATAGATCCAGGTTTGAGAAGTTTTGCTCAGGATTTTGAACACCATGACTAGCTAATGTCTCACACTCATTCAATGAGGACTGATTGAATGAATGTGTGACAGCATCAATGGTATTTTGCTGTGAAGTAGTATCAACAGTTGTTGAGTTATTAGGCTCAGTTGGCTAACAACTTGTTGACGCTCCTTTGTTTCCTGAGATATTCATGCTTTTAGAAATTCTAGTTGAGGGAGCTTGATCTTCAATTCTTCTTGGAGAACTAGGAATAGGTTTGGGTAACTCAAATAGTTGTTCTTTATAGGGGTCACTTTGAGTTTCTGTTCTAGCTGAAACATTCTCACAAGATGATTTAGAATAGTTTAGAAACAATTTTAAATTAAAGATATGATCAGGACCATTTCCCTTGACACAAGGAGTGTGCTCATTAACAACAATGTTGGATGATTCCTCAATTGCGGATTTTTAATATTATACACTCTATAAGCAATAGAGGTTAAGGAATATCCAACAAAGATAGAATCATCCGACTTTTTAACAAATTTTGCTAAATTGTCTTTCGTGTTAAGTGTGGTGCACCTACTGCCAAAGGACCTAAGAAAGCCAATGAATGGTGGCCTCTTGTTCCATAGCTCATAGGGGGTCTTTTCATGGGGCTTAACAATAAGAACCATGTTCTGCACATAACATGCAGTGCTGACTGCCTCTGCCCAGAAAGTTAGAGGCAACTTTGAATCAGCTAACATAGTTATGGCAACCTCAATAAGTGTCTTGTTCCTCCTCTCAGCAACACCATTTTGTTGAGGAGTTTTAGGAGCACTGTATTGTCTGGCAATCCCCTTTGAGTTAAAGAATGAGTCAAGAGCCTGATTTTTAAACTCAGTCCCTTGATCACTTCTAATGATTTTTACTTTGTGATCCTTCTGATTTTCAATTTAACGAATAAAAGATTTTAAAATTTCGGTAGTTTCATCTTTAGTTCTTAAAAAGAAAACCCATGTAAATCTTGTAAAATCATCAACAATCATAAGGCAATATGATTTCCTTCCAATGCTCATTATACTTGTGGGACCAAAAAGATCCATGTGCAATAAGTGTAATGGGATAGCGATAGAGTTAACCTCTTTGGATTTGTGAGTGACCTTGTGTTGCTTCCCTTTCATACAAGCAATACAATTATCTTTACAGAAAAACTTCTTTTTAGGAACACCATGTACCAAATTATTTTTAACCAATTTATTCATGGTTTTAAAATTAACATGGCACATTCTTTTATACCAAAGAGTTGACTCATCACCATTAGCTTTAGAAAGAAAGCATGATACTTCACCCAGTGGGGAAGCATTGTTCATATCCAGCTTGTACATATCCCCTTTCCTGGGATATCTAAGAAGCACCAATTCCTGAGGAATTGTCATCCCTAGTTTGAGGATAATGCACTCATGCTCTGTGAAAAGCATTTGGTGCTTTTGATCACAGAATTAAGAAACACTCAAGAGATTGTGTTCAAGCTGTTTGACAAAATTTACTTTGTCAACTTTTAACTTACCATTAGATACATTACCTCTACTAGAAATGTATCCTCCGGCTTCACCTCTAAACTAAACAGGACCTCCATCAAAATGTTCAAATTGTTTTAGGAGAGGTCTATTCCCTGTCATGTGCCTGGAGCATCAACTGTCCACCATCCATATATTTCCATTCTTGTCATGTGGATATCCCTGCACATAAGGTGAAATGATTAGTTACTATTGGAAACCCAAGCCTTGTTGGTCTTGGGCTCTTCCAATGTAGATGATATAATTAAACCAAAATGTATACATGGGGGTTCAATTATGGTTTGTAAAGAAGAGGCTTTGGCCGCAAAATCTTTTCTGATCTTCCATTCCATCATCTGGTTGATCAGTGTAGATGAGCCTGATGAGGCTTGAGTAACATGACTTGCTTCGGAGGCTTCTTTCTTCTCAGAAGAAGTTTTCACCACCTTTTCTTCTGAATTAGTTTTCTTCTCAGAAGGTTTCAAAGGATTCTTTTTGTTTCTTTGTTTGTTCTTTAGCTTTTCTTCCAAAGCTATTTTCCTTTCGGAAGAATAAGTTTCTTTTGAAAGTAACTTGGCTTTGGAAACAAGCTTTCCATTCCTTAGCACTTGGACCATATGGTAGGGTCCAAATGTGAAACCATCCTTGACTCCTTTCTTAACATTGGTTGCAAAATGTGTGATTGCTGGATTGTAGTAACAATCTTTAGCCATGTGGTTATGCAGACCACAAATTATGCACTCAATGTTATTCTTGATGGGGCATGAGGACTGTTGTTTTTTACACTTCTTTTCTTCTTCAATAGCCTTCCCCTTTAACTTTTGATCCTTTAGCTGGATAGAAGTGCTGGTACTACACTCTTTTCTTGAATCAGAACTTCTAACCACTTGGAATCCAGCTGAAATGAATACACTCTTTTTCCTTGAGTCTATCTTTAACTTAGTCTTAGCCACCTTCTTGGTAGTTTTTCTTGCTGCCCTGATTTTGTTCTTTCTGGCTTTGGTGGTTAGGGGTTGATCAACAGCTGTGAGGATGAGGTTTTCTACCTTATCCTTCCCTGTGGTGTTTACCATTGTTGCATCATTCTTCTGCTCATTGTGTTGTGGGTCAGCAGTTGGAACCTCTTGCTTATCAGTAACACATCTTGGCTGTCTAACAGACATATAAGAGTGTGGTGGAGCAATTTCATTGGTTCCTAACCTACTTTTGTTTTGATAACACACCTTTGAGTGGGAGGATGATGCAATGATTATGTTGAAGTTATGTTCTTGAATGACATGCTTCTTTGCTTTAGCCTCAGCTATTACTAGTTGGGCTTAAGCCTCAGCCAACTTAGATATTAAATCTTTTATTTGAGCCCTATAGCTGGAATGTTCATGTTTTAAAAAGGACACAGTTTTCTCTAACTCTTTAATTTTGAGTTTGTAGTCAGATTTTGCTCTCTTAAAATCAGATTTTAATATGTTTAAGGACTCAATATCAGATTTAATCTCCATGTTGTAGTCCTGGTAGAACTTAACCTTAGCAATACAGGCTGGAGTACAGAGATGATCATATACCTTACTGTCTTTAGTTCCAGCCATGAGAGCCTGAGCAAAATTGACATCTTGCACCATGAAGCTCCAATCAACTTCTTGAGCAACAGTTGCAGTCTGTTGTTCAGTGGGTTTGGCTGTAGCTTTTGGGATAGCAGGGTTGGGAGGCTTGAGCTGCTCCAGGATTAGATCTAGGAGCCTTGCATTCCCTTGCAAGTGACCAAGCTGGTTGCAGTTGTAACACTTGGCCTTTGACTTGTCAAACCCAAATTTGCTGTTGGTTGGGTTTTGAGGGAATTGCCTTCCAGTTCCTTTAAAGAACTTCTTTGCTTTGTAGGTCAGAAGAGCCATCTGCTGGACAATGTCCATATACTCAACATCATCAGGGCTAAAACACTCTAGATCATCAAAATAGAATTGAAAATTTCCAGAGTGCTCACTCCCTGAAACAAAAGCCAACTATCCTGGAAAGGATTTTGTTGAGCCTGTTGAGACCTGGGTGTCTCAGGGAATGTGATGTATGGCCCAGAAGAGGATGATGGCTGTTGGGGGTAGTTCAGGTACAATTGGGCCTGGGAGTTCTTGAACATTCAGCAACATGTTAAGCATTGCTAACTCTGTTCATCTGATGGCTTTTCTGAGTTTCCATTTCCACACGGTATCCATCAAGGATTCCATATAGTTCAGTCATGGTAAGAGTGTTGAGATTCTCAGTTCTCTTGATTGAGACATAGTAGAAAGTCCACTCATGAGGAAGTGCACTCATGAATTTTCACACTATGTCTCTCTTCTCAAGAACCACTCCCATAGACTGAAGAAAGGTGATCAAGTCCATGCACCTGAAGTATTGTTGGCTCAAGATCTCACCAACAATGTGTGTCAAGTTCTCAAACTTTTGCTTCAGCACATCTTTCTTGGTCTCCTTGGATTTAGTAGAACTAGAGTACATCAGCTTCAAAGAATCAAATAGTTCTTTGGTAGTCTCGCATTGCTTAAAGCCTACCATTATGGAGTTTGGTATAGTTGTGAGCAACACAGTCATGGCTTTGTAGTCAATGTCTATCTTCTTGAAGTCTTCATTAGAGTGGTCTTCAACAGCTTTCTCAATCATGGCACCATTACCAGCTGGGGATTCCACTTTTAGTTAGTAAGGACCATAAGTGACTAATCTCCACATGCGGCTATCTTGATACTTGATAAAGCCTTCAATACGTTTGCACTAGGTTCCAAAATCATCAAGGGTGATGATAGGAGCCTTGGTCATGGTTCCCATCTCAGACTCAGAAAATTTCTGGTTAAGAGCCATTTGAGTGAAGTGAGTAAGTGTAAAAAAACAAGGGTGATTTGGAATGGTTAGATCTCACAATCAAGAGCCTAAAAAGCTCTGATACCAATTGCAGGATCGGTATTGGTTTCACAACACAAGTTTATCTCACAAATTCACTTAATCTCACTCAGTTTGATGAAGCAGAATCTCTAACTAAGTTCACAATTAATATAATAAGTTAATGAAAACAAATAAACACAAGAGTAGTTTTTCAAGATACTTGTATATATTACTTCTCAACTCAGTATTGCAAGACTCTTACAAGCATGGTTACAAAGTTATAATGAGAAACTATATATACTGCTATCAACAGCCGGTTATACCTGGATAACCAGCTAGAATCTACAACTAGACAAATACTACATTGCTAGAAGTAAGTATCTAAGATAAAATACTATCCTAGATTAGGTAGTCATGACAGGTCCATGACTTACCTTTTAGTCACCAACTAAAAGTGGTAACTGTACTAACTGATAATGGGTGAACAGTAGATAAAAGTATGGTCAACCACATGGGCGTGGGAAAGCGCCATGCAGTATATCAAAGGTTGCAGCGGATGTCAGACAGAACATACTTATGTCCACTGGTTCATAGTTGGTTCTTCCGAAGCTAAATGGCTTTGGAAGAATAAGTTCTTCTGAGGCCATTTATACTTCGTAAGAATTAACTTCTTCCGAGTCTTCTGTAAGTCTTTAGGACTTTATTCTTTGGAAGACTTTGTCTTTAGGATCTTCTAAGTTGTAGACTTCGGAAGGAGAACTACTTAGTCTCGGAAGACTAAGTTCTCACTTTGGAAGTTCTTCAACCTTGAGCTTCGGAAGATCTTTGACTTGTCTTTGGAAGAGCAGCTTTGTCTTCAGAAGACCACTTTAATTGTACATCAAAATCTTCTAAGTGTTGTTTTGGTTGCACCAGCCTCATATGATCCAACAAGACCATATCTTCCAAAGCCAAAGATGAAGTCTTCTAAAGCTTCAAGGACAAAGTCTTCCGAAGCCAAATATTGATTACTTTCGAAGACATAGAAGACATGCTTTCTCTAAATCACTTTTTGACAAAAGTTGAACCACTTTCCGCTGCCACTTCTGATGACTCACCAACTTATATGAGTTGGTGAAAAGTCCATGCTTTTGTCAACTGTAGATTAAGGTCTTTTGTCTGTAACTTTCTAACTATGTACTTTTTATCCTTTTTGTAATATATTAGGATGTGAGCTTTAGCATTTCATAGTCACTACTCAAAAGGCAATCTATCTTTTGACTCTACATTGATGTTGTTGTCTAGATTAGTGTTTCCAGCTGGCCTTCAAAGTATGGCCGGCTGTAAGATGTAGTATAAAGTATCTCAAGTACTGGTATCTTCAGATTAAGCTTTGTGACACTTGTAACAACTTGAGAGCAATATACATCATTCTTGAAAATCATATTTGAGTGTTCTTGTTATTGTTCATTTACTTGTGTTCATTGTTTCATCACCGGGTCTTATTTGATCTGCTAAGTGTTCTAAACCTCTCCACTTTGTGAAATTGTTGCATTGACCACCCTTCGACGGTCCTGCAAGAGATGTTAGGATCATAAGTAATAACTCGCCTCTAATATCACCAACGTGTTTTGGGTGTATTAACTGTGGATGAGAGGAGAACTCTACAGTTAAGCATGCTCAGGTGGCAGCAATCTAGAGATGGGTGACCTCCATGGGAAGTTTTCACCAGGGCAACCAAAAGCAAATCCGTGAGCTCCTCATGTGCAAAATAGACAATATTGGTAGTGTGAGGGGTCGGATGTTACAGAATGGTATCAGAGCCATTCCTTTACCGTTCGGGATGGTGGGACAAACCTTGCCGAGGATGGTGAGTCCTTGGGCTCATCAAGGATGATGAGTCCAAAAGGGGGTGGATTGTGACACCCTACGTAAATCCCACATCGGCCATGAAAAGGAGAGATGTTGGGTTCATAAGTAATGTCTAGCCTCTAATATCAGCAACGCGTTTTGGGTGTATTGGTTGTGGATGAGAGGAGAACTACATAGTTAAGCGTGCTCAAGTAACAACAATCTAGTGATGGGTGACCTCCTTAGGAATGTTTTACCCGGGCAACCAAAAACAAATATGTGATCTTTTTATAGGCAAAGCAGACAATATTGGTGGTATGAGGGGTTGGATGTTACAAATGGTATCAGAGCCACTCCTGTGCCATTCGGGATAGTGGGGCAAACCTCATCGAGAATGGTGAGTACTTGGGTTCATCGGGGATGATGAGTCCAAAGGGGGTGATTGTGACACCCTACGTAAATCCCACATCAGTCGTGGACAGGAGAGACGTTGGGTTCATAAGTAATGTCTGGCCTCTAATATCACCAACACATTTTGGGCGAATTGACTTTGGATGAGAAGAGAACTCTATAGTTAAGCGTGCTCAGGTGGTTGCAATTCAGAGTTGGGTGATCTACCTAGGAAGTTTTCACTCGGGCAACCAAAAGCAAATTCATGAGTTGCTCGTGGGTAAAACGGACAATATTGGTGGTGTGAGGGGGTCGGATGTTACAGAATGGTATCAGAACCATCATGTGCCATTCGGGATGGTGGGGGCAAACCTCACCGAAGATGGTGAGTACTTGGGCTCATCGAAGACGATGAGTCAAAAGGGGGGTGATTATAACAACCTACGTAAATCTCACATCGACAGTGGACAGAAAAGATGTTGGGTTCATAAGTGATGTCTGGCCATTAATATCAGCAACGTATTTTGGGCTTATTGGTTGTGGATGAAAGGAGAACTCCATAGTTAAACGTGCTCAGGTGACAGCAATCAAAGGATTAGTGACCTCCCTAGGAAGTATTCACCCGGGAAACCAAAAGCAAATTCGTGAGCTCTTCGTGGGCAAAAAGGATAATATTGGTGGTACGAGGGTCGGTTGTTACAACCATCGTTCTCTTTCTTAGGTGTGGGAGCAATCTCGAAAGAAAAATAAGAAAGGGGCTTAAAGATGTTAGGGTGGAGGGTAAAGAAACCAAAAAAATAAAAATAATAGTGGTCAAAATGGAAAGAAGTGAAACAATATTGGTCAAAAAGCAAACTCTCGACTTTACTATTTCTTGTAGTTTGAAAATCGGATAGAGTTAATTAGTAGTTGGTTCCATATATCACCACCTACTCTTCCTCTATTCTTATCTCAGCTGACTTGTAACACCCTGCCTTGGCTTAGGATGACATGTCAGACACGTAATAGTAGTTAAACATGCTAATAAAAAGATGATTAAATAACTTTAGAGACATTAACTCGTGGCCTGATGTATCAAACCAACATAATATCTTTGGTTGTATATCAATACTACAAGTACTCAGCCGAATACCGAGTACTGCTTAGTATTCGCTAATAGATTTAGTACTCGGTGGACTTAATGTGAACTTGTTGGGATTTGTATGGGTTTAGTCCTGTATACGTATATAAGCTATTTAATTTGTGTAGAATAGTTAGTAGTTCTTGGTTAATCTTTCCTAATAATCCTTTGTACCTTAGAATCCAAAACATAGTGAGATCACTATGTTGGTTAATATATACAAAGTTATTCAAGTGTTCATCTGATTCTTATTTACTTTCTTGAACCATTCAACTATTACTCACGAATATTGCATTATTCTACAAGTCTTCAACTTTCGTAATTATACAAATTGAAGCTTCTTTTGTCTATATTGTTTTTCAAATCGATTCAACTACTCATATTTCGTTTAACTACCTTTAATAGCTTTCATAGATGCTACATTATTTATATAAAAGCTGCCTTAATAGTTAAATTAAAGATGGGGAGTTGGATGTATTTGAAGTACAATACTAACAAAAATAAGCCCATTTGTGTGTAGAAAAGTATAAGGATTTGAGAATATGGTTTTTGTGCACTAATAGTTTATGCATATGGAGATAAAGAGCGTATTACAATATTGTGTAAAAGTCTTATCTAGAGATCTAAGCAGCCTAATCAATTATGATGTGTTGTTTTGTTAATAACTGAAAAATATATTAATTTGTAAGCGTGTTTTATTTTAATGAATCTGTTTTTTTGTTTGCAAAATATTACAATTAAACATTTTTTTGTTATCTTTGTTTGTTATTATATTCATTTAAAACATGTCTTACCCGGTTCTTCAACCCTACTAGACCCTAAGCGGTTACACAAGGGTATGGTTTTAGAGGTGCCCTACCTGACTTGGAATTGAAACCGCATCCTACGCGGTTTCTATCTTTCATGATTTGAAAATACCCCGGCCGAGGCTTCCTATACCTTGGTACCCGGGGATTACCTACCTTTTTCTCGTGACTTAATTTTTAATGCTATACTTCACACACCTGTTATAATCCAGTTCTTATAATTAGATGTAACAACTTTAAATTTACCAATTTTAGATTTTAAGACTTTTTAAAATTAATAGTGTTTATCAGTTGTCTATTAATCCTTTAATCATGGGCAATAAATCTAGTTGATTTCAACTTCGATGATTATTTGAGAAATGAGAGGAATGATTGCCCGATTATATAACATACTAGCTTTAGTAAACCCTGTATTATACGGGTTGAATAAAATAATTAAATAGAATAAAAATTTATTAATTATAAATCAATATTCAAAAAAAAAAAGATATGATTGAAATCTTTCTTATAATAAATAAAATAAAAATTTTATTTCAAAACAAACGTTTTAAAAAATGTCATACTTAAAAACTTTCGTATTATAACTCTTAATTTTAATTATTTTTTATTTATAAAAATTTTACTTTTTAAAACCACCAATTATAAATTTTTATATTTTTTAAAAAGTTCAATGTTCTAATAATTTTCTAATTTTATGAAAAATTATTTTTTAGAAATAACATTAGTAAAAGATCTCTTTCTTAATTTATTAAAAATCTATTTTAATCTAAAAAAAATTAAATAATATTATTAATATGATTATTAAATAGGAGAGAGAAACATAAAAAAATTGATGAGAATGAAGAT